>JANCMC010048705.1:1621926-1929316 GCA_024363005.1 Charaxes varanes | reverse complement strand
TGTAGCTGCGCAAAATTTTGTAATCTTCAAGGACAAAAATGTTCAAACACTGAGCTATGTCTGGTTTCAGTATCATACACGTAGATCATAGACCTATAAAATTGAAATTACTGCCAAATACAAATACTGAGGTGTGTGGTCCCTTAAAGCTGTGGCAAAATCAATCCGCTAAGTATACGCAATATCAATGGCGGTTTACGTAACTTTTTTTTATGTAACAAGGACTAAAGGAGCAGGCGGCATTGACTTTAGAGACACCGACGCCCATGGACAATTGCAATTCCAGAGGGCTCGTAGATTTGTTTCAGGCGTTTGAGAAAGGGGTATGAGCTTGTCTTGAAGGTCCCTAAGTCGTATCGGTTCAGAAATACCGAAGCTGATAACTGATTCCACAAAGGAATTGTAAGAAGTTTCTAGAGAATCGCACGGCTGTGGACTTTAGGACATCAAGGTGGTGAGGGTGAAATTTTAAGCTCTAATGATATCTCCTGTGGTTAAATACAACTGCTCGTATAAGTTCGAACAATTCATCGGAACACTCCACGTGATACATGCGTTAAAAAATGCAGACTGAACATGAACAGCCACATCTCTCCGCATAGCCAAAGGATCGAGCCGAACGGAAAGAGCCGAGTTACCGACGATTCAAGACTTTCTACTTTGAGAGCGGTCAAATAGACGTACCTAGATGATATTGTAGAAATCCCGTTAAAAGGTGACAGCAGTATTCCATATGAGGCCGAACATGCGCCTTATACAGGTGCAAGAGATGGCTTGGCTTGAAGTACTGCTTCGCCCTGTTGAGGACACCAACATGGGTGTAGCCAGCCACGACCCTGCTGCCCCACCCTGGGCAGCAGGCTTAAACTATACCCGCGGTCTCAACCCGGTAATTTTTTTCATACAAAGAGTTTCCACTATAATATAATAACTATAGTATAATTCGAATTATCCAGAATAATTGATAGAAATAGGCGTTAGTTTGCGGAAATTAAAGCAATGCATGAAAAACTAGACGATTTTGCTTAAATCCGCGAATAAATACGAGGGAAAATCGTTGCAATGCTGCAACCCGTAAGCCGAGTGTTTGAACTTTCTTGTGGATATTGTGGATATTTTATTTTATTTTTATTTATTTTTTATTTTACTTTATTTCGGAAACAATCGGAGCAACAAATTTTATAACAATAATGAAACACAGTGTTATCATCCTGATATACAGACGAACAAGACATGCGCTATTATAGAAACGTGACTTTTGAGGGTAAGAAAGAAAAAACGAAAACATATTACACTAGTTTTAGTACATTAAACACCAATATTATAACAAATAAACATAATTGAATTACTTGTTAATAACATCGAAATTAAATGTTTAAGACTAAATAAATATATAGGACAATATCACAGACGGACGTCTATTCCTAAGGAAGGCAACTTAATGTCTGTGGATGTGGATCCCTAGCAACTGCCCCAACGTGCCAGTCAACTTTACTAAATGCATACGAATTCATATACGATCATTTCAACAAAAACCAAATTATTAGAATCTTTGTCTATCTGTCTGTTTGCTTCCTAATCGTCAAAACCAATTCAACTATTTTTACGAAACTTTCATTTGCAGGTAGCTGATGTTATAACGAATAACAGGCTACTTCAATTCTAGTAAACGAATGAAGGTTTTTTACAAAATATATGTTTTACAAGACGCAATGTCTGCAAAGCAGATAAAGGAGTGGGTTGCAACTAGTTTATCAATCAATTCAACTAAGAGGAATTAAACACCATTATAAATGCCAAAAATTTGTTTTATCCACTAGTAAAGTCGAATAAACTATTTACGTCACGCAGAGCAAAGTTCCTTTGAACCGCCAACGATCGTGTCACCGTCCTCGAATTTAACCACTCAGAAACGAGAGAGACACGCATACGTGTATCACTGTAGTGCGAGCGAGAGAGCAGACGCCAATGCAACCCGAGCAATTTGCTCCGCCATTGGATAATTATTTTATTGATACAGTTAAATGCCATTGAAAACGACCAGAATATCAATTGAGGCAAGTAATTTATGAGAACAAAACACCGTTTGTATGCACTGTGTATGGGGGAAGAGGTTCGATAATTATGGCATTTAGCATTTGTAACAACTATGTGTTAGTGATTGTAATGTTTTTATAATACTTTGCCTTAAAATGTAGCCAATTACTGAATTCCAGGTCCTGGTAAGAGTAAGTAAATATACAAAATTGAAGTTTTTAATTTTCCTGGACGAGCTAGAATTAGTTCAGGGTACTTATTCTTTACTAACATTCTAATTTAAGGACATGTTTAACTCCACTTTTCTGCCAATTTTTCCCTTTTTACTGGGTAATCAAAAAACATTTACTTTTTCGCACATTTCCGTTTGAAAAGGGACTTCCTGGTTACTGTTAGAATACCCGCATAAATACAGCAGAGCCCGCCTTCCACATACCTTTCTGGCACTGGATTAGACAAGATGGCCTTAGGCTCGGACTTCTCGTGGTCTTATGGTAAAGACGACACTGGTTGTGTCTATCATGTGTTCTTATGACCTATTAGGCTAGGTTTACAGAACAGTAAGTTCTACAACTACTAGTTTTTTTCTTCTAGATTTTTTCCCGTTACTTGGGATGGGCTAATCTTATCTGGGTTCTCCATTTAGCAGGATTTGATGCTTCGGCCTTTCTATAAAAGCCTTTTTCAGGTCTTCTTCGACCATCATCAACCAATTACCTACTAGTTCTACATTCTATTCAGGAATAACCTAATCCCTCCTTCAACCTTTTACTATCGGATCATATTAGGATACACATTTTATTTTACAACTTGTTATGTAATAACAAATTAATGTTTATTGGTCATTATAATGTTATACGTATTTAATAAAAATATAAGCATTCGTACACTCTCCTCCTCTATATGAACTATAATTATGCCAAATTTTATACTCGTCCATCCGCACCACTTTCGTTAAATGGTATAACTTTTCGTCAAAAGAGAAAATTGGGAATTTTACGATGTGTAAATCTTTTTTTATCTTGCTTGCTTTTTATCTAATATTTTAGGCTTTCTTTTTTAATTTTCTCTTGAATTTATCCACGCAAGAAAACCTTTTAGTCAAGTAACTGAAGGATATAATTTATCTTCGCCACGAGGCCGTTTACCCTCGTAAAGTAACCTTTATCTGTCAACCACACTAATGGACTTACGAATATATCCTAAGTAATATATCACGAACGAAATATCTAATGAGCAATATTTAAATATTTAAACACGGAATATATTACATTGGGAAAGGAAAAATAAGCTTTTATCTGTAAATAAAACGCAGTAACCGAGGCCTGATAATTTGAAAGAAAAGGTTGAACAGTAACTCTGACCGGTTGATTGATAGCTGTGAGTCAGTGTCAAACGTTGCGGTGACACTTGAAAATTTGACTTTTTGATATGTATCCGTTTTGATATTTTATAACACGTGAAAAAAATATTATTTTACATATTATTTTTCTTCCTAGCGTTATCCCGGTCTAGCACCAGGGTCCACTTGGTTTGCAGAGGATGTGGCTGTGGGGCGGGTAAGGATAACCGATTGCGGAATGACCTCATCCTCAGATCCCCATATTCTCTACTATATCACTCAGTGACATGAATTGGGAGACACTGTTCTACGTGCCATCCGAAACACGGAGAAGGTCGGATATATGAAAACCAGTTTTAGAATTGGTCACCCATCCAACACCCAGCTGCGGTAAGATCTACTTAACCTAGCGATCGATTCAAATGCTGGCCCACGATTAAGCTACGATCTACTCAATTTTTTAATTATTAGTACACATAGTTATGAATCTATTACTCGTAGTATAGGCCGTGAGCGTTTTCTTATAGTACCTACAATTGTCCAAGAATATCGCTTACTCAGGACAACTGACTGTCCCTTTGTTCTTTCTTCTGTAAAAGAACTTCTTGCTTTGTCTTATATATAACACCCACAAAAAAAACTTAAGCGTGACTAACCACACCATAAAACACTTATATAATTCATTAAAGACCTATTCTAAATAATTGCCACAATAAATTGTGTCGTTCTCCGCTAAATGCAAATGGTATGAAAACCAGTTTCTATAAAAATAGGTAGAATCATGAATAAACTAAGCACGCTTAATGGTTACAGATAAAACGTAAACGAATGCATAATTAAGACTCCATAGCTTGACAGTGGAAGAAAGGAATTAAACATTTAATCTGAAAGCCTTAAACCAAGACGCCTCTTTTTGTTTTCGTTGGGAAATGCGTTTACGCACGGCTCCATCCGCAGATGAACCGGTATTCCAAAGGCGCGTGCGGACAGAAGTGCGGCGGTTCGCTGGCAATGCCATAATATCTACTAAAACTCAGCGGAGCCCTTTTCAGCGATCACCTCAAATGCCGACCACTGATTAGGCTTCCTCGTAAGGTAGAGACAACAATAACTTATAATATACCACCATGTACCCATGGCTTTGCTCGCGTTAATGTTAATATCATGTCATTTTTATGCCCTAAAAACGTGTAACATTTTTCTGTCCCTCGGGTACTGTACTTTTATCGAGATGAAAGGTACTTGATCTCAATTTCTGTACCCAACGTAACGAATATATTGCTTTTTTTACCTACCTACAACGTCTCTGCGAAACCAGCCCTGACTTCCGAGCCGATGACGGGTGAATGAACCATTATTCAACAAAAATGCTTAATCTTATGCTTATAAATAAATAATAACGCTTAATCAGTTCTCAGGACAAGGTATCTTTAAGTACTTTGATAGTAAATTTCTCCATAAGCGTTGGTAGTAACTTAGATAGACCGCCAGCCCATTTACCGTTTTTACTTAGATAAAAACACTTTAAATGTATTTCTCTGTTCGGCAAAATCCAGGGGAGCTAAACATTCGATTGGCTATATTCAAGAGGTACATCAGATAAGTCTATTTCTCACGATGCAGATTTATCTTTACGCTCATTTATTCCTTTGTGAGGAAGTATCCAACACCAAGCATTAATATTCGGCATGAGTTATTTCCTTTAGAGATTCCGGCCAGCGCGCGCTATTATTTAAGATTCCTGGGGATATTTTATCGAGCGTCTGCCGCTTAAACAATCGAGCATTGAAAAATTCGCTGAGTTGGAATGACAGTGTGATTCCCTAGAATAATACATTACCCACCCTTCTACTATTCTATTCTATTACAAAAGATTTATCATATTTTAGTAAGCACTTTCTTCACATCGGAATAGGTGATTTATTTTAACCAAATTTTTAACGGGTACGGTTTTTGTAAGGCTAATGTGTTTTTTTTTTATCCAATTTATTTAAGGGTCATAAACCTATTTAAGATTATATTTATTTTAATATTATATTAATTTACATATGTAACAAATGAAATGCACTACATATCCTTTTTTCACAGTTGTAAAAAAATTCAAATAAAGTTATAGCTACCTCGGATGTCGGCCTGGACAAAATAGATTTCATCATGCCAAAATCCTTTACAATTGAGTTTTGGATGCGGGTTGCGACAGATAGGGGAGGCAGGCGGAAAAGCAATGGGTGATTAACGGCTAATAGATAGATGTTATTTGAGTATATATTTCACGCAAAAGGTTCACTATATGAATTATTTATTATTTATCATAATATGGTGATCATAATTCATCTTTAAAAAACGGATAGGAATTAATTTCATGGTGTTGTTAAAATATATTCATTAAAAATCAAATAACCTATGATTGTATGAAGGTACCACCAAAATTCCGAATAGCTTTTTAGGGTTCCGTAGTACTACAAGGAACCCTTATAATTTTGCTCAGGCCGCCCGACGATTACAACAATAGTACATTACTGCAGCGGCCAGCAAGAGAGGAATTGTAGGACGTACGTGTAAATGTGGGCCGAGGCAAAGTCGAGGCACACATACGTAAGTCCATCAATGCCTAGTTGCGGCCAAGGCTTGTATAGTACTTTTCTCAAATAATGCGTGGAAATATGGGAAAAGTGACATAAACGCCCATATCTTTTGATTGTGTTCACTTGGAGGGTTGATTTTTTCACAGCTTCAAGGAACCGCAGACTTCAGTATATGGTAATAATTTCAAATTATTAGGTCTTCCCATTCCTGAGAAAAAGGGTCTTGACAGACAAGACAGACAGACAGACGGACAACGAAGTGATCCTATGAGGGTTCCTTTTTTCCTTTTGAGGTACGGAACCCTAAAAAAATAAGGAAACTCCGCGGAAAATTTGAAAATTTAAGAGTACTTAACCACCATGTAAAATGATGTCTTACATTTGACGCTTTAGCGTTTTTGACAACGGCAACGGGGATGAGGACAGGAAAATAGACGGGAACAGGAACGGAAAAGGAATATTATAGGATTATAGAACGTAGTAAATAGTAAGTAAACCAACGTTCGTACAGGACAACGTCTGCCAAGTCCTCTAGTAAATATATATAGAGTGGAATACTTTTTGAATAAACTTATAAAGTAGAAGACCTTGCTTTACTTGTTTACGTTGAAACAAGAAAAATCTATTGTAAAACTTAATAATGAGGAACTAGAACTTGTGGAAATGACAGTCTTTAGGATATTCCTAAAGTTATTAACTTTGGATTATAAGTTTCAACGGAGGGTGCATACATAAAGAATTAGTTCTACAGTTTACACAGTGTAAAAAATGTTGCCACTTCACTGATATTAAAATTGATATTTTGTAATTATTCATTACTAGCAACTCGCCTTAGCTTCGTACTAGTGCAATGTATATTGCGTTTATAAATCTTAATTTTGAATCGCTCTGACTATTGAGGAAAATTCATTATAATCCATTGCGTGGTTTAAAATATCGAGGCGTAGAACAATGGGAAGCGATTTAGTTTTATCTATTTGTATAAAAGCGAAATGTTACTCAATAAGAAATGTCGAAAACCGCGGGCCATACAGAGATTAAATTTGGCAGGCTGCTAGGTTATAGGTAGTAGATATCCGCTAAAGATTATTATTTGGACGGGATATTGTCCACCAACCCGCACTGGACCAGCGTGGTGGACTATTTTATATGTGTATAGATAATAATAATTAAAGCATACTGTTTTACGTGCCTTACGAAACAAGAAGGATCGGATATTGAAAACCAGTGTTAGAAGGAGTCATCCGTGTATCACCCGACCGCGATGAGGACTGCTTAACCTAGTGATCGACTCTAATGACGGCCTTTTAAGGCAAAGTCAAAATCGTTAGTCATGTAGACTTTTTTTCTATAAGCACTTATGAACGTCATATGTATAATATTATTTTTATTTATTTGATAATTTGGCGATAAAATTTACGACTTAACAGCTAAGTTTACAAGGGATCCTTGCAACCTGAGACCCTAGCACGAACATTTTGAACCGTTCGAATTCGACGAGACGACTTTATTTAAGATGAAAATATTCGTGCTAGCCGACCTCTCTTAGTGTCAACGTGGGTTGCATTAGCATTGATCAAAACCGTGACACGATAAATACTTGCCTCCTGTGGGCCTAGCGCGAACATTTTCATCTTAAATAAAGTCGAATCTTCGACTTCGAACGGTTCGAAATTGTATTGGGGAGGAGAAAACAATCATACTTTAAACAATAACTCTATTACATGCGAATTGAAGTGTATTCCTGTAATTTCTAAATAATTGCTGAAGTGGCGGTAATGCTGTCACGTCAAGTGATGGTATTGTTGTCGCTCGTTCGATTCATAAGACTTCCCGGTGGCCTAAACTCATCATTAAGGCCGGCAAAGCATCTGCTTGCCTTCTGGTCGTGCAGATGTCCATGGGTGTCAGTAAGCACTTAGCTGCCTGCTGCTAGCTCGTTTGCCCCTTGTAAAATAAAAATGACCTTTCTGACAAAGGTGTATCGGCTGAGAAGAAGAAAAAATGAGGAGGAACTTACCGTTGTAAGGGGCTCTTTGTGCAAGTTTCAAAACACTTATGTCATGTTGCAGCCAATTAGCTGTTACTAATTGCTTGTGGTTTGCCACAGCTTCTATGCGAATGGAGACTGCGCCGTTATTGCAGACAAGTACCCCATTCACCTCACGGCAGTCAGGGCCTGTGTTGTTCCTTAGCACTTCACCAAGAAGAGCGTATGGCCTGAAACAATTTGATTAGTTAGCTTTCACAATTTGCAGAAATTTTGTATTCATTGATTTAAAATGTATAAATGTACAATACACACTTATATACACCAGCCCGATTGAAACACGCTACATCGACGTGGAAAGCAAGATCACTTGCAACTGTGCTATCGAACTAGTCGATATTTATTCTATTCTAGATACATGTAATTTTGCATAATCATTTTCCTCAATTAGTTGCAAAGGTGCATTTCTGTATTTTCCCTGTGTCTAGATGTCTCACTATTTTTGTAAAACACTTCCTTTTATAACACTTATTGGATTAAAAATATATGTATTGGAAGTTTAGACATTTAGAGCCTCAATAGCTCAACGGTATAAGATGACATGGACTGATATATTCTTCTTCCATAGCATATCAAAAGAGAGAAGAAACATGTTTTTTAAAACAGCTCTGAAAACGCATCTTTTAATTGAACAATAATTTAACACTTATTATTCACCTTTTTAGGGTTCCGTAGTACTACAAGGAACCCTTATAATCTCGCTCTGTCGGTCCGTCCGTCCGTCTGTTTGCCCGTAAGGTGGTGCCCCCCTAGCATTTCCAAACTATCAGACGTAGAGACTTAAAATTTTCCATGTTAATAGAAAATACTAAAAACTCATTAGGAAAATTATTTGGAACGAAATCGGAAAACAACTATTTGAAGTTATTTAACAAATACGTTTATAGTGTATCAGATACGGAACCTTGACTGATACGGAAGTCTTGACACGCTCTTGGCCATTTTATTTTAAGTATTACGGATACTTGAAATATGTTCCTTCTCTAAGCGTAAAAATTTACATGAAGTTTTATAGTAAAATTATGCGGTTAAACTCACAGAGGCTTGTAATAAAATATGCCAGACGTCAAAACAAATCGTGGACTGATTAGCACTCCGGTGGCCATGTGACTCAGATTGTTATGCGTGATGAACACCAGCCAAGGGAACTGGGCAAATGTAGCATCACCACCCAATAATTATAGCAATTGTAAAATATAAACTACGTTCATGAGGTATGTCTAGATTTCATATCGATATAAATAAGAGCGTACTTACCTCGCATTTTCGGAAATTTTCAAATTCATCCCAATATCTTCACGGAAGTGGAAACAGGAATAGATCAAAAATATTCCGAAGGAATTTGAAAATGGAACGAAAATGCGACGCGCGAAAGATCACAGATTATTATGTTTTTATTTAGTATTTTTTAAGAACGAAAGCAAAGAGTACTTTGGATGAATCTTTTAATGACACCCACCTTAAACTATAGGAAGTATTTACAATAACCTAGGAAAAGACTAGAGACACTACACCATATTGATTCCGTACTTTTCAGGCGAGAAGTAGCTGTTGCCTGAGTTTGAAAAGTTCGTGATTTGCGATGCTTGCAGCATGCTTAAGTGGGGGGAGTTTTGGGACTGGTTCTCGGGGGACTCGGGGCCCGAGGACAGAATGTTGTGGTGCGTCGGCCAGGCCCCCGGCGGGGACGGGTTACCGAACGAAACCTGGTTGTAGAGCTGGTTCCCGTTGGCCGTCAGGTTGTGTGTGTGGTGCGTCCCGTGGGACTGATTCACGGACGATCCGTTAAAGTATTCCATCTAAAAACAAAGCGATTATTAGAATTTGTTATGCCCCATATTGACTCTCTTTTCATATTTTATCAGATAAATATACAACATCGTATATTATCTTGTCTTGAATTTGAGCAAACACCACGTTATAGTAATAACTATTAATCTTCTTTATACATAAAAATGTAATTATAAAAAATAAACTTTACAAGACTTTGTCATCCAACTCCTCCTAAGACCGATTCGGATAAAATTTTTATCATCAGGTCCTTCCGTGAAACCAACGCTTCATGGGCTTACGGGCCTCGAGGCGTACCACCTTGCCCGGGCTAGTGAATTCTAAGGAGTTCGTAGATGGTTTGTGAACACAATTGGACCAGTCAAGTGGCGCTACCTATAAAAACCAGACAGGCGTAAAACATACCGATGTATATCTTTACCCCTGTCTGTTTTTTTTTTCAATCTGCATTATTTCAGAGAAGGATTATAAGAAAAGAAAGAAGGAATATTTAAAGATATTAAAAAAAATGCAGAGCTGGTCGCATCTTCGGAATACTTTCAATAGATGGCGTTTCTCTGTCCATTAATCGCCCGGTTCTCTAATTACTGGTAAAACTTTATTAGAATTTAAAATATTTTTTTGAAGGTCTGTGGGCAGTGAAACCATTTTGATTTGACATTTTGTTATAAAATAAAAAACATTTTTAATATATTTTACCTGACTGGGGTAGTACGGCGAGTTGTACGCGCTCTGCCCGTATCCCTGATGATGGTGGGAGCTGGAGTAACTCCTGATGTAGTCCGAGCTGCCCGGCCAGTGGAAGCTGTTGTAGTTGTCCGGGTGGTACACGTTTCCCGGCCCGTTCAAGCTCTGCGGCGTTATGGGAGGGGAGGGGGTCGTCATGATGGACGAGTTGGACCCCAGAGGAGTTAGGTTGCCAGTCAAGCGAGAGCTGTACTGGTCTTTAACGAGGTTACTGCCGAAGGTCTTCTCCGAGTAGTCAACCTTGCTGTCAAGACACGCTTATATAGCGGGGTTCCGTATCTGATACGCTATAAACGTATTTGTTAAATAATTTCAAAAGTTGGGCGCCGTAGAGTTTGGAGGTCCCGTAGCAGCATGTGGGTCCGTGACCATCACTGGTCGCTGCGGCGGTTGCGGATGCTACTGAAAACCCGACATTAAAAAAAATCTGAATAAAAAATCATTTGCATCCATAATACATCTATTTTATTGGTCCCCAATTACAATAATGAAAATAGCAATCGAGAAAGACATAAGAATGAAAAATAACAAACTTTTCATAAGCATGGTAGTTAAAATAAATTAAAGGGGGTATTATTAACTAAATTAAAAATGGTATGCCACCTAATATATTTTTTCATTTCTACATTGCATATTTCCAAGGACATTATAACTTACTATCATTAAGTTTCTTTTCAAAAAAGGAGACAAATATATTGAGAGACTGACTATAATCGTACGAAATATTTCGAGTTAACCTAAAAAATTAATATGCTTGCCTATGAACAAAGCAGGTTTTGGAAAATAAATTGATTAATTTAGCAATCTATGATCTTCTAAAGAAGATTATGGTGTGCTTAAATAAATAAATACCTTTCCCTATATCTTTTATTATTAACAAAAAATAAAGTATTATTCATTCGTCATTCACTCAATACGTTGTATACATAGATAAGGCAAAGGCATTCGATGATGTCGTCCATAAAATCTTAATGCGCAAATCGATATGAGATTCGAGGACAGATTTTGAACCTTAAGGACATGTCTCATGACAATTATGACCTAAAATATTTATGGAATTAATTTTATTTCAAGATAAATTCCTCAAATACTTTAATTTAACCCTAATAGGAGACCCCAAGGCAGTGTACTGGGGACCTTTTTAGTCTTGCTATACATTTATGAGCTTCGAAAATTTTTAAGTATGACCATTATGTGTTATGAATAAAATAAAGTTGTGTTACACCTTTATATCTCAAGTACTGGCTAATAATAATTAGTGATCTTTGATTCGATGCATTTGTCCGTCCGTCTCAAATAACAGTCTCCGGCCAAAACGTTGAATAAATATGCGAAAAAGTAATGAAAACAAAAATTCTAATTTACACACTCGTAGAATCAACGGAACTTGAAAAGATCAGAGAATATAAAAGTTAGATTTATTTAAAATGCTCTTTTTACTCTTTTTATGTTCCGCTAATTCTGCCGGTGTGTGTATTTATTGACAGGGCCGGATTAGGTGAAAGGACTCCCGCAATTTGACACGGAGGTTATATATAATAACTATAAAAAACTTTCACAATGTTTTATTATAATGAAACGGTGTGCGTTTTGTAATGCATATATTTTTATTTTGAAAAGTACATATATATAAATAAATTGTAGTATTAATTATACATTATAAATATAATGAATAAAATGTCACATTGAATTACTCAGATTTGCATTTTAAATTACTTCGTGCTATTAAGCATGATTTCAAAACTTTTCATATCCCAGAATAATTCATTTATTGTTTGATTGGAATTCAAATACCCATGCCACATCCGCATCCGTGTCTTCGGGTGCATCTGCAGTCATCTCCGCAGCGGCACGAACCAATTCCGTAACCGTATGGATCAATTCCGTAGCCGTACCCACCGGCGCCTATGTCTTCAGTCAACATACCAACCTCACTATTAACAATGTAAAAAATTACAACCTTAGCCTTTACTAAATATTTCCTCGTAGTTGTACAGTTTTAATTACAAACTAATTAATTAATTTCTCGTTTCTGTTTATACATATTATGAGACATGTAATGTGTAAAATATTTTTAGATGGCCTGTGTTATAGGTAACAGACGGCTGCTATACACAAATATATTTTTTGTAGAAATATATAAATACATACATATAGATAATACACCCAGACTCGAGGCGGGAAACGGACCCACGGCCCCCGGCGCGGAAGAAAGTATAACTGACCACTGCGCCAACGGGCAAGCCATTTTATATATTAATATTGCATATTTTATAAAAAACAGTATTCGGACAGCTTCCTCTATATAAACTATAATTCTGTCAAATTTCATACTTTGTAATTTTCATTAAAATGGTACCGAAAACTTTCGCTTTACTTATTAATACATAGATATGCAGTGGGAAATAACTAAATATTAAGGACTTAACTTACAAAAGCATGTACATATTGTTGGAAACATGGAAGGTCTATAAGACTTGTCTCGATGTCTGGTTGAATAGAGTTTGAATTTAATTAGAGCTAGCGCCACGCTTGCAGCCCAAACGGGCTGGCGCTTCTTGGTACCAGTACCTCTTTCTCACATAAGATCGACGTGAAGTGTGTGGTTTGTGAGCGATGGCCCAAACCTCTATTTGAAGGCTGTCATCGCATCTGTGAGCCTTCTAGTAATGCAGCCTTGGCTGTCGAAGGTCACAAACCGCATGCCCGTTGGCCCCTTGTAACATAACAAAAACCGCAATATAAAATAATTTCTATTATATATGCATGCAATGCAGATTTATTCAAGACCAGTCATCTCTATTAAAGTTACATCAGAGATCGTTTCATTCATAAATGGCGGAACAAGTTGCTTCAGGTCGATGACTCGAGATGCGCCGCGTGGTAGGGCACGTCACGATCTCACGTTAGACTTTGACATTGATTGTGAATTGAAGCTGCGGAACAGTAACGATCACAAACAAGTTTTTTTTTTCAATACAACACAGCAACTAAGCATAGCTCCAGGCAGCGAATTTAAAAGTAGCGCCTCTTTTTATAGGATTTTAATTAAACAGAAATGAACACATTTTGCATAATAAAAGTGGCCATGAAACATGTCAGGACACACTTATATGGAAGGGTTCCGTATTGGATACGAGATAAATGTATTTGTCAAAGAAAATTGTTGTCCGATTTTGAATAATTTTCCTCGTGAGTTTTTGGCATTTCTTATCATCGTGGAAAATTTAAAGTCTTTACATCTTCTTCTTCTTCTTCTTCTTCTTTTTCTTCTTCTTCTTCCTAGCGTTATCCCGGTTAAATACCAGAGTCCGCTTAGATTGTAGATTATGTGGTTGTAGGGCGAGTTAAGATGGCCGACTGCCATCTGATGTCACCCGCGAAACTCCACGATCTCTACAACTTTAGGACTAATGTCACAAAGTGACATTAATCTGGTCCGACTGTTTCAGGCGCCTTCCGTAACTCGGCGGAGGTCGAATATCAAATATAAACCAGTGCCAGAATGGGTCACCTATCTATCACCCGGTCGCAACAAAAGCAAAAACTAGACGGGCACTTCCTCTTGCTCCTTCTCCCGCTGGCGCACCGCCACTGCAGTCTCCACCAGAAGATACAGGCACTTGAACTTGTCTCGCTCGCCCTCGCCGCTCACGCCCACCGCCTGAAGGTAATCAGTATACTATGTAAAACTACCTTCCTTGAGCACAATATTTATTTTCTGCCTGCGCCTTATCAGGGTACCATAGTCCTACGAGAAACTCCTATACTTTCGCTCTGTTGCTATTTCTTAGGTATTTCATAGACTTGGAATTTTCCATGCTGATACGACGTGGTAAATCTAATTAGGAAAATTATTTGGCGCGAAATCTGACAAGTTATGATGAAATCGTTTCACAAATATCTTTATCGAGTATCAGATACAGAAAACTCCTATAAAAGCGTATATTTAATAGGTAAAAAAAAAACAAATACTACAAATAAACTAGCCTGGTGAGCTGAACAAATCTTTAAAAATTTTAGTTAAGAACCATCTTAATCAAGTCAGTTTCAAGAAAAATGAAACCGCATGATACTCGGTCCATTCCTTTAGATGTTGGTATTGTTGTCGCATTTCGTTTGGTTTATGAGACTTCCCGGTGGCCTAAACTCGTCATTAAAAGCCGGCAACGCATCTGCTAGCCTTCAGGTCGTGCAGATGTCCATGTGCGTCAGTAGGCACTTAGGTGCCTGCTGCCTGCTCATTTGCTCTCTGTAACATAAAAAAGCAGGAATGAAGAAAATGCTTACTTAGTCAAACATGGCTTGATGATTTTTAGCTTCTTGCTTCAAGGTGAACCTTTGATCATTAGCATTTGGCCGATTACCTTTTGGTGTCACGATTCGCAAAAAATGACACAAATTTTACGTCTAACCCTGATACAAGATAATCGATAGAATCGTGCGTTACTTAACGTTACTTAGTCTAAAACAAGCCGAGAAAATTTAAATTATTTTGCATATATGAATGGAAAATGTATATAATGATATGGTCAGAATTAAAATCGGAGTAGTGAAACTAAGCGTCGTCCTAATAGAAGGCGAATGTGCGATAAGAACGAACTTAGTTCGTGCGAATGTACGATCAAATATATTGATGTCTAAGAAATGTCCTTATGGAAAATCGCCGACAGATAAAGTAAGATTCACCCCCTGGCAGTAAAACGCTTCATATCACGAAGAAAAAATAAAATTGTCAGAAATAGTTAGCACCATTTCAATGATGATGATGTAGTGTGACCGGGGACTTCTTTGCTAAGTTTTGTAGTCTTCATGGACGAAAATAAACAAACAGTTTGAGCTATGTCTCCCTCCGACATTATAAATGCGAATATGAATTTGCTCGATCGTTTATTTCTCCAAATCCTCTGCAATCTAAGCGGACCCTGGTACTTAACCGAGATAACGCTAGGCTTGGAAGTTTATTTGTCATGTGTGTATGTGTGTGTGTGTGTGTTTTGATTTCACGCAACTGATTATTATTAAATTTTGCCTAATCATCCTTGATTAGAGATTGTGCTCTGGTGGCGGATTCGGTAGTGTAGCTTTCGGGTTGCAGCATTACACCGATTTTCCCTAGTATTCATTCGCGGATTAAAGCAAAGTAGTTTAGTTTCCACCGGGAAGCCTCACAAACCGAACGAAACGGGACAACAGTACCGTGACGTGACAGCATTGCCGCCACTTGATGCCGATCTTATGTGAGAATGAGGTAATTCAATAAACTTATATTCAAATATAGTTATAATTTCTACGATTTTCATGTTTATAACTAATATTTTGCAGTCTTTATCGAGTGAATACTTTAATAGGCAGGTTTGGACTTATTTAATGTACGTCGTCATCGACTTGGTCGCGTGACGTCACTTGTTCATAGTTTTAAATTTGACCTTTTCATCCACTTTCAGTCGGCAGTGCTTACGACGGTTTTTTTTTTTTTAATTTTGTTATAATAATTTTATGGATCACATAGGATGTCATTCAGGTTATTTTTATTCTGTAGCCGTCTAAAATCAAAGAGTTCAAATCGAGAATGTTAATGGTTATACACAAAATATATGCAGTTTTCAACGCTACACTTACAAACTACTTTTACTAATCGGTTTTGCGTTTATATCAATAACTTGTGTGGAAATTTATATTATCTGTTATGTACAAGTAATAACAACAGTCCAACTGTCAACACTAACGAAATGAGCAAATTATGCTCCTAATAAGTGATTTCATAAGATTTAAGGAATTGCACATTCCATTCATTTTTTTAGTACATAATTAACACAGAAATGAAATGTCTGACACGCATTTAGAACATTAAAAATACAAGGTGGTTGCAATGCGTAGGAAAATGTTTATTATAAGTGCCAACCCTATGTCAATACGACTGAAATGATGTAGACGATTCTAACCCATATATCCTGTGACTTAGCACAGGTATTTGAGTGAATATTTTAGGTGTGTTAGGATGTTTTGCTACTCAATCGGTGGGTGCTGTACACGCCGGAGTGTGGTGAACGTCTGGCCATGGAGGCTGACCGAACTTGCCGCGCTCCCCTACCAAACTAGATTTGCAGTCCTGTTATAATACGGTGGCCATTCATTACATCCGCGCTACTGTTTCATATAGACACAATTGTTGTGTTGTTCAAATGTTAAAGTACTGCTTTATGAATTTAGGTTTTGATGGATTTTTTAAATTAAGAATTAGACGACATTAATGACTGCGTCCACCAAGGATACAAATCTTAAGGACATTTTACATCAGACGAGCGAATGTTCATTCTACCCTTACTCTATCAAATTATTTTAGTTTAAACAGACGTAGAGCATTCTTTGGTTGTTCTGTCTGCGGTCACAAAGATTCTAATTCTTATTCTAGATTTTTGCTCGTTGATATTTTAGTGTAAACGCTACAACGAGCTTTTATTTACACTAAAAGATTGAGAAAAAATGCTCTTGTTCTAGCTCGGGCTCTATGTTCGTTTGGTCTAAACCAAACCCTTACTTTATCATAGTATTGTTCAATAAAAGCTGAACTAGAATCAGCACTAAGAAATAGTCACACAATTATTTATTTCATTATTTATTCATTCTATAACAAACTCATATAATAATTAGAGGTAGCGCCATGCTTGTAGCCGAATTAGGCCGGCGTGTCCGGGTACCAGTACCTCTTTCTCACATATGATCGCCGTGAAGTGGTGTGGCAATGCTGTCGCGTCAGGTGATGTGAAGAACATAATCCATGTCTAATTATTAAAATATAAGACCCTAAAAATCCCCAATAATTTATAGTTACAATACCCCGCTCATACATTTACAATTGTTGTGACAATGATTCGTACTGGGAACATTTGAATTGTTGGTATAAGTGATGCCATTCAAAAGACAGTCTCCTTCACCGGGTATTCTACTAGGAATTGATAAAGGTGGTACAGTTTCATCTACTTCATTTATTATCGGATTGACGGAAGTAACTTCCGTGATGTCTAATTTTTCAAAAGGAATTGTTGTCAAGTGAATGTCACTTTCGGTATGAGAAGTCACCTGTATCTCATCAGTAATTTTATTTTTCTCTGTCGCACTAGTTTGTTCTATGATTTCTGTAGTTAATTCTTTTTCATCAAATATTTCATCAATACTCGGAGTATAATCTACTAACGTAGAAGTAGTTTTTTGATCTTGTGCAGGTTTAATTGTTTCAAGACTTGTGTGGGGTATATATTCATCTTCATAAATTGTTTTGTCTATTGAATCTGTAGACGCTGTAGTTGCCTTTTCAAGATGTGATTCTGTTAAAGCCTTATTAGGAACATTCTCCTCACTATCTTCTTTTCTAAACGCTGATTCTGTTGTAACTGATTCACCTTTTTGGGGAGATATACCCTCCGATAGTTGGATATTAGAAACAGTAGTTATAGTATCACCTACAGTAGAGAAGCTATTTAAAGTCACGTCCGAATGATCAATTATACTTGGACTTAATCCGTCAGTAGTTTCTTTATCTGATGCTGAATCCGGAATTGTGTTTTGCCCTTTATCTGGTTCAGTGCTTTGACTTTGTTGCAGACCTTTCTCAGTCGTCATTAATAAATCATCAATTGTTTCTGGTAATTTTTCGGGTGTTAATATTTCAGATGTATCCATTGGAGAAATTGTAGCATAGTCTTCACCACTTCCTTCTATTTCAGTAAGTAATGGGCCCATTTCAGTATATGGTTCATCAGGTTCGTTTCTATATCCACTACCTTCAACACCAGTTCGTCGTGGAGGTGCAGTTGTTAAATCGGATCCCTCTGTTGTTGATTCAGAAATTACTTCATCGCCATCGCATATGTAAGTGTCAGGGCAGCATTGACCATGACGTGGTGGCAACGACGTGCAATTTTTGCCCTCATTCTCCATAGGAGTCCCACATTCTTGCACGACACAAACAATATCTCCTTTCATGCAGTAACAATGTTCACAAGCTTTTTCAGTTTTTATCAAAGCTCCATCAGGGAATATTTGATCATCATGTACACAGTCTTGAGATATCTGGGTAACGGGCATCATAGTGGTCACCGTTAGTAGGAACCCTGGCGTGGGACGCACCGTTGTAGTCATGTCATCTAAAAGCGGGATTTCATCTTCGGCATGATCTGAAATAATAAATGGTTTTTAGTATGTTTTTCACTTAAAAATTACATGTTTACTAATTTAGAATTTAGAAATAAGAAAAAGTCATTACCACAAGAATAACGAACTGGACAGCAAACATCCTTATGATAAATTGGAGTACAACCATCGACGTGAAGTGTACACTCCTGCATAACACAGGTCGTCATATTGCGAATGCAATAACAATGTTCGCATGGTTTGTTTGGTGTGGGAGGTACTTTTGAGCCTTCTGGAAAGTATTTTCCATTTATACTGCAACCATATTTATCCAGTTTGCCAATTCCAGTTGTTCCATATTCAGCAGGAGACGATGTTGACGTTGATGTGAGCAGGTCAACTGGAACTAAAGAATAAAACATGTAATTAGTGAACCTCAATTAAGAAATCACCAAAGGCGAAGAAAATAATATCTATTAATGTTAATACATATATATGATATTTGAATAGTATGTTTAAAGGATAGGGCTTTTCTCAATTACTAACCATCGGGGCAAGTCACAATGGGGCAACATTGATCCGCTCGTTTTTCTACTGTGCAGTCCTGGCCAATAGCTTTGGTGAATGGGCAAACCCTCAAATAGCACATAAGCATTCGATTGTGGCACGTGCAGTTCAGACATGGTTCGTTTGTCATTATTCGATCACCCTCGCCATAATGCTGGAAGTTGTAGTAGCATCCCTCAATAGGACCTGAAATGTAAAAAAGGTAATATTAATTTATATCAATGTAATCCTGCCTCAACGGGTCACTCAAAGGGCAATGGAGAGAGCAATGATGGGCGTTCCGCTGCGTGTCAATATCCTAAATGAGAACATCCGCAGACGAAATAAAGTTGCCGAGATTGTTCTCAAACTTTGCAAGTTGCAGTGACAATGGGCAGGCCATATAGCACGTAGAGATAACCGATGGGGAGCAAAAGTTCTGAGTTGGCGTTCTCGTACTGGTGGAAGACGACCTGGTAGACGTAGATGGCGAATCAACGATATTTTTAGGGTCGCAGGAAGCCGTTGGATATCATAAGCACAGAATAGATTGTGGAAGTCAATGGAGATTGGAGGATATGTCTAGCAGTGGAAGTCATCTGATTGAAGGACAAAATGAACTCTCCCTCGTTCTTTCTTTTTTGTCCTGCGTTTTGTATATATAGTTTACTTTTACTTTCTACTTTCCACTCTTCTTTTACGAAAGTAAATTGTTGCATTAATTTCTTCTTTAGCATGTGCGTGTGATAATGTAAGAGGTTTCAATACGCACAAAATTTTAACTTAATCGAGTCTATAGTTCACAGTTGTGCTAGAATGAGATTGGTGTCATTATAGCCAGTTCATTATCAAGTTCATTGTTTATTAACCATAAAGACTGTCGATCGGAGCCTCGAAGAGATAAAATATGAATTATGCGGTATTAAATTGTTTTATTTTTATAAACTCTCCTACTTGGAGTAACTGCCGAATTTATTTATCTATTTATTTAAATTTTGTATGTGGTTTCAACAACTTACCTTCATGTAACTCAAGTGCAGTGTGATTGCTGCTAGCCGTCGGTGCTGAAAAGAGAATATTCCCAATTAGTATGGACATCAATTTAAA
The DNA here is from genome assembly GCA_024363005.1 of Charaxes varanes. Lineage (NCBI taxonomy): Eukaryota > Metazoa > Arthropoda > Insecta > Lepidoptera > Nymphalidae > Charaxes > Charaxes varanes. The sequence continues at coordinate 1,908,978 of JANCMC010048705.1, read as the reverse complement.
TATTTACATGTTCTATGATCTTTCTCCTTGCTTAGTGATTAACTGCCTAATAGATGTAACTTTTATCTGTAGACAATATTAAAGATTTTCTTTCATATGTGTTTGATTGAATTTATTGATGGACAGGAATCTTACAGTTCATATTTACTAAAGAAGTTTTAGAAAAGTAAAAAATAAAGATTCATAAAACCAAATAGGAAGACTTACGTCTAGGACTTAATTAGTTGTGAATATACAATTAAACGAAGGTCTAAAGACCGTAAATTTTGAATATGAGGGTTTAAGTTAAAATCTTAATTATACTCTGGTATTATAAACGCGTGTTCCGAGAATGTTTTACTGCTGCTTTTATAGCTGAAGTCATTGGAGCGACTCCACAGCTGGACAGGATATTAGCTGCAAATTACATTTGAGACGCGATCGGTCATAGTCCGTCTTGTAGTCGTTATACATATCCGTTTTACGGCGTATAATTGCAAACGAACGGTCGGCGACAAAGCCGTAATTAACTAACGGCTAGCGTCGTCAACATCGTCGTTGCGTATCCGTAGATTCGTTACGAGTGCATAAGTCATGACAACTCTGTTAATTCTCTATTATAATTGACTTTTGACACGTACCGTTTTGGTTTGTACCACCAAATAACATCAAAGTATTGAGTAATTTACTAAATAGGTCACTCACAAATAGAAAAAAATCGCTTACCATTAATGTACAAGTACAGATACAATAATTAAGTAAATACTAACTGGATAAATCTAGGTTTCGAATAAAAAGTTGATCAAACTGTGAGCCAAAATAAAATATATCGATAATTTATACGAAATAATTTAATTCTATCACCGCTTAAGATACCGTTTATATCGATAACGGGGCATTATATATGTTCAAAATAAATTACAATAATCAAAATAAATCCTGATTTCGTCCATTACGAAAGAATGCATAACTGTTTTTAAATTGAAAACCGGTCGTTCGTGATCCTTAGTGCGTTGACTTTTTGACACATTCGTTTATTCATATACGTGTCCTTACATGCACACGTAGGAGTAAAAATAATAAGATACTTTCTCCTGGGGTGACCCAACATTGCGGCTGAGGATAAAAATATATCCCTCTTATGAAGGAAGAGTCCTTAACCCAGTTAACTTAAGGATATGAACTGGACATTTTACTTAGACTGAACGTCTCATATTTGTTTAGTATTTTCAGACTGGTAGACAAAAGCGAGGTGGACTACCTTTATAAAAAATCCTGTATTAAGAGAACAAATAGTAATGTACACTTAAGCTATGAATTCCTAGGAATTAAGCTTAAGCTATGTTTCACGAGCCAAAGGCTATTATACTGATACACATAGGCAAGGAGGGCTATCACACTGACACAAAAGCGAGGTGGGCTATCACGCTACCACGCAAAGGAGAGAAGGGCTATCACGCCGATCAACAAAGGCATCCACGGCCGTCACCTCGATCTCTCTCTCTCTCTCTTTGCGTCGATTCCTCAGTGCTGAGGGTCGTGACTCCTATCTGATAACTTTTTTCTTATGATGTTACGCCAGCTCTTTCTGTTTTCCGTCACCTCGATACACAAAGCTATTTGTCACTGTTAACAGCGTGTAATTGCACTAGACTTTTGAGGCGCGATCCGTCATCATCTCATTCGTTTTACATATCCGTTTTACGGCGTATAATTGCAAGCGAGAGGTGGGCGACAAAGCCGTAATTAAAGTAACGGCCAGCGTCGTTAACGCGGCCGCAGAGTTGATTCGACGCGAGGGCATAAGTCATAACGACGTTGGTAATTCTCACGTGTAATCGATTTTCGAATGTGAAGCTGCAAGTTGTAATTTTACCGTTAGACGGCAACGACGCCCATTAGTCTGTCGGATGGTTTATTAGAGCTGGAGGTTGGTTAGCGGTGCAATACACCCATAAACGAGATTTATACGGAAAGCGGTCGAGATAAAACAATATTTCATAGAGTAACTTGTTCTTAACAATATTACGTCGATTTAGGTGTGTAAAGTTTGTCAAATGTTAAATTCACTGTACGTGTATAGAGTTATAATTGTTATAATGAATATATATTTTATTAATTACTGAATTATTTCAGCACGGTTAGTATTTAATGTTTTCTTTACCATCAATAGACAAAGGGTCAGTTTAAAGAAGGTAGGGAGGTCTTTACTCTGCAGTGGGACAGACAAATGACGATGATTATGTTACTTTTATGGGGTTTCTTGCACCAGGATCAGACGAAAAATAAACATACATTCTCATTTATAACATTACGTTCATTAAAGACGAATTATTTTAAGTATCTCATGAAAAAAAGTAATTCAGCAAATTGTTCAAATTGCAACATTGTTGATTATGTACAACATTTTTTGATGGAATATGTGCGAAACGAAGCTGTAGGAAGTGTTTTAATTGAGAAATATGATTTTAATGTAAAGGATGTCGGCATGATGCAACCTATTTTGTCCAGTCCAACATCCGAGGTAGCCATAACTTTGTTTGAATTGATGGGTGTGGCATAATCTTACGTAGGTTTAAGAGCCTTAAATAAATTATATATATAAAAAAAGGTTGGTACAGTTTGGGTGCGTCGCGGGGGGTCTTTGGCAATGCCGCGCAGAATACTGGCCGTCGTACAACGCTCGTATACCTCATCCGCGCAACCGTTATGTTACTGGTCACCAGGAATGTCACGGCGTCAGACTTTTTTGCACATTAATTATGATCAACTACCTTTTTTATTTTTTTCTTTTAAATTTAAATGATTTAAAATTATAATTAAAAATAATTTTTTAATTTTAGTTAATGAACTATTTAGATAGACGCCTTTTCTATTTGCACTTAAAAATATGTATCTAATCAGTAAAAAGGAAGTATACAATTTTGACTCAATTTAAGGCGCAAGGGAATTTATGAATAGAATAGAGATAAGCATTGGCCGGAGATGCGGGCCGTGATCGACAGCGACCGGCGACCCGAGCAAATGGGACAAAAACCGGATTACGTTTACCCGGGTATTTTCGTTTGTATTGGTAGCGTAGGTCAGGGAAATCGAAGTTTCAGCTGGAAAATCTATATTTGTCTTCTAAAGCGAAAGTTTGTTTATCACGGGCGCTATTTTTATGACATTGAACGGATCGGATATTGACTTAAATTTGCGGTCAAACCACGTCTGGAGATGATTCATTAGCAGGTCAAACGTGACACAAGTGTGTTTGAGAGTCATTGTGGTTTTCTAAGTGTGACGTCAATTCCATTCGAACAGCATTTCGAGTGCAGCGTCATAATTTTTTTCAATCGTTGACATGAAAGTAATTCTATTCTCACACTATTATCATACATTTCTATAAAATAAGTGCCGAGTCTTTTGATATTAGCAATAATTACAGGCCTTACCTAATAGGATCTTCAGTGAGGTAGAGGCAGGTCAGTTCTGTTTATAAAATATAGAATATAAGCGCCATTCAAGAAAGTTGCTACGATCTAATCACCAGTCTATTGTTGTATTAACATGTAACTGGCTATTGTCCGCATCGTCACAATTCTTTTACATTCATTATGATAAAATAATCCATTGCCTTGACTAAATTAAATAAATCCGTTCAGTAGATGCAGAGTTACACGAGAGTGTTTAGTTTGTTACTATTTATTCAAAATTATTGTTTAATTGTTTGGAATCTTACTAATAAGTTACTATATTTGTATGGAAACTCTGAGCGAAATCGATCCTTAGAGGAGCATTAAACTTCAAAGATCTTTGAGCCCTATAATTCAGGTGTCGGTGAAAAGGGTATTGAACTGATAAAATGTAAAGTTTGTTTACAGTTTGTTTACAAACAAACCGAATGCTCCCATTCAGGGCTGATCGTCGGTCCGGGATTGCCCTCGGGATTGCTGCGTCGGATTCCAGCGAATCCCGGCCTTGAACTTGTGCGTGACGGTTTTGGGACGTTTACCTCGCGCGTACGTTTTGTTGGAAAACTACGACCTACACAATTGGCATCATATTATATTTATTTTTATTTAATTTTGTAATAAAATATATTATAAAACGTTGTTAAATTGCACATTATAAACCACAGAGGTTTGTCCAATATGCAAAAGTTATTTTAACTACATTTGACAAAGAATTACAATTATTATATAATATATATCTGTAGGCGCATAAAACAACTATCTGTTCGATTTGTTCATCTCCTGGTAGGAAGATATGTACATCTATAAAAAGAACACTATTATCATAATCATTAACTTTTTAATTCACTACGAGTAAGTATTATTGTTTAAACGAAAATTTCTTCAGGCGCTTTGATCCTTTTTTGACCTTTGGAAAAACACTCGAAACTCGCGTCATTCATCACCGAACGCTTTCCATGACTATATGTATACAGTGTATATATGTGTACTTTGTGAAAAACCCAATGCCTCTGATAGCCACAAATTTCGAAAAATAGCAACAGTTTGTGTTCTTATTTCTCTCTTATAAAACGCATTTACCTTCCTGAGAATGCCATCAGAATAGGTTTAGCTTGACAGTTTAAAAAATTGGTTATCTATGAAGTCGGTTTACGGGGGATCATTTTACGTGATAACCCCGAACGCTTAGGCCGTGCTATCGTGCCTGTCTTTCATTTTTTCCGAGTTCTCGCTTGCACGCTCGGTTCAGACGGAACATGACAATGAGTCATGCTTTTTCGTGCATGCAGTTGGCGTTCATCGATTTATAAGACGTCATCATGTCAAAAAATTAAAGTAATTGTTTTTATACTAGCAAGGTAAAAAAGCAACTATGAATTTTCTAAGACGTCACAGATATTACAATTATTATTAAAATGCATTTAGTTTTAGTAAAATACTCGTTTGCCATTTAAACCATTCATAGCTGAAACTAAACAGTAAATGAAAAACTCTTTCACACTGTTATTCTATCAAGGTAATAAAGTTTTTTACAAAGGTTGAAAGGTTTTTATAAAGGCAATAAAGGTTCTATAAAGATAAAAAATAAACTTAATAGAGGTCGGCTATCGAGCCATTACAATAATATCGAACGTTGTGTCTGGGCACTTAAACACTACTTAGCATGTGTTAGTATTCTGGTCAGGATATGAATGCTGGGCGGATGTTCGGATCCAATTACTAGCGTACGTACGTCCTTTTGCGGTCTCATATTTGTAGCTACAGCGCAATTTATGCAAAAGTTTTTTTGCTATATTATGCTATTATTTACATAGCGTTTATGCGCTTATAACACTACATCTTTTTTGTGACGTCTCATGGCTAGTGTTGCTGCGGTGTACCTCATATTCGCTCAAAAAAGACGTCTATATTTGACGGCTTAAAATTAACTAGAGGCGAAATTGCCAAAAGAATCTTCTATGTTTATATATACCAAAAGGAAGCAGCAAACGTGTCCTACAGGAAGGTCGATTACCAACGTCTTATATATAGATAATGTAGGCAGTGGAAGTACGGGTCAGAGATGTAGCATCCATCAGGGGCGTCCGTGCGTAAAGTGTGGCCGAAATAACGACGCGGTCATAAGTCAAGTTCGATGACTAATTAAAGAATGTTGTATATCATTTCACTAAATCGTTTTAAAGGTAGCTTAGTATTTTTAACAATGTTAAATTGCAATTTATTAATAGAATAAACTTCTTAAATTTTACAGTAAATAACACAATCCGAACATCCGAAAATCTCATGGACGTTGTTAACTGGGTGCTTGAACTCAACAGAAGTTCAGCAGGACGCATGTCATTGCTAATGTCATTATAGACTTGAAGACAGTTGGCCTCAGCCTTCCCATAAAACGATGGACGGACGACATAAAATAAGTAACGAGATGTAATTGGCAATAGGCGGAGGAGGCTGTGAAAATGGTTTTAAAAATGGGTCATAAAAAAAATTCCAAAAATACTCACCTCACACTGTCCTTTCACCACAACGCCACGTATGATTAATTTTATTTTACTGACATATCAATGGTTACCACAACATTTAACGGAGTACTCTCCCCAATTAATGTATATTATTATATTATATTATATTATTTTAAAATTATAAATTTAAAACAAGGACTTATATAAGTGAGTATAAGCGATTTGAATTATTTTTTTTATGTTTTGCCTTTCATACATAGGAAAAAGGCGAAGCTGTTAAATGAAGTTTTAGTAGACTATAAAAACTCATACTAAAGTGATTATGGAAGCTTAAAGGTAAGCGATTCGTCTTATTAGAAACTACCAGAGCCCGCGACCTCTTTCGCGTAAAATAAGGTAAAAAAATAGATTAAATTTTAGCGTGATGATAATAGATAGCCTATAGCCTTCCTCGATAAATGGGCTATCTAATACTGGCAAATTATTCAGATCGAACCAGTAGTTCCTAAGATTAGCACGTTCAAGCAAACAAACAAACTCTTCAGCTTTAAATATGTAGAATATAGATGACTAACGTCGCCCATTGACAATTGCAAACCAAAAATCAAAAAACCATAAACCAAAAGTTTCCTAAAGAAACGCTGGCCTTTAAGAGGTATTGTGTACCGTTATCTCGAAGAGACCTAGAAAAGAACTGTAAAATTATTAATATTAAAGAATATTGAGTAATTATAAGACAAGGGGAATTTTTTAGCATTCATTCTTAGATTCAACCGTCAGATTTGAAGGAGGAATTCCAGTACTGCCGTGAATTTCCGACCCCGGTGCAGGTTTAAGGAACCATATACATAATAACGCTGGCCTTACAAACATAAACTAAGAAAGAAAACTCGTAAAAGTTTAATTTAGTAGACAGCAAGTCTGCGAATCTAATGGAAATTTTCCTTCAGATTTCCTTAATTCGTTTATCATTTCATGCTCAGTTTGTCACAGGTGATTCCTTCAAGTATTCTAAAGTGAAATAAAATGAGTTAGTCTTTTTTATGTCAAGTTTATATTCCTACTACTGTTTTATGGAATTTTCCGAGTTGAAATAGAGCTAGATGAAGTCTACTTTTTACGACTTAGACTATGTTATGGCTGTTGAGTGATGTTTGAAAATAAATTTTATTGCGAGTGCGTTCAATATTAATTTGTCTATACAACAACAGTTGTAGACAATTCATCATAGTATGTTGAACTATAAAATTTCTCCTTTCTCAAACTTTATCGTAGTTGTTAATCAAAAGTTATTTCCTGTGAGTAAACTGTTGTAAGTACTTTTTAATATTTTGTGCTTGGTTTTTCTTAAGCAATTAATTTATCTTTTATTTAGTGTAATCTATAAATTTATATATATAAATATTGAATACGATAGTCCTTTGGTCACGGGATCGCGCGTGAACGTCTGGACCGATTTCGCTAATTCTTTTTTTGTTGTGTTGTCAGAAGATTCTCATGAAATTAAAAAGAAACACATATTTGCGCGGAAAACTAGAAAATTTAAGAATACTTAACCACCGTATTTAAAATTATTTCTAATATTAACGGGGATGGAGATGGAAGGAGGAACGGGGACAATACAGGATAATGGAATGTAGTAAATAGTAAGTAACCCAACATTGGGACAGGACATCGTCTGCCGGGTCCACCAGTGAATAATATTTTCTCATCTTTTTTTATAGTGTTTGTAAAACGTTTTCATTTGAAACCTAATATAATACTCGCCCCACTGCCAAATCCTCTGCAATCTAAGCGGACCCTGGTACAAACCGGGATAACGCTAGGAAGAAGAAGAAGAAGAAAGTCTGTTTAAGGCTAGTATGTATGTAAATATGTAATAATAGGATTATGTAACTTCTGAAAAGCTTCCAAATAAATATATTATCGAGTTAATATGTTGTCCCAAATGTTGTTTTCTACGTAACTGTTTCGGAGATAGCGTCAAATGTACCCCACCCACATGTTGGAACGATATTCCAAAGTCAATACGTGACTTGGAAAACAAAAGCAATTTTAAAAACAAACAAAAATTTTTCCCGCTACATATGTATGCAGAAAAATATAAGAAAACAAAAATCTCGCAGTGCAAATGTATATTTTAAAATATGCTACTTGTTCTGGTTTTAACCTCTTGGACCTGCAAGAGGTTTTACTTACTATGAAAATCGAACGTAGAAACTTTTAATGTAGTCCTGCCATGGACTTACTTCGAAACCGGACATTGTGTTTTCAATATAGATATACATTTCTAAATAACTTCAAAGAATAAATGGAAAGAAACAGGCGTGCATGAAAAACTTTACTACTCTGTTTAAATACGCGAATGATTTCTGGCCGTCGGCAAATAACGTGATGGCGATGATGTCGAGTGGAAAGATGCACCAAAGCAAAACTAGATAGCGCTGTACGGACAGATCGACCGCTACGTTACAAACGCTGTCGCGTACCATATAAAATCCAACTCACGCTAGCGAAGTTTTACGTACGTTCACTATATATGGACCTCCCGACTAACAACTGTTGCCGAGGCACGGCCGCGCCAGGTAACTCGAACTAACCTGGATCGAAGATCTTCCTTTGTGGCGGTTGGTCCTTTGTCCTGCCTACCGTAATCCATGCCGGACACCCTTCTACCTTCTACCTTGGTTTGTATGTACCTTTCTACTGATTCATTTTAATCATTCATTCGCGGATTAGAATTCCGCAAAGTAAATCCTGATTCTGGGAATTATTACAATCAGGTGTTGTTTTAAATGAAATTATAGACGGGAGGAAAATTAGATTAATATATGTAAATCTCCGAAGCTCTCTTTCCACAACTTTTGCTTTTTTCTTCCTTCGATTTTCTGACTCTGCCTATTTGAAAGTTTTTCAGACTTTCCTTACAATTTAAACGGTTCCTTGTACGTTCTAATGCTTTTTAAGTCTACAATTTTAATACACGTGTCTACAGTTAGAGGTTACTAAAGTTAAATACGAACGTTATGAGTTGTGGCGCTTTATACAGAAAGTTTGTTACCTACCCGCTGACATATCCTTACAGTAAAAGTATATTGCATTAGATATATGTTTGTTTTCTCTTATATTCAACCGAAGAACTGATTTCTAATGACATTCAGTACAGAAGTCAATTATGGCGAGTTATAAAACTTGGTTTATTAATATTTACCTGGAGAAAGGAACTTTATAATGAAGTGTGTGAAATCCTTCGAGGAAAACATAATATTTAATGTGTAACAATAAATAAATAATTATAGAGGAGGTCGTGGCCTAATCAGTGGTCGGCATTTGAGTCGATCGCTAAGTTAAGTTGCTCTGGCTGCGACCGGGTACTCGAACGATGAAGCCGGAGATCTGATGACGGTGCCAAGTGGGCCAATTTTGGTAAGCAGAACTGGCGCTGTGGGGATATATGTATACTTACTAAAACGCCGGTAGCTACTTCAATTCTATTTACACGATATATAGATTTACATATGATATTATCAACGCTGTGCCATTTCCATGAACAGTTATATATTGCTAGTTATGTAACCTCTGGGTTTATTGTTATACGGTAGTAACTTAATTGTCACGTAGCCTTGATTAGTAAGTGTTATTATATAACGCAAAACAACGTGACATGACGTGATGTATAAATAACGTTACACATAATTTACTTACACTTAAAACATAGTAAGTAACTGATAGAATCAGGCGTTACTTTGCGGAAATCCATGATATGCATTAAAAACTAAACTATTTTAATCGCGGATTAAAGCAAAAACGTTTAGTTTTTCATGCATGACATAGTAAGTAATATTGCACGTAGAAAGGATCGTAGACCTACAGAATAATTAGAAATGGGTTCTACATTTTTTAAAAGACGAATAATTTGGAACGAATTTATTGCGTGTTAAACAAGAGTTCACGGGAAGAAATGTACGACAGAACATTTTCTATATTACATTATGTTATAGCCATATAAGACGGAGATCCCAGGACCGTAAGACATACCTTACTCTCTGAAGGATGAAATTTTAGACATACCTTCAACTTTACGAGTATGCAGGTGTTAATAGGTACACGAGTCCTATCCTACATGAGACTCTACCCAGAACCTAAGGTTTAATCTTACAGAAAGTAAGTTATATCTTACGACCCAGCGATCTCGGGCCATACATATAGTGTGGTGCAGTAGATTATTCGAGTTAAGGAAAGATATGATAAATTTTAAAAGGTTTCTCGTTAAATATATGGAATAATATGTTTTCAACTTAAAGTGCGTCGAAGAAAAATAACAGCATTCTTCCAAAATTGTACCACGTACAATACTTATTAAGATTTCAACTAAAGTAGGGTAAAATTAAATGAAACCTGTACATTACTGGGTGTATTTACATGAAGCCGCGGTAACATTTTACACCGCTAAACTATTTAAACACGCCACTTATTTCCGCTATAAGTAAAGCGCAGTGGAAAGTTTTCGACGTGCGAATGTAAATAAATACGGAGCAAATATTTTTTTGCCACTTAAACATGAATCGCGGTGTATTTTCAGTTTTTTTTTTTAAATGTAGCCTTCACTTGAGTTGTAATGTTTATTTCAGGCGAATATATTACCTTGTCAAGGTTTTGAGTTTCAAAACGCAGCGCCGGTTAGGAATAAAACTTCTATCAAGGTTACTTCGAATTTTTCGTTCACGTGCCGAGTATTTAACCTACGATTAACGTAGCTACACGTAAAGGGAATGTGGAATTTTGAAGTTATTTATATAAAAAGGTACATTTTGAAAAACTCCCTATTTTCACTTTAATGTAGGAAATATTAAATATCATTTTCAGCGTCCGATTTTTAAATGAATGAAAATAAAAAAATTAAAGAATACATTATATTAAATTAAATTGTGACAATTTAAACCTCTTTAATGTAACCTTATGGCGTTTGACATAACATTGACATTTATTCGTTCTCGAGAACAACATCAGACAAGCGTGAGTCGTATCTGTTATTTCTATTATATAACATTTATTATATATATAAAATGTTTAGATAAATAAGGGCATTTTATCTTCTTTATATATAAATTCGACTGTAATCTTTGTCACCCTACAGCTCGTAAACCGCTGGACCGATTGTGATAAAATTTTGTGTGTATATTCCAAGGAATTCGTAGATGGTTTGAAAAGAAAATTGGAATAGTGAATTTTGGTAGCATCATTTATTACAATAGCGCCAATATTTTGCCTATTTTCGCAGACTTATAAAACATTCACATAGACCTTATAAATTTGCATACACACTTTGACCTCCCATTTTTATTTTACTAAGTGTAAAATTTTTACAAACTTTGAATGGTATATTAATTTTCATCTAATCAACAGCCTAAAAAGTAAATTTTAAATTTCTACCTTGACAAATTACGACATTTCCATACAACCTTTCACCCCCCCCCTTTCAACCCCTTACAGCCCTTTTTTGGCATTAAAAGGTAAGCTACGTCCCTTATCAGGCTCTAGACTATCTGTGTACCAAATTTCATTTAAATCGGTTTAGTAATTTAGCCTCACAGCGCTACAGACGGACAGAGTTTCTTTCGCATTTAATAATAATTTTGGGTGATTAGGATAACCATTTCCTTGGTATTATGGAGACTGGGCCTAAATAATTATGGTTAATAAATATTGGATTTTTATAAAAGTATAAAATTTCAAAGCAATTATAATTAACGAAAATTGCTGCACCGCATTCGGTGAAACTCAATATTTTTGCGCAAAACCGGACTTGGGCATATCTAAATAATTGACGTATCCCGTAACATTTGAATTTGGGATCGCCGAAAAGTTTCGTACAAAGGTTCGCGAACACAATGACTACGAAAAAAAAATCCGTCTGAGGAAATTCGAACTTATTTGTTCACCATAGACTATATTTTTATTTTTTTAAATAACGTAGCACAACAATGCAAGGGCGGCTATTGTTATTTTGAGATCAAAATTTAACGCCTCAAGGAATAATGAAAAAAAAAAACTCTTTGTCACTGTTTGGGTTTTGGGGTAAAAAAATCGGCAGATGTTCGCAAAACACCTATTGTTGAATGGAGAGGCAAAGTCGAGTGCTGGTACGTAATTGACATTTAATAAAGTGTCCTTTGTGGCGACACTGGTTGACTTTTTTGATTGAAGGTTTTAGTACCGTTGCCAGTTTTTGAAAATGGGGTTCCGTTTGCACATACAAAAATTTTACCTAACAATTGGGTGCTATTCATTTATTACGTCACACTTTAGAGGGAGGAGGGGGAAAGTGTCACCAAAATGTGAAATTGTGTGATAATGGGCAGTCGAGGGTCAAAAGCCTTGTGACGTCACATACCCCAATTTTGTTTTCCTTTTCTTACACAAAATAAGTAAAAGCAACTGCGGTTTTGTTATGTGATGTCACACCAATGAGGAGGGGGCTTCAAATATGTGATAGGTCGTGACAAGAACGGGGGGGGGGGGTTAAAAAATATACTGAACTTATAAGAGCAGATCTCTAAACTTAATTTTAAATAGATTTTGAATTGGAAGGATCTGTTGCGAGCTTTTCTGTAGAACTATTTAAGATAAAAATTTCCTTTACACACTATATACGAGTAACTCGTAACGGTTTTTGCATCGTACGCCAGAATAGCTCGCGGATAGCAGAATTTTCTCCTACTTACTTGACGTTTATCGTTATATTTTCGACAATTCAGAAAATATCTTTATAACATATAGCTCGTGCGTTATACTGTAATTATTGAAGTTTTATTAAAATCCATTCAGTAATTTTTCCGTGAATGGACGTCAAACATACATCCAAACATCTATACTTTCATACATCCATGTGTAAAAATTTTCGCGTTTATAATATTAGTAGTATTTTCCATTTTATATCCATGTACAGGTTATCATTGAATGTAAACAATGTTTAGCTGTTAACATATTGACATAAAATTAGTCTAATATATAACTGATAAGATATTGAATGTAAATAAACACTTGAAACGTATTTTATGCGAAGTGACACATTTTCTTAATAATTTACGATATTAACATCGAATTATAATTAAGAAGTCTCTGCTTCAGGTAGATTGAAGTTTGGAGTTGGAAGGTTGAAGTACTGTTAAGAATAAAAAAAATTGATTCTATCTATCACACACACACACACACGAACATTATTCATTAATTATATTTTTTTTCATTCATGCGTACACACGAACCTTTTCCTTTTTTTAAAGTTTTAATCTATACATATATAAAAATCAATCGCAAATGTGATGGTAAGCGCATAACTCAACAACGCCTGGACCAATTTTACCAATTCTTTGTTTAAATGTTTGTTGAAGTCGAAGAATGGCTTTTACGTCTAGAAAAAATCGAATAATTGCCGGGAAACCCCTAAAAACAGCCCTTTTCCTTTTCCCATACAAACGTTTTCTAACTAACATGTAGACCCAATTTGAACTTTATTGCTATTCGATAAAGTTGATACTAAATTACAAGCACTCACTGTTATCTAAGCAATGTAGATGTGTTCCTAGCGGCAAAGAGTCAATTTGCACTTTATTACCGCTGAAAGCAGAAACTATTCGTAGTCATACGTTATTTCTAATAATACGGGGACGAGAACAGGAACGGGCATGATACAGGATAATAGAAGTAGATAGTAAGTAGCCCAACGTTCGGGCAGGACATCGTCTGCCAGGTCCGATCACTTCTTTCATTTTTATTCAGTTAATTATATTTATTTTCTTTAACTATAGTAAAATTAATGCTACTCAAACTTATGAAAAGAAATCACTAAATTGTAAATAGCAAGTAGCCCAACGTTCGGGCAGGACATCGTCTGCCGGATCCGCTAGTTAATCAAATGTATTGTCTCTAACTATAGTAAAATGAATTCTACTCAAACTTATGAAAAGAATGGCTAAATCGAACACAAATCCACCCACAATACTGTTTACTTTCATATTAGAACATTTGTAAGGCTTTCGACCCACTTGCGGGTCCTCCTTCCGTTCGGACTTCTGAATTAGGAACTCCTGTTATTGCGTAGACATGACGAATAGATCGATAGGCTTACAGGCTTACCTTTTATTAGATTAACGCTTGAATTTTTTATGTAGCCCAGTTTCAAGAAAATCAATAGGTATATATATGGTTCCGTGATATATTTGCCAATAAGCCTACTAAGTTTCAAACTGACTTCGTTTCATAATATTTAACGTTAAAAGGCATTTAAATTATATGTACCAGATTTACTGACAGTCTATTTCTATGCAACTGTTGCATGGGAATGTTTTCAACTCTGCTATTAAGTACTTGTTTACGAGCTTTAGGTATTTATGAAAATATAACATTATATATCTCCATATTGTAAATGCATAACGATTAAGTCATTATGCAATATTCTCAGTAGACCTCTTATGTTTCCTTTAATTATTTTAATAAGTGATTGTTTATCATTTTTGATCTAGTACCGTGGTTGAATTATATAAATCAAAAGCGATGGCTATGATTCACGATAAAACTCGAATGAGTTTATGTTTGAATCATTCAATGTAAAAATAAATGTTAATTTTTAATACAATTCCACATTTACAATTTTTAAAAATGTTACCAATCACAAAATCTCAAAAACCGCGGGACGTATAATGATGAAACTTGGAAAATTGGTAGTCAACAGTCAGTAGACATCCGCTGAGAACAAATCTTTCGGTAGACCCATATTAAGGAGGTTTGAGGGCGTTAGTAACTTTAATTTTACGCGGACGAATCCGCACGAAACGGCTAGTTTACATTAAGTTTTAAACTTTCGTAATAATTTCCATTAAAAGGTATATAATTTATTCCAGCTCCTTACACAAAACTAAGGATTTAATAAAACCACTAAATAAGGGAAGGCCGTAAGAAGCCTCGCAAACCCGGTGATACTAATAATATACCTGTGGGGCATGCTCTCGCGTCAAACTCTCAACGCAGACTAACTCAATCCTCCGATAGGTCCGCAGGTACAACTATGTGCACATTTGACGCGCACAGATGAAACTAAAATGATCCTAACACATGCATAGTTACATTAAATCACGTATACTGAGTTATATCGCACACTTAGTTATAAACTGACCGATTGAGATTTTGGTCTATAGCGAGCTAATGACACAGACAGCTTCGTTTTGACGTCGCTGATATTATTTGAATAGATCCATACAATACTAAAATACAGCTATTTTTGACTTAAAAAAAAAGCCTTATTTTGGTTACAAAGGCAAACAAATAATAAAATATTAAAATAACATTTCGATGACATGAATCACTTCGTTAACTATTATTAAAATATTTAATTTGTTACCATAATGCCGTTTTTAACGGATTATATGAGGAATAAATAAGTCGTATATCGTCATTTTCCTTGGAAAATCTAAAAATCAGCTTTTTTTGAGTTAGGTCACTTTATGATTGCGATATGGACATTGCCTTGTATATTTATTCCACCATCATGCTTAGTTTTAGTACGATAACCTTTGGCATTAACAAGGCTCCTGTGGATTAGCGCTAACTTAACTTTGCCGAAATGTTACGAAGTGAACAATTAGTGCGCCTCGCTTATACTGATGAGATTAGCTAATGAAATTCAGCCAGCGATCTCGGGCGGACGTGAGTGTACTTGGCAATTTATCTGAATATTCTATTATGCCTTATTGGCTAATATATATTCCATCATAATTTATCTCACACATATTATTTTATGGACGCTCCCGCTTACGACACCACTGGTGTGGATGCCACTTTGGACTCGGAGGCGATGTAGCGCGGCGCACGCTCCTCTTGGTACTGCGCGTGCGCGACAGCACATAGTGCCAGGATTATCTGCAGGAAAAAAGATGAAAAATATATAAAAAGTAATACGTACTTTAATTCATTGAATTGTAATCATTAATTCGAGTTAATCTTTTGTAATAATTGATTGAATTAGACGTTACTTTACGGAAATCAGTGACAAGCATGTATTACTAAATAACTTTGCTTAAATCACGAGAAAAATGCTTTTCTTAAATGCGTCTTTGCTTAAAGACGCATTTAAGAAAAGTTTTTTATACCAATGTCTTATCTTATCACCCTAATTTCAAAGGCTATCATTATCGAAATCGTAATTAATTGAAGATTCAATAGCCTATCGGTAAGGAAGAATGGTAAAAAAGATCTAGAGACAAAGGAAGGTTGTCAAAAAGACCCACTGTTAAAATTTTCACGTTTAAAAACAATGCATCATTATATATACATTTTTTACGTCGTTTATCCGCTCAAGATATTTGAAATCTGTATTTTTTGCGCTTAGTCGTTTTGCCCAACTGCTACAGTAATGGACTAGTTTATTAAAGTTAAGCAACGTTTGCACGCACAATAAGCACAATTTCGTCGTTTCTAGAAACCAGCTGTCAATTTATATTTACTACGAATGCACATAAACAGTATCGTAACAATAATAAACGCTTTTCACCAAGACACGAGTCGGTGCTATTTCAAAATACAGCTAAACGACCTTGTCGTGTTCGTTCGTGGTGGCGAGTTGCGAAAAAAATAATTTTTGTTTAGAAAAATGCCGGTTCAGCACGTGGCAAGGTTTGGCCCAAGTGCATAAGAGGTTCGTGTTCCCTATACCCTTTGTTAATGTATAAGAAATGTGACATAAACGGCCAATATCTTTTAAAGATATAATTAGAGGGTTGATTTTTTCACAATTTCAATACAGCAGATATCCGTATTTGGTATTGATTCCATTTTATGTGTTCCTAAGGAAAATAGTCTTGACAGACAGATGGACAAGCTAACGGACGGATAGATATAGAGACGGAAATAAAGTTATAATATAAGTGGTCCTTTTTCAGAAGTTAGAAAACCTAAAAAATTGTAAAATGCGTGCGTACAAAAACGCCAAATGGAATAAAGAAATTTTGACTTTAACTAATAGAATACTTATAGATATATTTAAATAATACTACATTTACACTTTTATGCTTTGTACCATTCTAGGCTTGAAGTCACGCATTGATGGATTTACGTGTCAGACAATTTTCGTTATATTTCGTTACGCTCTGTGTGAACAAATCATGCACTCGTGCAATTGTCCAATAGGTTCAAACCTATAATTATAAATATTACCTTTACGAATTAATTAAGAATATCCAGTATCTATTTATCTATACTAATAAAGGTTTGGACAAATAAACACTCAATTACTGAACAGCTTCCTCTGCAAATTTTGAGACAAAAAGACTTGATAAAACCACAGGCATACTATTCGGGTTAGTAGAAATTATTATTGGTATTAAGATTGTAGAATCGTAGGTTTCAAGACTTAAGACTCAAATGGGATGGATGCTTCTTTTATGCCACTGTTCCCTGTCTCTTGCCAACCTTGCCATTAAAAAACTTGGATTTCTTTCTCCCACTCTACGCCACCACACAGTTATTATGTTAGACTACCTGCCAGTACCACGTCTAGCCATGCCACGCCTGCCCAGCTCCTTTTGAGTTCGGCTACCCTGTTTCCGAAGTTCCTGACTTTAGTACGAAGTCGAATTTCGGTATTGCGAACTCGGTCTAACTCGGACTTTATATATATTAGTATAGATTTATCTGACTTTACTAAATTTACTTTAACACGAACAAAGCCCTAGTCGACAAACACGTGTTTCATTATAGAGCAAACTTTCTGCTGAACAACGGAAACTAGAAAAGGATGTTATGTAAGTTAGCGAACATTACGGCTACGACGTGAGCCTAACCAAATTCCCGATGATAAATGCGCTCCACGCTGCCAACCTGATTAGGTTTGATTAACTAAATAATATCAACCAGGTCGTCGTAAATTCAATTTTTAAACTTGCCATCTGTAGTCGTGTGACACGCTTCGCTCGGCTTATATATGACGGCTTAGAGGCGCGGTTTTACCCTTAATGAAATTTCAGGTGGATCACCCCTATCGACCCCCCGGTTCTATTGAGTTTCCCTTTGAGGAAACGCTTTGACGAACTAAGCTTTGAGGATACAAAAGAATGTTCCACTTTGTAAGTTTAAAATTTTTGAACATCGCCAAACTATCGTATGTATCCAGGATGTTAGAGACCATCTGTATTGCCAATACGGGCGTAAATATATTGTAACACTATATTTTTACTTTATTTTATAATGTATTGAATAAGATGGGCTGGATTGAAAAAAGACAAAGCATTTTTCGATTGTGGGACAAAGGTCATGTAGCTTATAACCATATAATGACTATCACTTGTCTGTTGTGATTGAAAATAATGTCGTCATGACGTAAGATTCCGCATGTATGTGTTGTAGATATACTTAAATATAAGATGTAGAATATTTTAGAAACTCTGATTCTCCCTACCATCTTTTGGTTATTCTTAAATTAATTATTTCTATAATTTAAATAACCATGTACATGAAATTAAATGTGTTGAGAAATTAATTTTATTACTTTTTATTTCGCCTTGACTGTCTCAACTTGATCATACAAAATTTTACTAAGTGAAACTCCAATTTAGTGAAATCACTCGTGTGGCAGTCGAGTTGCAAAATCAGACAATTGCCTGGTTTTGTGAGATCAGGGTTTTTTAATATCACAAAGTTTCCTACTGCCATACCATCCTCCATACCACCCATACCATCATCTTTTCTGCCTTCTATCCTATACTTCCTTACCTTCTTAGGGGATTTCATCAGCTCAAGCTGAGTGCTTTTGTCTACTGGAACTCAGTTTTTTGAGTCGAACGTCTACTTTAAATATTATTTGTTCTGTATACTGTTTTTTTCTTATCCAAAATTTATTTCTGTAAAATATTAGCCAATAGAAAGTAATCCAACGTTCGGGCAGGACAACGTCTGCCGGGTCTTTTTACAATGAGAATTTTGTGTTTGCCATTTTATTTGCTTGCATCACAAGAACAATGGACACAACATAAATGGATTTTAAACTCCATTGTATACATAAATATATTAAAAAGTGACTGTTATATTACAATTTAGTTGTTTGTAACGCTCTACTGTAAAGCTGGGAATTTTGGGTTACAACAACTTACGTAGGAGGTATCGTACGTCTTAAAGATTTAGTTAAGTGTAATAATTGAAGACATCCAAGAATAGACATTAAGTTATTCCACATAAAATGGGGAGCGTAATTGTAAGCGAATTAAGGAGGCATCACCCTTGGGTCAAAACTATTCCTAATTGATATTAAGGGTTAGAGGTGAGAGGTTGGTACCAATTAGCCCCAATCAGGCAGCAGGAAGACTGAATTAAGTTGCTCTAGGCTCTTTGACACTGATGGTTTCTATATATAGACATCTAAAGTAATGTGATATTCGACTCAATAGATCAACTGTAGTAGGGATGGACTGAAATCGGCAAGATTCAAGATTTTCACCCGGTTCAAGATAGACACCGCTGGGTCGTTGTCGCATCCTTCTACCAAAGACTAGTTTGGATAGGAAAGGCATGCCTAAAATTATAACTAGTATTATATAAAAAAAAAGACAAAATAAGCATTCTTACGCAGTTTTGAAGGCCACCGCTGAAGACCCAAAATCCGTAAGAGGGTTTTTTTTAAAAAAGGTGGTTTTTCGAGTAATGTGGTCTGCGTTTTGTATAGAATACATTCTGCACATTAAATGTGTGGTCATTTAAGCTTCTTTGAAACTCGTCACTTCTCTTCTAAAATACAATAGTCTTATAAAGTTATAAGTTAAAAAAAATGTACGAAATTCGATCACCGTCGATCGTATGATATGATCGTTGATAATTCAACATAAAGATTTTGAAGAAATGATAGGACAAAATCGATCAGGTGCAATTCAGAAATTAGAACGTATTAGAATCAGGTATTTAATCATAATAATTTATTCTATTAATACATTCATATGTGAAGCAAAAATTTTCGGTACCATTTTGCGAATATTGCGCTAGAGGAGTATGACATTTGGAACATTTATAGGTTATATACATGAGGGTGGGCGAATACTAATATACATTATAAGATAAGTGAATTTTCGCTTTTATTAATACGTGAAGTGACAACTTTAGGTACCAATTTACGAAAATTGTGTGGACTGAAAAGTACGAAATTGAGCACAATTGTAGTTCATATAGAAAAAGGTGTGCGAATGACAGTATTTTTTATAATATGTGATATTTATATATTAAAATAAAACCACACGCACACCAATGCCAACTTATTTACACAATTGACACACACATGTATAGGATGTCGCCAAAGCGTAATCGTGACAACCGTATGTCATATTAATTGTCAAATTTTATTATTTCGTGAATAGAACAACATATGTTGCTGTACGCAAAAAGGTTTGTGGCAAAAAATGAAGTGCAAAAAGGTTTGCGGGCGAATTCCGACGAGTCCGCAATCTCTATTACTTATTTTCTTACCCGCTTTACCTGAAAATCTGACAAGTTCAATGATTAGAGACGTTTTATCTAATGAATCGATTAAATTAACCGAATAGGCCAGTGAGCGATTCATTAGCTGTAAATGTACGCTACAACAACATCCAGCATCCATCACACCGTAGACAGGACTGTTTTGTGATGGAGATCCGTATCATTTGTTATTGTCAATTATAATGGTGCAACCGGTTTGACGGGCGATTCTATTGAGACGGTTCACGTTGTGATGAACCGCATTTTTTATATGCAACTGAACAAACAACTGGACCAATTTCTTAAATTTAAAGTAATAATTCTACAATCAAAGAGTACAATAACTTTTATTTTATATTAAGTTAATTTTTCTTTTTCTTTTTTTTGTTAGCCTGTTGGAGGAGGCATTTGTCACACTGTTGGGCAAATGCCTCCTCCTTCTTGATCCATCTTCCTCATTCCTGGGCCAATCTCATCCATAACTTTCCCGCAATCATCGTGCCCTAATCATCGCACAATTTAATTTTACTAGGAAAGTTAAATTTAAATTAATTTTATTATACGATAAGTTAAGTTAAAGATTCATGCCATAAAAGAATACCTTTATTGAAGTAAAACTTCTTTACGCACGCTTGACTTAGGTGGTGACTTCAGTAAGCTAGTGAATGTGTATCGAGAGCGTTACGAAAAATGTGATCGGGCGAATTTGAAAATTCAGTTTAAAGCTCTATTATATACATACACATAGATGTAGCTAAAGAAGTTTGATTTCTATCGTGTGGTCTAAAGCAGACTTGTTTTTTTAATATACAATCAACTTATCCTGCCAGTATATAATTTTAAGAATATTAGCAATTTTTTCTATAAATCTTTAATTGAATATTAAATAATCGGCAGTCACTATGGTGAACCGCCTACCCGTTTATTCCTTGTTATAAAAAACAAATTAAAATTAAAAATGTAAAATAAAAAATATCTATTAAGATTCGTTAGCTATATAGGTTAATATTGTACGCTAACGTCTCCATGCACAGTTTAAAATAATTAACACGTATTTATGCATTCCTAAATTGACTGCACATTTCGTATATTTTCCCGCCATATGAGACAGAGAAATAACTCATTCTTTATCTACAGGTAAGTCTAGGTTTTATCAATCAGGACTTTATCGAGATCTGTATTTACGGCTACAGTTCAGAAATTATGACTGCGTCTTCAATTGCGGACTGTAATATAGATAACCATAGACAGCCTTCATCAATTCCCGCGCAATCTTGATAAGAAAAATGTCAAGATGTTTTTTTTTATTGGAGCATAGCAAAGCATAGTAAAGCATATTTAATATATGCTATCCTATATTACTATATTCTATAATTTATAATATTGTCCCCGTTCCCATTTCCTTTCCTATTCCCGTTTCATTATGGTTCACTGTTTTGGCGTGGCTTACACATGAAAGATAGATATGCTGTCGCGGGCTTTTCTGTACAACTATTTAAAATAAACATTTCCTTCATACACTATATACGTACAACTCTTATGGTTTTTGCTGTGCACGCCATATGCTCGCAGATGGCAGGATTTTCTCCTATTTAATTGACATTAATCGTTATATTTTAGACAATTTGTACAATATCTTTATATATTATAGCCTGTGTGTTATTCCGATGTATAAACTATAATATTGTAAATTTTTATTAAAAATTTATTCAGTATTTTTCCCGTGAAAGAGCGTCAAATATACATCTATGTATACAAGCTTTCGCGTTTATATTATTAGTGTGAAATATATGTATAAAAATTTATACTTTTTGTTTTAAATTTTCATTCAAATTCTTTGTTTAAAAATAAAATAAACTACGGCAAAGTACGTGTGGACCACCCGGCGAATATTTAATACAATTTGCTGTAAATGTAGGTAAACACGAAATATTTAGGTCAGTGCTTGACTGGCCAAGATCTTATGCAAGCGCACTATCGCATCTGATTGTCGATACTGCCCTAGTTAGCCCCACCGATAATGTAACCATGTTAAACAAATATATACCGATAGTGACAACTTATAACAAAATACTTCGTGAGAAATAGGTAAAAAAAATTAACGGTTATTGGAAGAAATAATAGTGTAAATGATGTAATAAAAGCTAAAGACTAATTTAGTGCGCGAGTCTAACTAGTACTTGTCCACTTTATTTATATTGTACCAAAGGGTGTTTATTTATAAATACTGGCCAGTAGTTTTTTTTTTTTTAAGTGTACCAAAGGAATATCGAGCAAAGACCGCCGAATGATCTGAATTTGAAGATTTGAAACAATGGACTAATCGCCGGGTCGGTGGTATCATTAAGGCGTTGCGGAACGGAACGGAGCGGAAACGGGTTGTTAACAGTGTATTGTAAACGTATGACGCATTTCTGAACCTAGCCAGTTTTTGTCCAGTTTGAGGTCAATGCTTTTTTTAGCGATTTGCTTTGAGAGATCTTTTTATGGAAAACTAGTTTTTTGGTAGCCATTTGCATTGGCTGATTTTCAAGTGCGTACTTTACTTTTATGTTTTTGTGTGCTCGGGAAAACCGAATCTTTGGTATTGTTTTTTTTTTACTTTAATAATAACCTGTTTTCAAGGTAAAAAAAGAAAGTACTTTTAAGTTTTTTATGCGTTCGGAAACATCCAATCGTTACGATTTTTTTTAAAATTTTAACTGTGTGCATAGGCCAGATAATTTTCTACTGAGAAGATATTACGTACTGATGTTTACGATATTTAATTTTCACTTGGATCTTTGAGTGTATAACTCGCGTTCCGTGTTATTTTCAACCGATTTAAAAAAAAAGAGATTTTCAATTCGCCGATATTTTTATATATTTTTGTTACCTCAGATATACTTTCGACTGGGTAAACTGATTTTGATGATTCTTTTTCATTTGATTGCTGGTGCTTCCCGTGTGATCCCCTTCCAATTTGGTCCAGTTTTGACAATTTCAAGTCGGTTTTTATTGTTAAAATTTTAAGTAAACGCGTATCACGGCTTTCATTACGGACAAATCCATTGTTGCACATTACGTATGTATTGCACATTCTCCTGCTATATATATAGCTATATATATTACCAAGAATAAAAAGGTATTGCTTAGCTCATAACTCAACAACGCCTGTACCAATTTTACCAATTCTTTTAAAAGCATGTTGGTTGAAGTCCAAGGATGGTTTTTACGGCGAGAAATCGAATAATTGCCGAGAAAACCCTAAAAACAGCCCTTTTCTTTTTCCCATACAAACATTTTCTAACTAAAGGTAGAGTCAATTTGAACTTTATTGCTATTCTATAAAGTTCACATTAAATTACTAGCACTCACTGTTGACTAAGCAATGTAGGTGTGTTCCTAACGTCAAAGAGTCAATTTACACTTTATTAACGCTGCACAAAGCAGAATTCGTTATTTCTAATAATACGGGAACGGGGATGATATAGGATAATAGAAGTAAATAGTAAGTATCCCAAAATTCGGGCAGGACATCGTCTGCCGTGTCCGCTAGTTAATAATAAAACTATCTGAGAACGGTATTGGCGGTACAACTACGGGACATTCCAAAACAAAGGATAATTTAATAGACAAAACCCCGTAGCACCCCTGTTTGCGGGCACATCTATAAATAGCCCCAGGGCTGGCCGTCCCGAGGCGAAACAATCATCTGTAATTTGTGGCAATAACTTTTATCAATATTAAATAAATTGCTCGGTCTTGCCTTAACGCCGCCGTCCCGTCGTAATCTTTGATAATAACTCCGCTGATGATCCATGGCTGGGAACTGGTTAAAAAACTTTTTTGAACAATTACGCCTGTGGGATTATTTTTTATAAATTCCGTTATATTAATGTAATAAGAAAACTTTAAATATAACCCTATTCTGAAAACCTAGTAAGTACTTTGTTAGCTTACGAAAAAATTAATTAATCTCTGTCTGTAAATCTATACTAATATATAAAGCTGAAGAGCTTGTTTGTTTGTTTGAACGCGCTAATCTCCAGAACTACTGGTCCGATTTGAAAAAATCTTTCACTTTAGGTAGCCCACTTATTAAGAAAGGCTATAGGCTATATACCATCACGCTAAAACTAATAGGAGCGGAGCACCAATGAAGAATGTTTCAAAATCGGCGGCTTTCCCCCCTTTTGAGAGCTTCCGCTACGTGCGCTACGTAAACGGTTAAAGTTTCGCAGAAATCATGTATGAAGGAATTGTTCCCCTTTAAAATTTTTATTTAAAGTCGGCAACAGCATATGTCTATCTTTTAAGGTTGGCTTCGACATGTTCGTGCTAGGACCCCTGGAATCTGAGGCCCTAGCACGAACATTCCTAACCTTTCGAGTCGAAAATTCGACTAACAATCTTATAATTTATGTAAGCGACCCTACTCCATCACTACCCTATTGTATAAATCAATGCCCATTACATACGAATAAACCTTACATTACAAAGTTTTAGGCCTTCAGATATCTGTCGACCTTTTGTTACCTGACGTAGACCCACATTCATCAGTCACTAGATCATTATCTAACAAGGTGGTTCGATTCCCATTGTTTTGAAGGGTAAACTTTTCACTGTAATTGATATCTATTTACACACATATATAAGAATGAATCTCTATTTCTATTGGTCGCGGCATCACGCGTTAAAGGCTGGACCGATTTCGCTTATTCTTTTTAGGGTTCCGTAGTACAAGGAACTCTTATAATTTCGCTCAGTCCACCTGCCCTAACTAACTTTTACCAATATTCAATATCATGTATAATAAAAAATTTAAACAAATATATTTCGTTAATCAAGTACACGAAAGATGTGATGAATAAGATATTATTTAAATATCGACGGACGTGGGCCGCGGTCATGAATTGCTAATTGAAGGTTCAAACGAATACAATTTTATAATTATCTAAAGTAAATATTAAATTGATGTTGGTTATAAATTTATTCAATTTTAATAAACGGTGTTATTAATAGTGTAGGCATGATCTCTATATAAATTAAATAAATTACGAAATTTCGGCGTTTAAAGCGTATGCACATTGTAATTTATATTTTTTTAAGTTGCTGTAATTAAAATATTAATGATAATACACAAATTGAAAATAATTATAATAAACTAAAGGTGGCTGACAATAGAAAATTGGCGGAAGCATATAACTGGATGCAATTTGCAAGAGATGTGTGAGTGTGACAAACGGAGGTATTACTAGTAGCAATAATTAATGATAAAATTAGTTAAATATTATATCTAATTGCAGAAATAAATTTGCGGAAATTATTGAGTACATATTAGAGAAATATATCAAAGGGCAAACAATATATAAACAATGTTTTTCATTTCTGTGGCAGGCTTGACGGGTCTGTTTATAAAACAAGCAAAGCCTGCCAACCCTAGCCTCATTCTAGACGAGGGTCATGTCAAAATGCTAGCCATAGCTTTCTATAACAACAAGTTTGCCGTTTGAAACAACGACCTTAGGAATTTCAGTCGACCTTTTTACTATTGAGCTATGGAGGCGAATAAATGTAATATTTAAATATGTCGTACGCGCGAGTGCGCTGTGGACTAATATAAATATTTCTACTGCAGCATTTTCCATCTCTGTGACCTTTAAACATATTAAATCTGACTTTGACTGATATAGATAGTCAAAGAAAAGCTTTATTAAGGTTTCTTTGCTTCGCCAACCGTGAAATATTTAGATAGAAAAAATCACTTTCAGAGCACCAGACTTATCTACCAAAAGCAACTTTCGTTTCGAAACAAAGAAATCTAGCAATATTACTTCACTTACATCAGTTCAAATATAATACTACGCGTCTAGTATTGTTTGGATTCGATTATTTGGTAGGGGCTTAACAATATGAGTGAGAATTCTCATAATGGTTACTTCGATTAAACACGCGGTGATTGCTATGCAAACCTTGTTGGGGATTTTCTTATTGTGTTTTAGATTAAAAGACGAATCTGCTTCGTGTAAAGCAAGATATATTTGCTGGACGTTGCATCGCTGACCGTTAAGTTGTTTTGCTCTAACTTGGTGCTGCATAATGTACCAGTTAGATCCATCGTGTATTTAAAGTCATATGTTACTGTAACTTAAGAGTTTGTTTTTTGTTTACTTGAACGCGCTAATCTCAGCAACTACTTGTCCGATTTGAAAGATTCGTTCAGTGTTAGATAGCCCATTTATCGAGGAAGGCTGTTGGCTATATATCATCACGCTAATTTTTTTCATCTAAATTTACGTAGATCAAGTCGCGGGTTACACCTAGTTTTTAATAAAGACGTTATCCGTTTGACTTTAGTCGCCGTAGGTCCTATTTGTCAGATTCTATAAAGTATCTTTATATCGTATCATTAATTTTCCATCTTAAAATAGTTGAGTAACAGGTGTTCAAGTTAATATAAACTCCGTATGATGTAGGTAACGAAAATAATTATGATGTATAGTTGACTAAGAAAGTGCTTTACCATTTAGGATGATGAAGAAAATTTTGCTAAGGGTTATTGTTAGAAATTAACGTAATTCCTAACAATCAAAAATGAGCCTTTTAAATAATTGACGTGCAAACAACATTCGACCTTAGCGTGGCAAACCAATTTCTTGGTCGCTTATACTAAAAATGTATTTCATAAAGCCGTAGTTTGCTAATTAGGTTTACTTTAAGTGATTTGTACTGTTCTTTACTCTAATTACAACAAGAAACAGCTTGTAAAGACATTTTTCTAGAGACGATTACACACATACGTACATTCTAGTTACTTTGGTCATTATTAACCAGGCCAAAGAATAGTACCTGTCAAAATTTACACCGGCATTCTTTTTTTAGATTGGGAGTTGTCTTGTGTCAGTCATATTTTCTTATCTTCTACGCGCTAATTTTCTTATCTGACCCTTCTTATCAGTATTCTGTTAAACCGACAGAAACCGGCACTTATTCTTGAAACTATATAATCTTTTACACGCGGTTTTACTTAGAATACAATGGTTCTATTCTATTATCAGTTTGGTATTAATTTCATGAAACGCTTCCCTTTTTTATGATAGGAATCATCCACTTATTAGGTTCAAATGCAAGGTTTTTAGGCTATTAACTTACAATAATACTAGTTGTTAGCCGCGACTTCGTCCGCGTAAAATTAGGTGAAAAAGTTTAGCTTTCCTCGATAAATGGGCTATCTAACACTGAAAGAGTTACTTAAATAGGACCAGTAGTTCCCGAGATTAGCGCGTTCTCTCTCTCTCTCTTCAGCTTTATATATTAGTATAACATTTTATAAGAATAAAAGCAGATAGATCTTAAGGAAAGAATGCAATATTAAAAAATGTTAGGTTTCTAAAATAGCATAGCAAACTAGTTATGTTGTCTGATCGAATACATTTATTTGTCCAATAAATCCTTTTTTCTTCATATAATTTTTTAATATACATTGTGAGTCACTTAAGTGGCTCACAGATGCGTTGCCGGCCTTTAAAGAGGGGTGTAGGCCACCGGGACCTCACACAAACCGAACGAAACGCGACAACAGAACCGTCGCTTGATGTGACGTGGATCTTATCTGAGAAAGAGGTACCTGGTACCTTTTGTTCACGATACATTGCGCGCTCAAGCATGGGATGAAGATGGCAATACCTGTAACCGCCCATTTCCGAGATGAATGATTATCGTAACCTTATTTAGGACATTAAATGTAGCCTTATCACAAAGTTTGCGTTGTGAGATACAGCCTGTATAAAGATAAACATACATGCCTACCTCTAGGTGCTTTTTCTAAATAGAATGAAAATCAAACGATGATGGGCTTACTATTTGATGAGCTAATTTTCGGCATAAGAGTTTGGGGTTAAATAAAAAAAATATTCATTTGATTAAATATTTATTTTATATTACTTGATGAACTGAAAGTGAAGATGACGTCATGCGCTCCTCAGATAAAACTCTCTGGCGGCGGCGACCGTCTGACACTTGGAACAAAGTGACATAGCCTTGATTTCGATTATTTTCAAGAAATAAATTATTTGAAATAAAACTGTTATAAGACGAAATATTTCGTATCCCCATTAAATAAAATTGAAAATATGATGCAACTTATGTATTCTAAATCTCATTCAGTACCGAGAAGAATATAAAGAGATATAATTGAATAAATCATTTATCTACGTTTGTAGTATTTATTTGTAATTGTAAAATTAATATTGCTGTCAATTGTATTTACTCCAAAATTATCATTTTTTAAGTTGCGCATGTTTTACTCTACCTTGAATCACGGGGTCAACGCACCTTTTTTCAATGTGTGTTGCATTTAGTATAGGCGTGGTTAGTTGTTAATGTACGTGTATTCTTGTTTTGCAGAATGAATGCTTTAGTGGGCGTTCATTATCTTCTCGCGAAGAAGAAGGACACCAAAAGGGACTAGCTGTTACACGACAACTCACAAATTACGAATTTTTCCACTCTTTGTACACTTTAGATACTTCTTTATGTACAAATAAATGGAGTCAATACATTCTCCACAACCAAAAAGGCTTTTCGACATGATTAATTTTTTTTTATTCTATCGTAGCGTGTAGTGTATTTATTTTAAGAGTATAATACTATGTGATAAATATTAGTATGTGTAATTTATTATATAATAGCTATAGGCTTCATTGTAGTTAAGAGCATGTGATTAAATATATTGCAAAATGTAATTCCATTAAATAAATATGGCTGGTTTTTTAAATTTTTCTTTAAATACAAACATATCGTTGATTGTGCGAACCAATTAGGTCTGCAATTAGCAGTGCATTTTTTCAACCACAATTCAATGTAAAAAAGGATCCGTTCCAGTAAAGCTTTTTTAGGGTTCTGTGGTCCTACAAGGAACCCTAAAGTTTTTTCTCTGATCGCGCCGCATAACGCTGCGTTGTGCGGTTCCAACGCAACGTCACAACGCAGCGCTTACCGTTTTTGCGTCGAAGTGATTTGATTTTGCCGCAGCTACCAATGTATCAATATGGATAATATTTTGGAGTTTTGTTTTTTGCTCGAGGACGAGGAGAAAGAAGGATTTCTATTGCTTCTGAAAAGACGAAGAAGCAGTCTGAGATATATGTTTTTACAACGGAAGGGGGTGAAGGGTGGGTGTAGGATGTTGCGAAACTTAAAAAGATTGTGATGATAAATTCATGGGTTACTTTCGGATTTCAAGAGCTGGTACGAAGGTCAGCAAACCAACCAGAGATGTTTCGGCAACAACATTGTAATTAGGTATATTTTTTATTTATTTTTAAAAACAAAGTAGAAGGAGTTCATGATATAACTTTATTGAGACTTGCTATTCGATAACTTAAGGTCTTAAGGTCGGTCGTTAGTAACAAGTTTGACGGCTGTTGTTATTCCTGCTCCTTATTTCAATTGTTATTTTGTCATTTCTTTGTTCCTTGCGATGTTTGCTAGTTTTCACCAACTAAATTAAAAACATATGCTGAAATTGGCCGCAATTAGAATTTAATTTTATCTGAGATCTAATCCAGTAACTTAAACAAAGACATTACACCTTTATAGAGCCATTCAGCTTTAAAGCTATTTATTTAATAATATGTTTAAATTCAGGGCTGGATTCATTGTCAACAACGTCTTCCACGTCCACTACTGGTCCTGCTTCGACCCCAATCGAATGGAAGTCCTCTTCGTCTGGTACAACCAGAACCCTACCAACGGCATCCATCAAACAGGAGTCGACCGACCAAGCTGGATAGGTAACGTGACATTTTTTAACATACCATACCACCAGTCATATAACAATTTGAAAAAGATTCTAAGATTGTCTCGTAAAAATAACTTAAAATCGAATTGAAAATAACTATCGTTGACAGGTTTTTTCCTCTTGTCATTACTGAAAGAAAAACAGAAAAAGACGTTTTCATCAGAAATTAATTAGAGATCCAGAAGAATTATTATAATTATATATTAATTTATTATGTAAGGACAAACTTTTGATTTCTATTTTGGTTTAAGATGAAACTTTAACTAAGAAAAATATAAATTTAAATTTCGAAAACGGCTAGGCCAATTTCAACGGGCCTACCATTGGCAGATAACAGATAACTGAAAAATAATTAGGGTTCCGCACAAAACTAAAAGCCCTCAAAAGTTAACAAAATGACTGAATCCATGCGAACGAATTGGCGGAACGAAGTAATTTTATCATAAAACTGAACAAAATACTTTGTTTCTTTAATGCAGCTGGCCCATTCTTCCCCGGAGTGAATATCAACAATATATACACCCAAGCCAACCAGAGGACAGTGTTCGCAAACCTTCTGGGAGCTAACATGGTGGATAGATACCTCACATCTACCCAGTTCCTGGCGCGCGGCCACCTCGCTGCGAAAGTTGACTTTGTGTTCGCTTCTGGACAACGATCATCCTTTATATTCATAAACGCTGCTCCTCAGTGGCAACCATTCAACGCCGGTAACTGGATGAGGCTCGAGATCGTAAGTATACTTTGTCAACAATCAATCAAGTTAATAATCGATTAATGTAAGCTTATGAATGCCTCACTTTAGCCCACATTGAGTACCAATACACACGGGCCTTTTTTGTCATTTTTTTTTTTATTAATATTTTAACGGTCCTGGCCTTTTGATAAAGATAAAGCTCGAAGTTTACGAATATAAGATTTTAATAACACATGAGATTGTAGAGATCCCGAGTAGGGTCCCGGGCATGACCTGAAACGGCAGTCGATTATCCTAACTTGCCCAACAATGGGATAGGGCTAGGGATAAGATTTTATTAGGAACCTCCCAACTCACAAGGGTTTATTTAAATACACATGATATAATGTTATAATAGTCTGTATTTTGCAAACAAAATATTAAAATGCAAAAAAAAGATAGGCATTCAATCTATGGTATTGTGGAGAAATACATATAGAGACGGTAGAGTGGTATTTCCAGCCTATATAGGCCTCTAATAATAAATATAAAGAATAGTAAAGGTGAAGCAATAGGTTCCCAATAAATATTAATAATAATAAAAGCCAATAAATAGGCTCAAGAATAAATAATAATAAAATATGTGTGAACTTAATCAGTCACATTTAAATTCCAGGTCTCGCATCAGTGTACCCCGAGCCAAAAGATCTAGCCAAACACGTCTCCAATCAGATGTACAGCTATTACTACGAGAGCTCCATGCCCGTCACGTGGGAGTGGAAGCCAGAGGAGAAGTTCAACGTACGACCCATCCAGCCAGTGCCCAAAAACATTTAGACCAGTATTGTTTATTTTATTTATTTATTTATTTAACCCTCCCACGCTGACCGTATTACAAATAGCATATATAAAGTTGAATATAGTCAGACTCCGACTATCATCTACCCCGTGCCCAAAAAGACATCTAAATCAGTATTGTTTATTTTATCTCATTCTCTCAACGTATTACAAATATTATAAAATGTTAAATATACTCTGTCTACAATACAATATAAAATTAGGAAATCAACCCCCAGGGTCGATATAAACCACTTTGGGTATTACTAATTTCTTATCATAATTATTAATATGATTATTCAGGGATAATTGATAATTTCAATAATATGATAATTTCATTTATATGGTTATCGTATTATTTACTTTGCTTAATCTTTTAATGACCAATTCATACTTTTGTTAATATCGATCGACACTATCAAGAACATTTTCATTTAAATGACATTTATACTTTATAGTAATAAATATTGTATTTTATTTTCACTGGATATTAATGATAATTAGCAATGGGATAACGAGATTTATCAAATTACAAAAAAATATTGCTAATTTTATCAACAAAGTATTGCAGACTTATATATAGTATATATATATATATATATGTATACTTATTTGCCGTGATAAGTAATAAATAACAAGTGATCGCATTCTTTTCGAAACGTTAATGTTACGCGAGATGCGAAATGATTTTTACTTACCAAAAATCGAAGTTATCAAATTAGTAATATATTTGTCGTTTATTCTTAACATCTTTAGTTATAAAATTAAACGTATTCAACTTATAATTTAATTAATAAAGTATTAAAACCAGTACTTATTTTAACACTATACGCCTGTTATTTATAAAACGGTGAGCGTGTTCATGTGACAGTATAGAATACGAATGAAAAAAATTTATTCTGTTTATAACCATTTTGTTGGTTTTTCTACTTTAATGTACACAAAGTATTATTACCTCCGTATATTATTAATAAAATAACGTTTAATTGATCAAATGCCGTAAGAGTATCAATATATGTCCTCATAAGAACCTTGTCAATTTTTTTTAAAGATTTGTCAGTAGACAGTTACATTTTAGATCCATGCAATGGACGCGAATTAAATAAAAATTGTATACTACAATTCACTAGATAAATAAGTGACTAATTTTAATCACTACAGCGTTTCGCAGAGGATTTTCTTATATAAAAAGATACAATCTTTTATAGCATATGGTTTGAATAGTGAAGGCAACATTTTTTATTTCTTCCTTACGATGGTAACAAGCAAATGGCGTTGATAAATTGGTCGACAATGTGAAGATCTTTGGGGCACCATCGATCGTGCGACATGTCCACACGAAGACAGATTGCCTTTGAAAAGATCTAACTATATTCTTTATTTTTAAAGTCTTCATTCATACAGCATACGTCTTCAATTTTCTTCCATAGCAGAAGGCAATTTAAAAATACGATGATAGCAAAAATAGATCGAGGATAGAATTTGTTATTGTAGACAGCTGCGTATTATTTACATCTAGAGTCTATAATTATATCACTTCATTATGTTCCTGGACTGGGCTCTGTTGTGAGGTACGTAAAAAACATTAGCTTTGGCCGTGACTTCATCCGCGTAAAATTAGATGAAAACAACGTGATGATAGAGCCTATACGCTTCCTCCATAAATGGGCTATCTAACACTGAAATAATTTTTCAAATTGGACCAGTAGTTCCTGAAAAAACGCGTTTAAGCAAACATACGTACAATCAATCAAACTCTTTAGCTTCATATTAGTATAGATTGAACAAACTCCCTAGAGATATTTTGATTCGCTCTTCAAACAAAAACGAATAAATATAAACGCAGTAAAAATGGAAGCAAGGAGCACAGTAGCCAAATCCCTTTACAACCCACTAAAAACCTTGACTAGTCTAGAACAAGTATGGATTCCCCTTTATAAAATACATGTAAGACACAAGTAGGGTCATATAAAATTTAAACAGGGGACGGGTTTCTCTCGGTAAAGATGAGTATTACTGCTACTAAACAGATTAGCCCAGAGTATGTTTCTTCTTCTTCGTTTATGAACCTATCCATTAATTATTTTATAATAGTAACAATCTAATTGATCAATTTTTTAAACTCACCTAGTCCTATGCTAGCATTTAAGGTAATAGTTTTATTGCCTCCACGATACAGGTTCCTTAATGTGGAGTCCGCCAGTAAAAAATTTGGTACACGGTCAATATGCAAACCAATTGTGTGTGTTGAAATAAATAAATTTCATTTCATAAATGTCATTAATGCGCTTAGTCAATGAATTCCTCTGAAACGCAATATGGACACGGTTCTCGCACCCCCTATTTCTTTTTAAAGTTAAATAGTTTTCTCTCATTAATTGCTAAATAGCACAATTACGAGATCTTATTGCTAGTAATAATTGTCCATTTCTTTTACAGCAAAACAGTTTACTAACTGTTTTACGCTTATTACTTCACAATATTTCCTAGACACTCTATTTACATAATCTCAGTGTTATATAAAGTAAGCACGTATATAACGTTTAATGCCCGATATTACATCGCAGCACATATAATCGTCCATTTACATATAACAATTTTCAGCTTCCTGTTCTAAGCTCTTGGTTATGAATATGTTGCGTAAGGAACAAATACTCATTTCTTAAATGCCGGTAACGCAACCACGATTATTCTGGAAGTTCAGTTAGCCATAGGCTTCGGTGGTTCTAGTGCAAAGCCTCTGTACACTAGAACCACCGAAGACTTTTAGTCTCTTCCGGGTCGTAGTCTGAAGGTCTGCCCATGAAAGTCTTCCTTCACCTTGCTTACAACTTTCTTCCAGAGTCGGTCATCTTAACTCGCCCCACAGCTACATCCTCTGCAATTTAAGCTGACCCTGGTACTAGACCCGGATAACGTTAGGTAGAAAAAGCAACATGAATAACTTTGTATTTTTATGTAAGATTTTGTAATTATTTTGATGTCTGATTTGGAAGCCTTAACATAGAAATAAAATTCTATATATTGCAAGTCGTTTTAACCTCCCCCTAAAAATTATTAATTATATTTAAATAGATCACTGTACGGACTCACGCTTGACATTTTTCCATTTAAATGTTTATAGTTAGTCACACGAGGGACAAACGCGCAAACAATCGCCGCTGTGTCGTATTTGTGAAATTATTATGTTTCGACGTTTAAGTGGTTGACCAATTTGTGGGGTGACCATGATAATTTAGATTCTTGTTCTGCCCCGTTGGCGTAGTTGACAATGGCCTACCGCTCCGGGGTTATAGGTTTGATTCCAAATCCTTTTCATCTCAAATCCAAAAATTAAGATACGTACTATACGTGTACGTGCTAACATCTTAAGTATTACGAGCTAAGTCTATGACCAAGTCTTATTCCTTCAAATCCCACCATTCCTTCTCTGAGTTGCGTCCTTTAGAATTTTTTTTATTCAGATTTTTAAAGTAGTAATAATTTAATCAATTAAGATAACAACGAGCTGTTAATAACATTAGTAAAATTGCAACCTACTCAAAATGGCCACAGCATATATAAAAAGAAAACTGAAGCATTAAACTATAATAATACAAAAAACTAGTCATACAGTAGGTTATTTATCATGAAATTGTATGATTGGTTAATTGAGTCAAGCTATTATAGTAATAAGGATTTCTTTGAATAAAATGCCTTTAAAGTAGAAGGAGAAGAAAACATTATTTTAAATTGTAACGCATTTAAATGTATGCCATTTTTTGCGCAAATAAAAATGCTTCTAGTTCTAACTAAAGAGTGCAAACTAAGTTAGAACAAATGTAATAACCAACAGTGGACAAAAATTAACAAAAAAGATTACTTTGTAAGCGAGAAAAACAATAGTTGATCCGAGTAAAAAAGAAAGTATTATGTCAGAGTCTTTGAGAATTCATAGTCGCCCTACATAAGGCGTGATTGTAAGCAAACTCCGTACAGTATTATTTTACGACACGAACGACTTCTGTTGCAAAGTTAACGTTCCGAAACAATGTATTGTTATTCTTAACACTGTCGAGTATTATATTGAATACGTTGCGAGGCAATAAGGGGGGATAGTCGGGGAGCCTGCGCAAAAAAGCCTACAGTCATCTTTGCGCTTGATTTTAAACTTATTACAATATTGTTGTTGGGGATCGGTGCCGTAATATTGGCGGGGCAATAAAACACCGACCTTTTCTTATCTTCCCGAACTGTATTTACATCATCTGGATCAAGGTAGCGTCGTGTAATAACGTGCCGTTCCACAATTAGGCACAACCTTAAGTACTAAACAAAGGCCGACACTAGTGTACGTCGTAAATCAGTAAACGATCCGTGTTTACGTGAGCGAGATGTTTTTGGATAAGGATTTAATATCATTTTTATTAAAATACCTTCAGAAATAATGCGTTGTTTTAGAACAAATTTGTTTAGTATTAAAAGCTTATGCTGAGCCAACCTCAAAAGATAGACGTATGCTGTCACGGACTTGTATCTAGAACATTTAAAGAGGTACATATCTGTCGTAAATGATTTTTGCGAAA
The DNA here is from genome assembly GCA_024363005.1 of Charaxes varanes. Lineage (NCBI taxonomy): Eukaryota > Metazoa > Arthropoda > Insecta > Lepidoptera > Nymphalidae > Charaxes > Charaxes varanes. The sequence continues at coordinate 1,872,727 of JANCMC010048705.1, read as the reverse complement.
CTTTAACTACTTAGGCAGCGCACGCAGCGGAAGCTCTATAAAGGAAAAAACCTCCCGATTTTGAAACATTCTTCATTTGTCCTTCGCTCCTATTGGTCTTTGCGTGATGATATATAGCCTATAGCCTTCCTCTATAAATGACCTATCTAACAATGAAAGAATTTTTCAAATCGGACCAGTAGTTCCTGAGATTAGCGCGTTCAAACAAACAGACAAACAAACAAACTCTTCAGCTTTATAGATTAGTATAGATATACATAGATCCATAGTTTTCCTAACTCACTCTATCCTGCAATAAGACAACACTAAACAAATACTAATTTTTACTTTGATTTTTTATACAGTTACGGACTAGAGATCTCACGCTGAAAATATATGTATATATTTTATCCGTATTAATATATAAAGCTGAAGAGTTTATTTGCTTTTTTTGCTTGAACTCGCTAATCTCGGAAAATACTGGTCCGAATTGAAAAATCTTTCAGTGTTAGATAGCCCAATTATAACGAAGGCTATATATCATCACGCTAAAATTGAATCAATTTTTTTTTATCTAATTTTAGGCGGACGTGGTCGCGGGCACAACTAGTATCTAATAAAACTTGACTCCAACATGATTTCGGAATATACAATTTAATGCTAACATATTCTAAAATCCTCAATTCAGCTCAGTGTACAATGAATGCATTACAGCTAAACATACCAGATTAGTAGTGAGATCTAAATATTGGGATAGGAAACTAAAAGCTGAAACTAAAACGGTAAATCTCTTCACGAAACAGAAAGATAACGCAGAGTTTGGAAGTGTGAAAATTTGCATATTGTAGAGTCACAGTGACAGCGGATACCGCATCCTATAGCGCCAATAATACAAAAAAAAACCCTCTCTTTAGTTTCTTTGAACGTAGGAGCACATACACCCCAATGAGTTTTATGGGTGAAGTTTAAAGTGTAAGCTCAGGATACAGAGAGATTTTTTTTAATATTTTTGTTTATAAGAATAGCTTGCTCCTGAACAGGTGGGCCAGTTCATAGAGCTGGGACAAACAAACAGTTAACACCCATGTTGTCTCCCAATGTGATGGCATGATGAACTGAGGAAGTCTATAAAAGATTAGACGGTGCTGTTTTATATTATATAGTCCACTTGTGGTACTAATCAGAGTAAATTAAATATTTGAATATAATTTATTAAAAAAGGCAAAGCGTCCAATTATAAACGCCCCTGAATAAACAACCAGCGTCGTAAGAGAGAACACATCGCATAATAAAGCGGTTGTGTCTAACGCTCCTCTTATGGTTCCGCTTAACGCTCTCACTGGCGCCACACTATACAAATCTCTATGTGATAGTGTCACGTAACGTGGATAAGGCAGTTCCACATTACACGATTGCACTTTACTCGTAGGCTTGAACATTTTTGAAGATTATTACCATTAAAAAAACGATTCTTAGTATATTTCATTGTTTGTCTTAATTTATTTTTACTTTATATACGCCCACTCCTTACGGTCCTGAGCCAATCTGGACAAGGTTTGACCCGCGACAGCTATGTCGTCGACCCATCTGGTTGCTGGGAACGAAAACCCATCGGAACCCCAGAAGCGGCTAAGTTAATAAGTAAGCGATGATTACTTAATCTGCAAGTTTAGTATTTAATTACTGCGAGCTCTCCACATTGGGTCTTTATCTTATCTGTTTCAATTTGAAAGCGGACTCAACTGATCCGAGGCTACAAAGTTCTAATTAGTGAGAAATCAGTTCCCAGCTGCCAAGCTTTGATCCTTTTGAATTACATTAAGTGATTTTTGACAGACGTAATCGAGATGATATGATTCGTATTTCCTGTTCTGACATGGTATCCGGTGGTGACATGCAAGAAATCGTAATCAATTTGCAATAATAGAAATTGAATTTTAGCCGTATAAGAACACACACTCATAACAATTAAAACATTATAATTACATCAACATGATAGCAAATAAACACACACACACGCACGCATGCACACAATCGTTATATACATATAGAAATAAGAATTTAGAAGTGCAAAATTGTAATACTATATTTAAAAATTATTGTCATAGAAGAGCGGGACCTTCTGCCGCGAGAATCTTCATACATACTCTGTCGCGGGCTTTTTGTAGAACTATTTAAGATAAAAATTTTCTTCATACACTATGTATGTACGTGTAACTCTTAACGGTTTTGCAGCGCACTCCAGGATAGCTGACAATTTTATCCTACTTACTTGACATTTGTCGTTATATCTTGGAGAATTTACACAATATCTATATAATTTATAGCTTTTGTGTTATTCTGATGTATAAACTATATTATTGTAATTTTTTATTAAATTCCATTAAGTAGTTTTTCCGTGAAAAAACGTTTAACATACATCTATATTAACAAACTTTCGAGTAGGATAAACGTTGTAAGTAAAATAAAAGAAAATTTAAAGAAATTCTTTTAAATCTAGTTGATATAAATAAAAATATCAGTTGCATAAATAATATGCAAGTTATTCTATATTTCAAACCAGACAAATTAATAAGTCCTTTACGGACATTTTATTTGAAATGAAAACTCAACATTTTTGAGTACTTATTCAACTGCGTTGCAGTACACAATTGAAAAAGTTAGCATTTATTCTACAACATACAGGAATGATAAACTTCAAAACAATTATAAATACATTATATCTGCAGTTTTATTTGTAATAATATTTGATATCCAATCTACAACTGGGCTGACCATCGCTATTATGCTAGCAGATGTACCCGCTGTTATTTTCAATTTTTTATCGCTTGAATGACATTTATTAATCGACATTGAAGTCACTCCAACTATACCAGATTGATGAATGACAGGACCTCCGGAGTCTCCTCTGCACGCTAAAGCTTCTACTCCGCATGATGGAATAAGACATAACATAGAAACCACTGCTTCATCGTTCTTTAAGCAAAAGTTTAACATTCCCTTTAAGACTTGCAGAGGTTTCTTAAGTCTTGGAGCGTCTGTACTTCCGAGGCTTGGATCCGTTTACTCCAGGTCAATTTTTAATTGGAGAACCTTTACTTACTATGTCAGATGTCTATTATAGTGACAAAATCAAGATGGCAATTCTTACAAAATAGGTTACAAGATCAAATAACCTTTATTTTATGGAACCCCATATCAAATGATAATAAATCAACATTGTCATTTATATAATAACAATTTTTTGAAAGAAATTTGTACTATAATTGAAAAACATTATTCTTAACTTAATTATCATCACATATTTTGCGTTATTTCGAATACTAATATATGGAGCTGAAGAGTTTGTTTGTTTGCTTGAACGCCCTAATCTCAGGAAGTACAGATCCGATTTGAAAAATTCTTTCTTTTTTCGAAAGCAAATATATCGAAGAAGACTGTAGGCTATATATCATTACGCTTAAATTGAACCTGTTTTAATAACTAATTTTACGCGGACGTAGTCGCGGGCACTGCTAGTAATAAATAATATTGGCGGAACCCTGATGATTTCTCTGCAGGACCCCCAGTTTCCGAGCAACCCAGTTTGGGAACCTTTGGTCTAAGAAATTATGGGAAGGTTTATCTATAAGCAATCTTAAACCACTTATTTGTATAGAGTATGCTGTGCCTTCGTATTAATTATTTATTAGCGTTTGTCCGTACATCAGTCTCGACTGAATTAACATCGTGAAACCCGTTCTTTAATTGTTTCTTTCAACATTTTATATCTGACATGAGCTAAGAGTATATTAATCAAAGTTATCAATAACACAACGCACTTCTCATTGATAAGATACTTGTACATCTAGTAAATATTAATTGCTTGAAGGTGACGCTCTCTGCGGATAGCGCTACACTAAAAAGTTTTTAAAATAAATAAGATATTTCGTACTATACAATGTACATAATTCTAAATATAGCCGATAAATTTCAGATAAGTGGTTCAGTAACTTTGGTTGTATGTTGAGTTATTGAAAACAACCTTTTTTTTTTTACTCAGTTTATCTCTTTTCAGATACAAATCTAAGTTTTTATGTTCATATTTCTGTCTTTATTTACCTTAGAGATGTATCTAATGCCGATGCCAGACATAGCTTCATTTGAATGATCATGTAGCACACTACATGATCATGGAAATGATACATAAAGTTTTGTAGAACTTTATAGTCTTCAAGGACAAAAATGTACAAACCCTTTGAGCTATGTCTGGTTCCGGCATAATAAAAAGTAGCCAAGAGTGAGTCAAGACACTCCTGTTTATATAATGGTTCCGTATCCGGTACACGATACTGATATTTGTTAAATAACATCAAAAGTGACAGGTTAATAGACAAAACGTGGACAGATTAATGGACAAAGCGATACTATAAGCATCTCTTGTAGAACTACGGAACCCTAAATATGAATTCATAAAACCTTATGTTTGTAGTCTTATGACGTTTTAAGTATTATGCATGAAGTCTATTCCCTTGTTGTTGGAGATGTGACGCAATTTAGAGGACAATTGGGGGTACTTTAGTCACAGAATTTAGATTACGTCATTTGCAGACGTATTTTAGACAACCGTATGTTTGTCCTCGCGATTTAACAATCTTTCTGCTCTACTCTATAAATTATCAGATAGCGCCATCTAGTTTGCTTTGGTGTAACCTTTTCCACTTGACATCATTGCCATCTTGTTATGTAGCAGCCGCTACATAACTTAAAATATTTAAAGACTTCTCTTAGAAACAACCATAATCTAACTATGGTTTTTTTTTAATTAACAATATTTTTTAAGGAACGGATAATATTTCCGTTTGCCCCGCAAACTGAGCTTAAATTAAAAGCTTTTGTTAAGACTGGCGTCGGGGCATCGGTTTTGAATCGGGTACCTTGCGGAATACAGTCCACCCCTTTTGCCGTTGCGTAATTGAGGCTCTGATATAATTACACTGCATATAACGTGCAGAGAGACGTTATCGTCAAAATATCTTGCTAAAATTATTGTAATGCAGTCATATAAAAATATTTGTGTATCACAATATTCAGTCGCAAAAAATCGATTTTATTATTCGGCTGTTTAATTACGTGTATTCCCTCCATAAATCGATGCGAAACGAATCGATACCAAAAGAGAAACGTGCGAGTATCGAATGATACCTTGATTGTGAAATGTTATACGGGACATAACTCCAAAAATCGGCCATAACAATATTTTTTATTTATTTTTGATTAAAACTCATAAAGATTCAATGGTGGTAATCGATTTAAATTGATTTCGCAAATAATTGTAATTAATTTTTATACCGACGCAATGATCTGTCACGACAATTTATTGTATATAGTGTGGTGATTTCTTATTTATGTTTTGCAAGTGATATTTTATACGGTCCTTTTTAAGGCACTTCAAAAATGCCGCGTTAAATATGTTTTTTTTTTGTCCTTTTTGCAACTTTGTGTCAAAGATATTCTAAAGCTTAAAATACTTCAAAATAGACCTACTCCTTTATGAGGGTAGTTTTCTACTTTTTAGAAAGAAAAATGTTTGTACAATTGTTTAAAATGTATATTGGTAACACTGGTTTAGCGGAAAACATTTGGTACCGCCTTCAAAACATCAATTGTCTACTAAATCATGTGAAGGTACCAATTATTTTTTAACTTTTTAGTACCTTTGTGGTTTTGAAGGTGGTTTTCTTTTATTTCAAAAACAATTTAGTGACAAATCAAGATCTTTTAGAATATATATATTAACGACGATTCAACGTTACGAATTCACGCCCTTTCTGCACCAATGCTCTTTGGTTCAACGGACGAAAGTTTCCTTTCCATCACATCATTACAATTAAGTTTATGCCCAAATTTCTCGTAACATACCCAATTTCAGATCAACTGATATCGTTAAATTCATCGCCTTTAAACACACTAATTTTCGAGTGTCGGATAAAAATCAAAAATTGATACGGTTCTGCTCAAATTAAGCAATAACACTTACTTTTTCTGAAATGGTCAATTTCAACGTCTCGTGTAGTGAACATAAAATTTTATATTTTTAGCGAAAACCGAGTCAAATGCAAGCGACTAGCGGTATTGTCACTACCAGGGAAAAAACGTATTTGGCATAAATAAAAAAAGGAAAAAAAAAAACAGCATGTCTAAAACCACAGCACCGCACTGTTTAATATAATAAGTTGTGCTGCAACGCACATTTTGGTCCTTCTTTCACCTACCAAAATCCCGGTCTAGTATCAGGGTCCGCTTAGATTACAGAGGATGTGATTGTCGAACGGGTGTGTGAACGCACATTTCGCTCCTTCTTCTTCTTCCCAGCATCATCCCGGTCTAGTACCAGGGTCCACTTAGGTGGCAGAGAATGCGGCTGTCCAACGCGTGTACGTGAATGCACATTTTGCTCCTTTTACTTCTCAGCGCTATCCCGGTCTAATAACAAGGTCCACTTGGGTGGCAGAGGAAGTGTCTGTCGAAAGCGTGTGTGTGAACGCACATTTCGCTCCATTACCATCACATTATCAAGAGATGGAATAGAAGATAGACATATACATATACAAATATATGTTCGTTACGTGCCATAATTCGATTTCGTTCTCAAAATGATTCCATAAATTTGCAAGTGTAATTTTTTCTTGTTTGTTATCAATTTGCTTCAAATGAAATTGGGCAAAAGTTTATAGTTGGTAGATTTCCGCTCATGGATTTTTTATGGGGCCAGATTTAGATGCTATAAGGGCTTATTATACGCGGACGAAGTCGCAAGAAACAGCTTGTATATTATGTGTAGATTGGTGGCAGCAGGGACCTCCGCAAGCTGATGATGATATTATATAGCTTTCTATCATCTGCTCCGCTTATGTACTGGTACTCGGACGCGCCGGCCCAATTCGGCTACAAGCATGGCGCTACCTCCAATTAAGCTAAAGCTAATTCTGTAATCTGTAGAAATATTATAAGTAGATCGATATCGCATGCTTAAATAATAAACTGACCTAGCCGATTTTTGAAAATTGCAAAAAGTGTTTCATTATCTACTTATATAATTATTACAATGGCTGATAAAGGACATTGAAACGTAACCGCCTGTATCATTAACTCACTTTAGACCCAAAACGTAATCGGTCAGTTTAATATTAAGAAAAAAAAGAAGAAGAAAGAAAAGAAATATATCTTTATTTAAGCGTGCAGTATATAAAAGCGAATGAGAACCTAACACTTAATATTGAAAACCGTGGGACATACGAAGATGAAATTTGGCAATATAGTTAGTAGACATCTAGACATCAGGCTAGATTAAGAGGGTCTAAGGTAACTCGCAATTTTACGTAAACGAAGTAGCGCGAAACAGTTAGATTCGTATAGAATTGTTTATAGTGGTTATTGATAGATTTCCATGGAATCCTACTACCAGATGGTATACGGAAGAAGAAAAAGATAAAGAAACAATATTAAAAGAAGTCACTGCAAAACTAACTTCTAAAGGGGTACAATATTCAAAAACAAAGGATAAATGACATATTTAATGAATAGTAGCCTAATCTTATTTTACTCAGAGGAAGAAAAAGATCAAGCAACAATTGATTCGAGGACTATTGCAGTCTTTTGTTAAAAAAAAATGTACGAAGACGAAATAAATGACGTATTTAAGCACTAGTAAACTTAGTCGATGATTGGAGGAGTGAACGGAGACGCGATTGGTAGCACACTGGCTTATTTCATGAATGACATAACATATATAACAAGCAATTTAGTCTTCTTTAAAGCAGCGACAAAAGAACTAAGACCCCTGTCTCGTCTCATGGAAGAAGCTAAATATGAAATATTATTCAAAGAAAAGAAAGGTATTTCACGGAAAGATATTCCAACATTTTTCCACGGCTGTGAATAAACGAAATGGGCTCCATAACAGCCGTGGAGTATTTCCAAGACGAAGCATAAGTGAAGTATTTAAGCACTAGTAAACTTAGTCAATGATTGGAGGAGTGAACGGAGACGCGATTGGTAGCACACTGGCTTATTTCAAGAATGACATGACATATATAACAAGCAATTTAGTCTCCTTTAACGAAGCGACAAAAGAACTAAGATCCCTAAGTCTCGTCTCATTGGAGAAGCTAAATATGAAGTAATATTCCATGAAGAGAAAGATATTTCACGGAAAGATATTCCAACATTTTTCCACGGCTGTGAATAAACGAAATGGGCTCCATAACAGCCGTGGAGTATTTCCAAGACGAAGCATAAATGACGTATTTAAGTAATAGCAGACGCTCCGATTCGTTCGTCTGGGTCCGTAATTGTCTTTGCGAGATTTCATCGCGACCCAAATCGGGAGGTCGCATGCCGATGCTCGCGTTGTATTAATCTTTTGTTATTTCAACTTCTAATTCACGATCGCTTGCTTTTTTATCGAGATTATTTTTTTTTATTTGATAAAGGTCAAGGCAGCTGTCGATTCAACTTGGACGACTAAAAACTTGCACTTAAAAGTGTAAAATTTTTTGACTATTCTTATTTTAAACCACGACGGAAAAACAGGGTTGTTATAAGCTTGACATGTGTGTCTGTGTGTCTGTTTGTGTGTGTGCGCGTGTACGTTTGCGTGTGTGCACTTTACAATACTACAAATAAATGATGTCAAATAGCCTTTCTTGATACAAGGGCTATCTAACACTGAAAGAATTTACCAAATGGGACCAGTAGTTTCTGAGATTAACGCGTTCAAGCAAACAAACAAACTCTTTAGCTTTATATATTGGTATAGTTTATTAAAAAGATTAAATTTTAGCGTATATATCATATATAGTCTATAGCTTTTATAAATAAATGGGCTATCTGACACTGAAAGAATTTTTCAAACCGGACTGGTAATTCCTGTTATTAGCGTGGTCAAGTAAACAAACAAACAAACAAACGAACAAACTCTTCATCTTTATAATTTAGTACAGATTTCTAGACTTTGCAGAAGTAACTGTCACTTATAATATAAGTGACAGTTTATCCGATGTTTTACTGAATAGTAGATTCTAATTTATTTTTTTCGAAGCGAGTTTATTGTTAGATACTTTAACAACAAACGCCGGAACAGGGCCCTAAATATACTTTTTTATTCCGTCTGTTTGGCAACAATTATCTATTTAGACAGTTGTTCAAACAATGGCAAGGACGTTTTCGTTGCATGACGCTAAAGGTCAAATTCACGCCTCATTACATATAAAATGACTACGTTGAACGCTCTTAAGAACAAATTTAAATTTTACATACAATTGTTTATATACGACCAGGAACATGTATATATTTTCCTTTATATATATTACTAGCTTTAATCCGCGACTTTGACCGAATACAAACTTTCAACCCTTAGTTCACCTCCTTCAAGTTCCATTTTCGCGACAAAAAGTAGTGTATGCCCTTCTCCATGGACCCATGGTCCACAACTTCTTTACCGAAATTCATCAAAATTAACGGTAGAGGTACAGCGTGAAATAAAAGGCGTGAATGTAATGTACAGACATTTACAATGTATATAAAATTCTCGTGTCATGGATGTTTGTTACCAACTAGTCCGAAATGGCTTGACCGATTTCTATAAAAATTTTTGTGCAGGTTCGGTAGGTCTGAGAATCGGTCGTGAACTGGTTTTTAAACCCCCAAGTGACGGACGGACGGTAGGTGTCACGGACGGACAAAACCGCGGTGTACAGCTTGTATCTATATAAAAAGATGAATTTCCAAAATGTCTGTACACGCCCATTATTTGGAAACGACTGCAACAAATTGGATAATTCTTTTTGTTGTGTTCGTTATTGTCAGAACAAGGTATGTATAATGAAAACATTCTTGCATATCTGCCTGTATTTTACGAGTAATTTCCGAAACGGCTGGAACGATTTTGACGGAACTTTTAATGGTAATTTTTACAAAGAGTAACATAGGCTACATTACTTGTAGCTAAAATAATTGGGATTCGGCACAAAATTAAAAACCTCAATATAAATCGCTGAATTCACGCAGACGAATTCGCGGGTAGTCAATATTTAATTTCATCGACACTGGAGAGATAGAGTTTACTGACTCTAAATAATAATTATGTATAATGAAAATCTTACGAATAAAATTCTCGTGTCACATTGTTAGTTACCTCCTCTAAAACGGCTTGACCGATTTTTATGAAATCTTATATGCATATTTAGTAGGTCTGATAATAGGCTATCTATTTTTCATACTCCTAAGTGGTTAGGACGGACGAAGTCGCGGGGTACTGCTAGTGACTATATAACTGAATCGTGTTTTTGACTTACATGATCAAACGGAATAATCTATACTAATATATAAAGCTGAAGAGTTTGTTTCTTTGAACGTGCTAATCTCAGGAAATACAGATCCGATTTGAAAAAATCTTTCAGTGTTAGATAGGTCATTTATCGAGGAAGGCTATAGGCTATATATCATCACGCTAAGTCCAATAGGAGCGGCATCCAAATTCCAATTAGGATCACAAGCTGGGACAGCATTTACGAGAACGGTCGTCGCAAGTATCAAGCAACATATCCGCAGTACCGCCATCTGAAAAAGGATATCATCAAAATTAATAATGATTAAAATTTTTAGGATATAAAATAGTTGGATTCTAGTTAAAAAGAAAGGGAAAATGAATGAAATGGGTTAAACATCATTATTATGATGCATAAAATACTTTGCTGTGTTCTCTTAAAATGTCTCTTCGGTGGCCTAACTTAGATGAGTCAGAAATAGTCAAAGTCAAAAACGTTTATTCATATAGACTTTTTATAAGCACTTATGAAAGTCATATGTATAATGTTAATGTATTTTTTTTAATCTTTTAACAATTTGGTGATAAAATTTACGACTTAAAAGCTAAGTTGACAAGGGTTTTTCCTGCACTGAGAAGAGACCGTAACAAACTTTTTCAGATTCAAATTTACACTTTCAAATTAAATAATATTGACGATTTAAAAAAATTAAGAGGTTGTATACGTTAATTTAAATAATACATCCTTTAAACAAGAATTTGGAAGTGACTAAATAATCATGATATAATTACGAGTATGGGCTCACTGATGCGTTGCTGCCTTTATCTTGCGGTAATCTTGTAATATTAAAGGCCGGCAACACATCTGCTTGCCTCCTGGTCGTGCAGATGTCCATGGATGTCAGTAGACACTAAGCTGTCTATTGCTTGCTCGTTTGCCCTTTGTAACATAAAAAAACATCTTGCCTTGAAGATTAATTCCAAAGGGATGTATTGAAATGCACATACTTTTTAACAAACGCTTTTTGTTGTAAACCTTAAGCAATTTATGCTTGTATAGAACACTTTCATAAATTTTTTTATTGCCATATTTTAAAAGTATGAAAAACATAATTAAAAAAATATATTTCAATATTTAAGCGAAAAAGTTAAGATGTCAATAAATTATTTTAATAAATTGTTAAATGATTTCTATTGTGCCTCGAATTTAAACAAATTTCTGTAACAACTCACTTTGAAATTTTGTCACGGCACTTATACCTTGTATCTATAGACGTACTTATTAAGTTATGGATATTTTGAAATTTATATTAACTACTGCGACCTCTTATCGTGAGTGGATTTTACGTTTTTATCTTAATGATGTAAAGGGATGTATTCACGAACTGACAGACGTGTATCTAAGGCGCTGCGCAGACGGTGGCACTATTTATTACTAACCCCTTTAACCGACACGGCACACCACAAAAGCGGAACAATTGTTTAAAAATAAGTAAATTTTATGCCCAGGGAGTGGATCTTCCTTTTTATTCTGTCAAATAACCGGTAAAATCCATTACGGGTACGCGACCCCGGATTACCCTAGCTGCTATACCGCTTCTTTTTCTTCTTTCTATCCTTTTACTCAATCTCTTCTTTACTCTCGTCTATTTATCTAATTAGATTAGGTACAGCCATGGTTGCAGTTCTTTTGGTCTGCAGCCGAATTAAGCCGGTTCGTCTGGTTACTAGTACCTCTTTGTCAGGTCTGGCCCTACCATAAGGTGAATGGAGCGGCCGTTCCAAGGTGCCAAGCCCCAGGGGGCGCCTCAACTAATGTGATTATGAGTTAGGGTTTATTTAGTTAGAGTTTGCTAACTTCAAATACAAGTACAGCAATCATAACCTAAATATCAAAACAAAAAAAAATATCTGAAAGATCGATTGTTGAGAAGATATAAAAAAATCGTAATCAAAAAATTTTGTTTATTTAATTCTCAAAAAGGTGGAAGATCACCTTAATAATTAAAAAGAAACATTTTCTTATAATTATCTTATATTCTAATAATCAGAGGCACCTTAATCAATGAGAAAATGAAAGACTTATATATAACTAAACTACGCCCAGTTGGTCCTTGAGTAGTTTTGTTTCTTCTATTAGTGTGGATATTTGTGCTGTTCTGAAATTAATGCAATAAATATATAAAAATATTGTTTTTCTACTGTACGCCGTTTCATTTCAATCACTGTTTTTTTTTAGTTTCTATAATTAATTCCGTTAATAAAAATGGATGGTGACGAATTTATCATTACACCTGAAAAACTTTCGACCATAGACCAAGTAGTTCCGGAAAGTTTATTCGCCTTCAAATTTTTTATTTTTTTTAATTGTGCTTTATTTCAAACATGTAGTCAAAGAAAAAGTATTGTATTCAATAGTCTATAACTAGGTTTTGAACCCTCTTATACAACTGCTGCATAAATACTATTTTAAAGTTTATTTACATATAACACGATGGAGTATGAGACTTACTGTTGCTGTAAAATCGAGGAAATGGTGTCGCTGTGCGATTTTCCCAGTACTGTATCTTTTTTCTTGTATTCCTCTTGGAATTTCTTCATCTGAAATAAATAAATGAATACTGATCACATATAAACAATTTTTTTTTTACAAACTATAAGCAGCACTCACTTTGCACTAAACCGGCAATCAATATGCACTAAAGTAGCACTCAAACTGTACTGAATTAGCACTGAGTCTGTACAAAGTCGCACCCAGTCTGTACTGAATTAGCACTCAACATGCACTAAAATAGCGCCCAGTCTGTACTGAAGTAGCACTAAAATAGCGCCCAGTCTGTACTGAAGTAGCACTGAATCTGTTCTAAAGTAACAATGAGCCTGAATTAAAGCGGCACCCAGCCAGTACAGAATAGCACTCGTCAATTACAGAAGCGGCACTGAGACTACTAAATTTGCAATTTTGTAAAAAATTTGCTGAAATTACAACAGCTTTGTCAAATCTCATGAAGCTGATATCTGGCATAATAGTATGCATAAATTTAAAAATACAATTATTCAATCTGCCAGCTTGTCTTAGTGACACGATGTTAGTAAAAGTAAAATAGAGTTTCCATCACCTATTGTTACAAGAACGCTTACTTTTGCTTAGTTCTTTAATACTATGTTAGTTAATATTAAATCTTGTTCTATTCTATCCTATTCTACTCATGTTGTAGCCACCTGTACTAGTGACATTTATCTCTATGCTAACTTTTTACGCTTTAGTAACCTGTGGCCTTTAACAAATAAAAAAAAGTAGCATTCAACCGCACAAAAGCAGCACCTGTGGCATATGTAGACCACGTTTTTTTTTTTTTTTCATTTCATATAAAGAAGAGTTCTATAACATACTTATATAATAAAAATTATAAGCTTAAACAAACATAAACTAAAACATAAGCCAATTAACTATGGTTTTAATTAACTATATTAGTATGGATTGATCGTCTGGGTTCAAAGACTGGTAGACGTCACATATTTTATACAATCTTGTAAGAGTCAAAGCGGGTGCGACTGAACCTTCGGTATTAAATTCTAAAACCCGTCCAGACATGGCATTCCGTCATAGCGCGACGTCCCATCTCTCGGGGGCTTCCAACTTTTTTCCCCTTACGATATTCGACCGGCGGTCAATTAAAATGACTCCTAAACACCAGCGGCAAGGAATTCGAGGTCTAAACTAAATTTGTCCAGGCCTCCATTGTGTTTGGGCTGGCAAAAAAAAGTCGCACATCCGACAAAGAAAGCGGCCCCTTTTTACCTCGGATATTTCATAAGTGTATGGCGATTAGAAATTTTCAAGCTATTCTGCAGAATAATGACTTAAGTTACCCTTGCTTTTCGCTCTAACTTACGAGCTGTTATGATATCTGTTATGAATTGGATAAAGAAACTTAAGCATTCAAGTTACACTTAAGCTTATTAAGTTATAGGGATAAAAGAGAAACTTTTTATCTCCATACTGTCCAAGAAGATGGATATCGTTTATGTGTTTATTTACGTATCAGTGTAGGAATCACGTTGCTCATGTTTAATTTAAATTTTATTTTAAATCAATATATTATTTATTTGAAAAAATATCGCACGCTTAAAGATAAACTGGCTTAACTCAAAAAAGCCGTTTTTTTTGGAAAATAACAAAAAAAGTTTTGTCATTTAGGATTTTTTTGGCTTATGATTCGATAAAAACGGCATTATGGTAACAAATTATGTATTTCGGAATAGTTAATGAAGTGATTAATGATCTTTGAATGATATTTTGTTATTTGTTTGTCTTTTTAACTATAAACTTATTTTGGTTGAAAAGACAAAAATAGCTGTATCTAAGACTTGGATGGAGATATCGAAATAGTTCTTAGATTGACCGATAGAGGACGTTGAAACGAAGCTGTCTGTATCATTAACTCACTTTAGACCTAAAACGTAATCGGCCAGTTTAAGATTAAGCGTGCGACATGGTTACAGAGGTTTTAATCAAGTAGATTAAAAGGAGATCCTATCCTTTTTGATGCCGAAAAAATTAATTAATTTACACAATTTTGTTTGTTTTTTATGTAATGCATCCATAAGTATGTGTCCATTATTGTGTTTTATAACTTTCATTTATTTTAAAATAGTACTTTATAATTTCTTATAAATAAATAGTAAAAAAAAGAAAAAGATTGTGTGTCAGCTGCGACGCCCGACTGGAGTTTACTCAGTGGGGAGCGTAGCACTGGAACCCATATTTTTTCTTACCACGAATCTTATATTTCTTAAGGAGTAAACTAAAAAAAAAACCTTTATTTAGAGACTCTGTTATGGTAGGCATCAGATAAAAATTAGTGATCATCGCTAACAACATCTAACAAGCCTAAAAATGATGCTATCAAGGTATAAAGTTCAAGGTAAACGACAAATACAAAACCTATTTTAATGCCTACGAGTACATAGATAGAACGGATTCTTTTATTATTGTCACTAACAAGTAGATTCTTTTTAATAAAAATTATATATCGGAAACGACATCGTGGCAGACCAAGATAGAGATGGAGGAATGACTTGGATCGTTATAATTTTATTGAGATTGAATTTTATGTAATGAGATTGGCCTTAGACAGAATCTTATGGAAAGAAGAATATTTCAAATCGGATCTGTACTTTCTGAGATTAGCGCGTTCAAACAAACAAACAAACAAACAGACTCTTCAGCTTTATATATTAGTATAGATGAATTAAAATACAATAAAGTTAGGCCTAAGGTCTGACTTGGCTAGTTCTCATATACGAATTATTATTAAGTTCCTACTAAAATAGTCATGGAAGAGTCCTATGTTCGATATCTAGTTTCTAGCAGCAAACCAAATCTTCGAAAGACTAAAATAGTAACTTACGAAGAAATGAGACTTAAAATTGCTATAAAATATTTTACATTGTTATAAAAACAAAATTCAAGTCAAGTTTAACTTGGCATCTATTTAGATTTCATTTCTTTTGACGCTAAAGTCAATAAATAACCAAGGCATATCTTAGACTTGGCTCTTCTTTCACACTAACGTTTTTCACAGGTTAACATTGTTTTTTTTTTATTATTAGAATGTACTTTATGCATAAATACTAAGTGGTCTTTATACATCTACTATTTTTCGTATTGAAATAACAATAAATGTTAAATCCCAGTTGGTATCGTAATAAATATGAAAGTGTATTTTATTTTTAGCTATAAGTACCTCGTTATAAATACACACGAAGACCTGAAAATCCATATAAGACCAGCTGTCATCGATTTTGCAAATTTTTACATTTTGGTAAGTGTTAAGAACACTAGATACCCACTGCCCACTGCGCCAACGGCCCAGCCAAACAAGAAAAGAATGATCAAAAAAACCGGTTCTTAAATAGCGATGTAATCATGTACCTTTTTTGAATCAGGTTAAGATTTGCTTACTAGTCTGCCTGTTACGTTTTTAGGCCTAAACCGTTTAACTAATTTTGATGAATTTCGATATAGAAACAGATTAAACCTCGGAGTAGAACATATGTCACTTTTTATCATAAAAATGAAATTTTAAAAATGTGAAATAGGCGTTTAAAGATTCTATGAAAGTTGCAGAAAACAACGCGGACTAAAGCTAGTTGGTGTATGTCCACCAATCGATTTCCTTATGATGCATGATGTCAATAAGAGTTAACTGTAACCACAAATAACAAATTAAATGCAGAATGTTTATTCAATAGTTATTTCCTATGAGTTTTATTACGCAGAAAATAGCCTGTAATTCAATGGGTATTGGAGTTTGGACACATTAAAACTTCCTTTTATTCAATGATCGTTGCCAAAGACTTTCTGTAGCTTCGTAAAGTTTTTTAGTACTTTTTAGACTTCAAGGACAAAAATGTGCAAACACTTTGAGCTATGTCTGACTCCGACATTAGAAACATTCTTGCGATCTACCCTGTATCTTTTAGTCTTCTTCCTAGCGTTATCCCGGTCTAGTACCAGGGTCCACTTAAATTGCAGAGGATGTGGCTGTGGGGCGAGTTAAGATGACCGACTGCCGTCTGACGTCATCCCCGGAACCCCCATAGCATCTATCATCACACGACTAATATCACTCAGCAATATTTTGGAAATCCGGAGGGGGGGGGGGGCATAATGGCTAGGGGGTGGATAGACGGAGGGACGGGCAGGGTCCCTTATAGGACTATGGAACCCAAGAAATGCCAGATATCCCGTTTTAGACAGCAAGCAACAATAATGACGGGAGACAAACAAAAATTGATTCAAGTCTTTGATGAGATAGGGTAGGCTAAAAGAAGTAAGTCAGGTTGAATTAGAAATGAATGTTTAAGAAGTAGAAGAAATTGAATGATGGTAGAACAAGAATAAGGAGATTAAAATTTGCTGTGTTTGTTATTGTCAGGAGAAATTTCTTATGAAAGAAAAAATGAAGAATAATTGACCACCACATTAAATTATTTCTGAAGTAGTCCTAGAGGTTCTGACAACAGGAACAAGAACGGGAAAGGGATAGGAAACGGGACCGGGGATAATATTACAGCATAATAGAACGTAGTAAATAGTAAGTGCTAGGTTGCTAAAATATTTATTTTAATATTAATGAATTTCTAAAATTGATTTGAGCAATTTGGTTGTTATTTCGGCAAACGTGTATTCTAAATTCGAACAATGATATTTTACTTCCGGTAGTCACATTATTTTTGATTGGTTATTGTTTTAACCAATGACAGATTGTTGTAAAATATAATCGGGTATAAAAGAAGCGCTTGGCATTAAAAGGGGGATTATTGGCGATTGAACGAGGTTCCCAAAAGAATGTCTATGAGCTTATGAAAATTATAAGAGTTGTATATTGCGAAATGTCAATAAAGAAGCTACTTGTGGATAAGTTGGTTTGGAGTTTATATCTCTGTTATTTGAGAGTGGTGAGTTTACATAAGTAACCCAACGTTCAGACAGGACAACGTCTGCCGGTTCCGCTAGTATATATAAAATCCTATCAACAAATCAATTTAAATACATACATAATTGAGAAAGTAATTCTAATTTAAAATGATAAAAACGTTAAGCCGAATCTTGGGCGAGCACTAGTCGGCTCAGGAGTAGGCAAACTTGAGGAGTATTCATGACTTTTCTGCGAGAAACGACCGACATTGACAAATTATCACGACGTATTACTTCCTGTCATGTCGGCCCGCGTAAAACTCATTACGTGTCTTCGACGAAGGGTCCGTGATTTATACGTTTTCAGTACCTTCATCCCTGATAAGATTTATTTTACAAATACAATTTATGTATGAACGATACGTTGTCAAAAATTGATTGTTTCTACGACTTATGGGACTTTATTTCTCATTGTTATATTTATTTTGCAGATATCGATATGTTTTATGAAACCAAAAGGATTTACATTTTTAAAGGATTCTTTCTTTGATTATTTGGGCCAACGACATCGGATTCACAGCAGGTACCCGATGGATTGGGTTAGCCCAGGCCCACAACTACGGCGTAAGGGGAGGAGACCTATACCCAAAAGTGGATCAACATAGGTTGAGAATTTTTAATGAACTGATTACTAAAGGATTTTTTGGTTGGATTTCTAGGTTGGATTTGTGGCAGTAGAAATTAACTTATGTGGTATAAAAATTAACAATTTATCAAAATTGCAATTGATGCTGCATATGTTAGCTGTGAGCAGACTAAGGATCTTTTTTTTAATAATATTTGTTGAGTAAAAAAACATCGACCTGTGGTAAGGCACACCAAGGTGGAAGGTTTTCGGCGAGGAAGGATGGGAGCGAAGGTCGAAATGCTCAACCACCGCAACGAAATGATCTTCAATCCTGGTTTCTTGGAATAGCCCGGGGCGGCCGCGCCTCACCGACAGTAGTTCGTCAGAAGGTTTATATATAGTAATCGTAAGTAGAAAATTCGCTAGCGTGAGTTGGTTTGTATGAAGATATTCGCTACTTCCATCTAGATTCTTTATGCACTCGCAGAAAACTGCTGGACGGTATGTTTCTGTACAAACTGTTTAACGGTTTAATTGACAGACCGTGTCTGTTATCTCAGATTAATATTTCTGTTCCGACGAGATTGCCAAGATTTAAGAAATATAGTCCATTTGCTATAAACTTAGCTCGATCGAATCTTGGACATTGCTCTCCTCTGACCAGAATTGCAAAATCGTATAATGCTATTCATAACTCTGTTGTTACTATGGACAATCGACGTCCGGGAAATTCGAGAAAGGATCAAGAAAATATCAATATTTTCTCGGATAGCCTCCTTACTTTAAAAAAAAAATAACTCGATTAAGGTATACCAAAATCATATAAAGATATGGATTATGTATCGTCTGTAGGTATACCTCACTAAATTTGTTCGTTGTATAATTTAATTTTGTAACCTGGACCTTTTATTCATTTAGCTTTCATTTTAATCTTTTATATCGAGATATATTAATATAAATTGTACTTTATTTTGTTTAAATTTGCTCTATCATTTATAAGCTAACTTTTATTTTGTTGTCAATGTAAGTTTTTTTTCTAACATACTCGTTTATACCTATAATTGAGGTGACACTTTAACATGATTATTTCGCTAGTTTTTATGATACATTGTATGAGTGTTTACTTTGTTGGTGTAACGTTTCAAATAAAATAAAATAAATTATACAGATAATTGATAGAATCAGGCGATACTTTGCGGAAATCCATGACGTGCATGAGAAACTAAACTACTTTGCTTTAATCCGCGAATAAATCGATGGTCCCTATTAACAATGTCGGTTCTGCAAAAAGACAACTGATGAACAAAGGATGTTCAATTTTGCAATGATAGTTTTTTGCAATGATAGCAAAATTGAACATCCACAGCCTTGTCACTTATTTTTTATAGTCAAAATTAACTTTGAACTGCTCTACTGAAAAGTTGTCTTTTTGCAGAACCGACATTGTTAATAGGGACCATCGAAATACGAGGGAAAATTCATAAAGTGATTAGTAAAAACGTTTTTACTAATCACTTTACGAATAACCTTTGTAGAGTCTATCTCCTGATGATGCTTCGGTTCGATGCGTTGAGGTTGACACCGATTTTCCCTCGTATTCATTCGCGGATTAAAGCAAAGTAGTTTAGTTTCTCATGCATGTAATGCTGCAACCCGAAAGCTACACCACCGAATCCGCCACCAAAGCATAGCACTACACTGACTTTCCGATAAAGTCTTTACGAATAACCTTTTTCTTAGAGTCTATCTCCTGATGATGCTTCGGTGTCGAAGCGAAACGTGCGTTGAGGCACATCGGAAAGTGAGTGTAGTGCACGAAACGCGACAAGAATACTATCACTTGACGTGACAGCATTGCCAGCACTCACGCCGTTCTGATGTCAGAAAGAAGTACTGGTACCCGGACGCACCGGCACAATTTAGTTGATGAATGAGTAG
Source organism: Charaxes varanes (assembly GCA_024363005.1). Lineage (NCBI taxonomy): Eukaryota > Metazoa > Arthropoda > Insecta > Lepidoptera > Nymphalidae > Charaxes > Charaxes varanes. The sequence goes on along the minus strand of JANCMC010048705.1, from coordinate 1,852,447 downwards.
ACTAAAAGGACTGCAAGCGAGGCGCGATACAAGTTAAGAAATAAGGGCTGGAGTAAAAGGAGGAGAGGCAGAGGGAAAGCAGAAAAAGGTTGCAGGTACTACTGTCACGGACGATTTAAGGGAAGTGACAATAACAGCTAGGATAGTCCGGGGTCGCGTACCCGTAGTGGATCTGACCAATATCGGACAGATAAAAAGGATGATCCACTCCTTGGATAAATGAACCTCCTTGGAACCCCTAAGATTTTGAAGTCACTACTGACTCGTACATAACCTAGGAGACACGCAGATATCGATCTTTGAGTAATGAGGATTTCTAAACCGATATACGACTAAGGAAATTTCTAGAATGTTCTTTTCTAGAAATTTCCTTAGTCGTATATCGGTTTAGAAATATTCGTTTTTTATAACGCTTTCTTCCCTCAACTCTCTAAGTAATTTTGTCCATACTTCTCGTCGGCATAGAAAAAGGCATAGGATACACGTTATTCAGAAAAATTAAAGGTAGATTAAAGGGAGCGAAGCTGCAGGGAAAGGCTAGTATGGACGGCAAAAGACTCCGACTGTACGTACCTTATCATTGCAATGCGATAACGAAACACCGCAGTACCGGATTCGATTTCTTAATTTAATTAAGTTTAACGTACTCTTACCAGTATCGATATTATACGAAGGGAATATCGCGCAGTGAAAGGAAATGACACTTAAAAAATTTGGGCTTCGAACGTCTTGATCGGACCATTTTAAGAATATCTGTTGCGAAGTCCGCTCCCGAAAAATGCTCCGGTTTCGGGGCAAAACGTGCGTCGGGTGTGTGTAGTGTTGTGTTCCGGTGAACGGATGTTTTTTTTTCTCTTAATTTACTCCTCGGTGGTGGAGGTGTGGGATTTTGGGATGCAGCATTACGAAGCTTTAATGTTTTTCGCGGAGGCAAAGTAATTTGATCTTAACGTTCAATTGTGGAGGCATTATTTTGTAATACGGGGCGTCCGCGTCGGTAGTCACTTAGTTGAAGCGCCTGTCCGTTTGTCCCTTTGTTATATTATAACAATTTAATATATATTAAGAAATGGTTGATCGCGTCCCCAGACTATATATAATAGTTATGAAGGGTTAAAAAAACGGACAGATTATAAAATTTGACTTTGACTTCATATGCATATCATATTAAAGCAAAGTAGTTTAGTTTCTCATGCATTTCATGGATTTCCGCAAATTAACGCCTGATTCTATCAATTATTTGACTTCATAGTCAAAATAAAATTCTAATCAAATAAAATTTCTTAATTACTAAATTAAATTTCCCTCTGTAAACTAAGCCCATATAAGAAGGACCCTTACAGTATTATTTTAAATTTATATATATTGAATAACCTATTACGATATTATTATAAAGTGCGTTTGTTCAATGATGTTGCATGGATCGAGATATACACTCCGAAAAAAATATCGTGGTACAAATCCTTTATAAATATATCATAACCTCATTTATACCACAGTGGTTAAGCATTTTTGATATATTTTCTTTACATTTTTATTATTATCAATTTTTAATTAATATTTCCATTTAATACCATTAAAGTAACAAGCACTAAGTAGTCCGTTCTCGCAGCGGGTGTTTTTCGGTTACCGCCAAAAGCGTGACATCACTTATTTGCCAATTTTGTGCATATTGTATTATACATAAATAAAAGAAAACAGCAGTGTCAAATATTATCTGTCTTTTCTTTGTTTATAATTTTGACATATGTCGTCACAGCTTCTGAATCCCCCTCCCCGTCCATTGTCACACAATGTCACATCTTGTTGATACCGGACGTCCCCTTTAACGTGTGACTTAATGTATGTATGTATGTATGGCCTCTTAGCCCTTTCAGCGCGAGAGTTAAAAAAGCGTTGCGTTAAATTTCGGCGTTGGCCCTTATTTGGCGTCCTTGAATTTATAATATAGCTTATATGTGTATATAAACAGCGGTGAAAATAGGACGTTGCTAGACAAAAAAGCGTCGCGTTATAAAAACGCTGCCGTGGGAACATATCGTTTTATTTGAACGCTTTTTTAACGCCCGTTAAAAAAGCTCTCGTACGAATGAAGGCTTAGATTCTAAAAGGGGCTCTAAAATGCAGCTATTTCCTCTTTTAAAATCTAATACATATTTATAACGACAATTAAGCTATGTGATTCTACAGGTGTCGTTCGGTTCATTGTTCTTTTGCGTTTTATCTGGAGACGCTTCGTCTGTCTGAAAAAAAGAATTATTATGTTATTGTTGCAAATTTAATTATTTGAAACTTCAAACTTACCGTGTTATAGTGGGGATTACAGTACACTCGAAGATGTCTGTCTGTTTGTTACGGGAAATTTTCGAAAAAGTCTGTCAAGGAAACGTGGACCAGGACCACGTCTGCCGCATCCGCTAGTAGACTAAATTTTAGCAAGATGGATAGACGACATATTGAGGGTGACGGGAGGTAGCTGGATGCGGCTGGTAAGAGACAGGGGAGAGTGGAATAAAAGGGAGGCCTATGCCCAGCAGTGGACGACTAAGGACTGATCATTACACTGATATTATAATTAAATCTAAAATATAATTTCTCCCTTATAAAGACTGTAGAAAAACTCACGCTATCCTTGTCCAGATACGGTACAGGCCTTCGTAGCAACCTCGACAGTGGGCCGCGCTTGTCTGTCTTACTTCGTGCTTGTACAGCCTGCAATCATTACCAATTTTAAGGGTCGTCCATAAATTACAGGACACGATTTTACGGTATTTAGCCCCCTCCTCCACCCCATTGTCACATTTTCTATACCCCCTTCCCCTTGGCGTGACGTCACAACTTTTTTAATGCATGCTTTGTGAAATAATAAAAGAAAACAGCAGTTTCAATTTGGTTTTGACTTTTTAAATTTGGACATGTGACGTCACAACGCCTTAAAGCCTTCCCCTGCCCCTCACGTTTCAGTAACCCCTCCCCCCGTTAACGTGTGACGTCACACGTTTTTTTACATTTATGGATGACCCCTTAAGTGACATATTTACAGAGACGCCACGGATGTAATAGTAGGGGAGGGATATATGCTAATTTTGTAGTCACAAAAATAATACACCCAGACTCGAGGCGGGACTCGAACCCACGACCCCCGGAGCAGAAGGCAGGGTCACTGCCCACTGCGCCGACGGGCCAGCCAAAAGTATGATTTCCATAAAAGAATGATTTCTTTATTAGTCCCTGTGTTTAGATGTTTTATTATTTATTCGGCATTCCTAGAAAATGAATACATAAATTATAGTGTTATTTTAATTCAAATATATAAGTTTAAATATCAATTTGGTTTGTCCCATAACCCCTTATATATAATAGAAATTAGTCTCAGTAAATATTTACACCTTCATTTAATTTATCGTAATTGCTTACAAGCTTGTTCCTGAGGAGCTTTGAATTAGCTCGTGCTGCGATCGGATGATACATGAGTGACCCATGCTAACACTGATTTATATTTGATATCCGACCTCCTCCGTATTTCGGGAAGCACGTAAAACAGTGGGACCCGATTATTATCACTGAGTGATATTAGTCGTGAGGTTGTAGAGATCGTGGTGGTTTCGAGGATGGCGTCAGATGGCAATCGGTCATCTTAACTCGCCCCACTGCCAAACCCTCTGCAATCTAAGCGTATCCAGGTACTAGACCGGGATAACGCTAGGAAAAAGAAGAAGGATACAGGCTTGGTCCTGATTTTGTAGGGACACATAATTCTTATAAGAATTATCTTTGTAGAGTCTTTTCTCCTTCCTTTTTTTTTTTTTAAATATAATAAGGGGCAAACGAGCAACCGGTTTTCACTCAAGTGACTACCGACGCCCATGGACAACTGCAACACCAGAGGGACTGCAGATGCGTTGCCGGCTCCTAGCCTCCGGTTCCTAGCGTTATCCCGGTCCAGTACTAGCCCGCTTAGATTGCAGAGGAGGTGGCTGTGGGGCAAATTAAGATCGACTGCGGTCATCCCCAGGAACTCCTCAACCTCTACCATCTTACGATTAATATCACCCAGTGACATTAATCGGGACCCACTGTTTTACGTGCTTCCAAGTCACGGAGGAGGATATTTGTAAACCAATATTAGAATTCGTCACACAATTATCACGCGGCTGTTGTAACAGTTACTTAAGCTAGTAATAATGGGTCGGTTTTGAGGCGAAACGTGCGTTGAGATGCAACAGAAAATCAATTTTTTCTTAGGTGACGGTATCGCTAGTAGAGTAAAAACTTAAAACATTGCAACAATTTTCTTGCGTATTTATACGCGGATTTATGCAAAATAATTTTGTTTTTCATGCATACTTGTACAATAATAGTATACTGTAAATGGAAAATTAATGGAATGCATGAGAAACAACACTACTTTGCTTTAATCCGCGGGGTTATTCGTAAAGTCAATTCGTAAACCTTTGTAGAGTCTATCTCCTGATGTTGCTTCGGTGTCGAAGCGAAACGTGCGTTCAGGCACTTCGGAAAGTCAGTGTAGTACTGTGCCTTGGTGGCAGATTCAGTGGTGTAGCTTTCGTGTAGCTTAGGTGATTTTCCCTCGTATTCGTTCGCGGTTTAAGCAGAGTAGTTTAGTTTCTCATGCATTGAAGCTAATGTTTAAAGGAATAACGTAAACTTTGATTAATAAAATAATTAGGGTGATGCACTGAAAACACCCTGTGGAATCAATAACCAGCTTCGGTATTTCCGAATCGATACGACTTATGTACCTTCAAGGAAAGACCATGCTCATCGTCAAAGGCAGGCAACGCATCTGCGAGCCCTCTGGCGTTGCAGTTGCCCATGGACGTCGGTAGTCGCTTGAGAAAACCGCCTGCCCGTTTGCCCCTTTATATATATACATAAAAAAAATATATCAATACACCTTTCTTCCCCTTTTGCTATAGCCATGCTTTTGTTTGCATGTAACGCAAAACATAAGACGTGGATTTTCATTGCAGATTGAAAGAATAACTAAGGCGACGAGACGTAATCAAACTATTAGTCACGTATAAAATGCAGACGGTTACTTCCTCACCTTATTACTAAATGACATGTTTTTCTAAGGAGGTCATTATGTCATTCCTATCGCCTTAATCACATAGCATTTTATCACCGTTCTAAATTGATACAAAAATGTTCCACGTGCATCTTGTACCTGTTTATGTTTTAGTCAAAATTCTATATTTCTAGGTAGGGTTTATACTACTAATTATAAAAACGGCTTTTAAACTCACGCGTACGTTATATGTAAAACATGTTTATATGTAAAAAAAAGGGTTTATACTGTATTTCTACTATATATATCAAAATGGGTTTAAAAGGTTTCTGTTCTGTTTTATTCTATTCTTTATTTATATACACGAAAACTCAAAAACCGCGAGACGTACAAAGATGAAATTTGGCAAGGACCTAGTTTATAGTTAGTAAACATCCGTTAAGAAAGGACTTCTCGATAGGGCTAGATCAGGGGTCGGTAACCTTTTGAGTCGGAAGAGCGGAAAATAAAATTTACAAAATTTCAAAGTTTTTAAAGATTCTCAAAAATTGTAGCCACATAAATAAAGTTTTTGATAAAAGAATCTAATCTAATTATTCATAAGGAAAATGTCTATATCTTAACATATAATAAGTAGTGTTTTTTTCTATACAAATTAGATAATATTGTATTATTAGTTACGTATGGAAGTAAAAGGCCAGAGCGTCACATCCAAAGAGTCGCGTGTGGCTCGCGAGCCGCAGGATGGCGACCCCTGGACTAGGTTAAGATTTACTATGATACGCTGATAAAATCGCGTAATACAGCTAGTTCACTTTTAGTAATACTTAAAATTAAATAATTACTAATAAAAAAGATCACCTTAAACTATGTCAACGAATGCTTTAGTGTCCTTAATGTTCTTAAAGCTTTTAAATATATGGCCTACACTCGGCTGCAATGTCATTGCACCCGAGGCCATTTGATCGTAATTTTTTTTTCTATTTAAAAATACATTTTCTTTTTTAATATGAGCTTAAAGATCATACCACCGGATAGGTATTGAAATGACTTATAATCTCATATTAAAAAATATATGTACTTTTTTAAGTAAAAAAATATGAAAATGTTTTTCGAAAGAATGTAGTCATGTGCGATTTCATTACACTCGAGTGCACTTATTTTTAGTTGGGTAAGTGAGCGTCTAATATTGTTCAATAGGCCTTTTTTTTCGTGCTCTCGGCTTATTGACGGCGGTTGGCTGTAATCCAAGTAAGTTGACTAATCGGGCCATGTTTATCCCATTCGTTTCGGCAAAGGCCGGCGACGCAGCGGGCGCAGGAAAATTTTCTACAAGTAAACTTCCTTAGGCTTGACTTTGGGGAGTAAGCTGGCATATGCGTGCCGAGAGCGTTACGGAAGTGCATCGGGCGAGGAGGCCAACGGAAGTTTAAAGGGAGATATAAGTCAATGAAGATAGCCTAATCAGCCATTAATTAATTTCGTTTGCGTTACTATACATTTATATAGATCACTTTTTTTTTTCACAGAACGGCGACTCTTCAGGCAGTTCGCGCGAAATATTTTCGGTGCAGAAGTTGACGGAGAAGTTTGCGTCCGTCGCCTTTAAGACGGGGAAGGACTGCGTCGAGAACAACGCGTTCGAGGCCATCGGGGACGAGGAGCTGTGAGCTGTGGGAGGCTTATAGATCGAAGCACGCCGGCTGCACGTCTAAAAACCATGACTCATTGTCACGTTCGCCCGAGCCGAGCGTGCAAGCGAGAACGCGGAACGAGCGATCGAAAGAGTCGAGCGGCCTAAGTGTTCAGCGTTATCACGTAAAATTATCGCCCGGTAACCGATTTTAAAGACAAACAATTTTTTTTTATGTGAAAAGAAACAAAATGGCAGACGTTTATTAAAACAAAATTTGGCCCTCCTTCTCTCTGTGGTAATGACTTTTCTTTTTTAAATTAAAAAAGTACCATCTAGTGTTCCCCCTTTTCATAAACTTACAATTGGGTGCCCAGAGTGGTGCCCAGCCTAAAGAAATACTCACTGATGGTAATTATTTCTTTGATTCCCTTATTAAAGCTTAATAAGGGAATCAAACCTGGTGCCTAAAAGATGTCAGTCTGCCCTTCTATCATTGCCCTACCAAGGTTTTACTTTCTAAACATATCATTTTCAGATATATGTGATTATATCGGATCTTCTAGTCGGACGTTAGCGCCGTTCGTTTCGAATTTGTACATAACATCATTTTTTTCAATATTTTGTATTTAGATGTAATTCAATGAGAACAGAGTACGGCTATGACTGTAATTATATATATCTATATTAAAATTTTACTCTTTCTTGTTTGGGCCGTAAACTTGCCATAAACGGAGTAAAAGAAAATGTCCAAAGAAATTTTTCGGCACCTTAGGAATCGGACTGATCCCTTTGTGGAAACCGGGCAGGACTCCTGCCACTGAGCCAGGCATCATTCTAATTATAATTTGCACGTTAAACAAGTGTCGGGCCACTAAGCTTTAAGTGGTAAAGCTACTCGTTTTCTAAAAGATGCATCTTCGATTCCTGCGCCGACAAATTTGGTTTTTTTGACACTTTCCTCCGAGCTATGAAATTGCCATAAATAACAAAAATTCCAAAGTAATCCATCCTTTGTACATTAAGCGGTGTAAATCTTTTTTAAACTGTACATTGACACTCAATTATTTAAGTAACATTGTCATGTAAATATATACTATGAAGTAGATTTATTTCATTAGCCAAAATAGGTTAAGAATATTTGTCGATTTTAAATAAGAATATGTAAAGATAATGGAATAATTCACTGACACCATGAAGAACATTTTAAGGGATTGTATTGAAATGTGACAAAAAACCTGCAGCATACCACAAAGGGTATTGAGCATATTTATTTTAAATTTTTATTTTTTTTATATTTAGTATATTTACTTACTCTTACCTCCAACTTCATCTACGTGAAGAATCATTTACATTGTATACAATTTCGGTGGTTTAAATTTTTTGGGCGTAACTAAATTTTTTTTCGTCTAATTAAATAACCTATAAAATCCCTTTTGCAAAGATTGAACAAACAATTAAACGACTTTTTTAAAATAAGCATCATATAACAATATGTTAATTTCTTTTGCAATCATTTATTTATTTACCATGAAAGGGGTTATTAAAACTGTTATAATACATAATTTGGTTATTTCACCCAATCATACCTCAAAAGGTGTGCAAATATCCAATCGGTAATCTACAATTCGATGTTATTACAAGGTATATAAAAATGATAATTTTGCAGATTTAAACAATTGATAAAAGAAGATATTGGAAAATGAGAAGAAATAATTAAAATAAAGAGAAATGTAATAAAAAGAAAGGAAATTATTGTAAGTTATAATGGTCTGTCAATTATTTATATTCCAGGTATTCTTGGACACTGTAAAATCCTTTTTGAGTAAGCCATTTCTTTATTCTAATTAAAACCCTGATCCAATATTGCAATCGTTACAGTATGAGTCAGTGTGATGATTTTGTGAAACTCCTTGTGTGTGTGGAATATCGATCAGAATAACATTATTTATGTATACGAGTGTGTACTTGACTATAGATGAATTTATAAAACAACAAACTTATAAGATGATACTCTATTCTTTTCTCAATATTGGATTTCAAAACACACAATTATATTTTTAAAATATACATACATGATCATTTATTATTAAATAATTGGAATTTATTCATAGGAAAAATTCCTTCAAATTAAATTGTTATGAATGTAATTGTGTGTATCTATATATATTTTTTAATTTAAAATGAACACATTGTTCCCTCATTTTGATAAAACATCTAAAGCATGGTAGCTCTGTGCTAAACAATTTCTTTCATTGATTTCTCTCATTTGATGTTTACATATAAATATACAAGGTTCTTAGCCCCTATTCACACGAGAGCTTTTTTAATGTGCGCTAAAAAGCGTTCAAATAGTGCATATGGGTTCTCAAGTTTCTGTTCACACGTCAGCGCTTTTATACTGCGACGCTTTTTTATCGAGCAATGTTCTATTTTCACCGCCATATATGTTTATAATATACGCTACATTTTCGTATCGACGACGCCAAAAAAATGCCAACGCCAAGATTTAGCGCAACGTATTTTTTAACTCTCGTGTTAATGAGGACTTATAGTTCAACTCAGTTTTATGCATGGATCTAAACATATCGAATTTTTTTATAGACTGCTTTATTATTTAACAACTATATTACGTTGTCGTTATCTTTAAAATAGCCAAAAAATCTCATTCTTATAAATTTTACTGCATCTTAAACAAATGTTGACTAACATAAATGTACATTATAATTCTTTAATATATTTACTGTTACATTAATTATTTAATAATCTTAAACAATTTGCTTGTAAGTAAATACTTTTTTAAACCTTTAATTTATATTAAAAAGAAAAGAACTGATATTTTGATTGCTAGGACTATTAATTTTTGTAACACAATTTGGCATGTCATTCTACATAATTTTCTAGTTTTTTTAGGGTTCTTTTATAAAAGGGGCAAACGGCCAGGCGGTTCACCTAGTGACTACCGACACTGATGGACAAGTGCAACACTAGGGGCTTGCAGATGTGTTGCCGGCCTTTGAGAAACGCATGTATGCTCTTTTCTTGAAGGTCCCTATGTTGAAAATTTCAGAAATATTTTATGTGAATTCCTTGGTTTTTTAATAGACATGGTAAAGTAAAATAAAAGTATGGTGTAAGCTAACTTACTGTAGACACATGTAAAAAGGCTCGGGACATAAGACTTATAGGAAAGAAAACATTGTCATACTCACATTAGCTACTAAAACGGTTTTTAACTTCTATCATTTAAATATGTTTTACAACTTAATACTCAATAATGCCTATTCTGTTGATACATTTTACAAACTACTTTAAATTTGGTTAATTTTTTGTAAAAATGTTTTAATCTGTAACAAGTCTTTATATGAATTGTATTTAATATGAAATGTTATTTATACAAAATTGAAATGATTGTTATTTAAATTAATATTGTGTCATATTTTATTTTATTGGGACCACAAATAAATTTGTCCTTATCTATTGAGTAAAATATCAATGATTATTTGCAATTGAGGATATATTATGTTTATTATAATTATACTATGTTAACAAAATTCCTTTTAATAAAATATTTTTACAATATTTGATTTTCAAATAATACAACCTTTATTAACTAGATTTATTTAAATTAATGTATTATTAACATAATAAGATGAATCTAATATTCCTTCTCCCATTTTTCACGCTCTAGTCTTTCCTTCTTTACTTGCTCAACTATAGGTGTAAGGTAAAGTTTATCCTCTTCAAATTTGGTCCATTCTTCCTTAGGCAAGATAATTTTTTGCAGAGACAACTGCATAGCACGGACCATACGGAAATTGCGTTCATCGACTACATGGTCAGGAAGACGGCGTAATGCTTCCTGGACGTCAGCATTCTCATATAGGCAGTCATCGCGGTGGAGACCTATAAAAAAATAACTTAAAAATCGTACTTACTCTTAAAGTTACATTGCGTAAATAAACATTACGTACCGTACTTATTAAATCCTGCAAGATTATATGCCCACCTGCTTAAGTTGTTGTCTGAAAACAAGCAAGTTATATAATAACGAGCACAAAATACCAATGGTATAGAATTTCTTAGAAAAAACGCTTACTGCGAAGTACTGCAGTAGTTCTCAAAGCCATTTCAATAAAACTATGTACTTCGGTTAGATCTCGTTTTAACAACTTTTTCACAATGAATACCTATCTCAATTTACGAGTTACTAATTTTAATAGTAATATGCAGATGACAAAAATTTTGACAGCTGTAGCACAGGCCACAGACAAAATTCAATTCTTATCTCTGCCACAGAAGCGTGCTTATATACCAAGAGCACAGACCATGAATACCATCATATATTTTTCCATACTTTATTAAAGACTGTATTTATTTTATAATTAGTTCAAAAGCTCATGTTTTAAACACAAGACCAGGACTTCCATCAGAAAAGAAAATAGAACACCACTAACGCCAATAACTCAAAATAAATTCGCACCAAAGGATGCTCGGTAATGTATTTCCCGCGTCATGAAGATTTGAGTTTGATGTGAAAAGACTGTACAGGTGATCGACTTTCTCTTCCGAGGATTCTGCCAGCGATTTAATACGATTGAGCAAATGTGCAAAGGAAGACCTACAGAAGTTAGACTCGACAGTTTTTCCAAGACACCAAAAGACACGGCTTCCAGAAAGAAACTCTAATAGTCTCTCATCAATTTTGGGAATATATTTAAATTTCGCTCTGGCTCTAAGTTTCTTGCAAATTTGGATGCAGCATTATGTGCCTTAGTAAGTCGCTATAGTGGACCTTTTACTGTATGTACTGCATCCCAAGTTTGGTACTTTTCCTTTTTAGAACTTGGAGTCCTTAAACAGGCAGCATTGATCCTGCTGCGAGGTGCTACCATTGCGAATAACTGTTAGAAATGAAAGATTCTACTCCCTGCAGAATAACCTTCGCAACGGCAATCCTGCCCCCATAGGTATAATGCATAAAACTCTCACTATCCATCTGATGAGTTATAATGCCACACTAGTCGGATCCTTAGTGGAAGCGAACGATCGAGTTGAACCTAGGCGCCTCGGAGGGTCCGATTTACTAGGTCAGATTTACCCAAGGCTTCAATGACGATTACCCCATAACCTTCCGGACGAGGTAGTCAGCAGAAAGTCTAACAGTGAAGGTTGATAGTCTTCGACCAGTTGAGTGAAACGATACGAAAGAAGAAAGCTGTGAACTATCACTTAAGATAACTACTTCCGCGCAATGACAACGCTCAAGCACGAAATCTATAGCTTTCTGGAAGTGCGTAAAACCGATCAACCTCAGTATTGCCGCTAAGAGATCTTTATAGACACGCATACACACCATCAATATAAATCCGATATAATGAGGACGCAATATTATATCACGCCTGCGCAATTTCGCCAATGTCACGAATTAACTTTTGTAATCGGTAATTATGTACAAAGCTTTTGCCAGCTGTTTTGCACGCGATTGTGTGATATTGCCCGGAACGGGAATTGGAGGTGTTGCAATTTGCTTTTTCCACGAGTCACCCAAGTTTTTGGCGAACTGTGGAAGAAAAGATGAGGCCATAAAAGTGCTGAACACCATGCATGCGATGAATAATCGTGGAAATAAGGAAACGTTAGAGATATGCATATCATTTTTCTAAGTCAATAATGGTCACTATGAAGTAAGTCCTTACAGCACTTAATGCAGCCTATACATGGTCTTATTTTTTAATATTTAGCTATTTAACTTTGGACATGATTCCTAACTTGGACTGCATAAGTTTTACTTTCATATAGAACAGGAAGAAAAAAATCAGGCATGCTTTCAATATTCTTAGTATACTCATAATCAACTTTCTTGCAATAAAATATATATTAAAATCTTATGATAATATTTATATAATATAGGAATTTTTCAGATCTCTTCTTTATACCTAGAAGAAACTAAAGCGACTATAGAACCGATGCCTATTTTCTACACACTGTTCGCTCAGAGCGCAGTGCTCTTTAGACGACCGTTGCTCTGGACAACACTTCAGTTATATTTTATCATTTCCGTCGTTTACTTCACGTAAGATTAGTACTAATATAATATTGGCATCAGAATTTTCATTTGCATTCGCATCTGCATTCATATATATATATTTTTTTATGTCTGACACACAAACAGAATATGACAACACTTAAATTAACATTAAAAAATACTAACCTTATGGACATGCCATATTCCATAAACAAGTGTGTACGACTACAACTTTATCATAAACGTGCTTACATATTATGAAAGAAAAAAACATTTATTTCTGAGCATTTACATACATAAATTGAATATTAACTAAAATCACTGTACAATAAACGACAATCTAAAAATAAACTATAATATATAAAATGTGATGCCCCAAAAACGGTATAGCCTCTCAGCATTTGTAGAAGGGGGCAACATTATCCCACTCCCACCGGTGATTTCAGAGAGCTCCGAATTGGCATCAATGAATGGCAGTAACATAAGCGAATTAAAAAAAAATTAAAACTCGCATCTAGTTAAAGTTTAATTTTTATAAGATTGATAGAAATAAAATGTAAAAAAGTGATGTTATTGTTTTGGTCTTTGTATATTTGTTATTCATATTTGGAAACGTGTGATTCATGAGATTCCAAAAATAACTTTTGAATAACCTCCATATTATTGATGAAAAGAAATATATGCAGTAGTATGAATATTAGAATCAACAGTACTATCGTCATTGGCCTCATCTACTGATACTATATCAGTATTTGGATCAACATCAACATCTGCGTAAGCATTATCATCAGCACCAGCACCAAAATATCATCATCAGCATCATTATAAACATCAGCCATTTTACTATTGTCAAACCTGACGACCTGGTTAAGTCTTTGTCCACTTTCTATTTTTGTCACTCCTAATTTTAACTGAAGCTTTACGCTTAGTTTGCAAAATTTTACAATTAGACAAACCTAAAAACTTATTTTAAAGTCACCTTCATTCTTTTTCAGTAATAACAGCCTACTAGTCTGGCTGCCCTATGTAATGAATATGGCAAAAGAAAACGTGAGCTACAATACTACAAAAGATTTTTGTACCTAGATAAATTATTTTTTTCTCCTTTTTTTACAATAACAATATGAATATGTTAAACCTCCAACGAAATCTAAAGTTTTTACTAGGAGTGGGTGGAAAATAGTTTTGAGGTCGGGAATCAAACCAAACACCTTATGGAGTTCAGTCGTATAGTCGACCAGTGAAGTGCTTTACCATTTAGTATGACAGTCCCTACTTAGAGAAAAGTTTGCTAAAGGCTATTGTCAGAAATTAACGTAATGCATAAGAAGCGAAAATGAGTCTTTTTACTGATTGATGTGCAAACGACAATCGACCTTAGAGTGGCAAACCGATTTCTTGGTGGACTATACATATATACCAATAAAATTGAAGTGTCTTGTAAAAAGGAATTTAGACAAAAAAAATAATTTTTATATTTCTGTATGTTACGGGAAATCACCGCAATGATTTGACGGATTCCGATAGGACTTTTGCAGGCAGATGGCTACTGTTATAAGAAAGAAGATTAAACATCTTAATTTTAATAAAAGTGTTACGTTTTCACACAAAAAAGTGAGTTAATATTTTTCTACCTAGTTTTCGGCGTCTAGTACCAGGGTCCATTTAATTTGCAGAGAATGTGGCTGTGGGACTAGTTAATATGACCCACTACCATCTTACGACATCCCCGGAATCCCCACAATTTCACGACTAATATTCCTCAGCGGCATTAATCGGGAACCAATGTTTTACGTGCCTTTCCAAAAACGGAGGTGGTGGGATATAAGAAAAAAACCAGTGTAAGAATGGGTCACCCATCAATCACTCGGCCGCGCTGAGATCTGCTTGACATAACGATCGACTCAAATGTCGCTGTTTAAGCTACGACATCCTCGAGTAATTAAGTAACCTATATTTTTTTATATCAAGCAAGAGTCAGTTTAAGATATACATAATTGCATACAAAAATCTAGGCCGACAGGATTGCTTTACGAGTCCTTGTTTTTGTTAATTAAAAAGCAGGCTCTTTCCTTTCGTTTTTTCCTATTTGACACACTTCCCTCCTTGTCGCTGTTTATCCGGCTCCTTTAAACAGGAAATTTAAATAAAAAGGAGGTCACGTAATACGGTAAGCCTATTTCGTGTACAGTCACATAGAAAAGTGCATAGAAATGTTTAAAAGAACCTAAATCTAAACACTCGCTCCGGCTTTGCACGGGTGATATTGAAATGTATATGCACCAAAATAAAAAAATAGCATTTGCACTCACAGATAATATGCCTTTCTAATCGTAAAAAAAATCAAAAATAGATCAGTATTACCGGAGATTATACGCAACATTTATATTGACAAACTTTACCTCTTTATTTTTTTTAATAGCCTCTTGCGTCCCACTGCTGGGTCAAGGCCTCCCTCTTCTTGATCCACTTTATAGTATCAGTACATATTATATAATTAACATTTTTAAGGCCAGAATGACACATAGACTTAGAAAGTATAAAGATGTTGAGTGAATTGTCCGAAATATATCGATAAATGTCAAGTCAGTTGGAGAAAATTCTGCCATCTGCGAGCTATTCTGGGGTGCGCTGCAAAGATCGTTAGAGTTACATGTATGTATATATAGATAGATAGATAGAATAAACTTTATTGTACACAAAGTCTAATACCAGAGCGCACGAGGCTACCTGAAATCTTAACAATAAAAAATATATTAGATATTCATGAAAGACATTTAATTGCACATGTTTATAATTGTACAAGACGCTCCGTTAGGGCGTTGCAATTTTAATAGATAAATTTTATATCGAAATTATTTTATATTAGAATAATTTTATAATATATTAAAGTCGGAAGGTGTCAAGAAAATTAGGTAATTATAATAAATTTAATTTCATTAGCAGGATAAAAAAAATGGACAAAATAATTTCGATTTTCGAACGTCAAGGTTATTCTAATCATCGTCATGTTTGCAAATCGTGTCAAGTACTAATAATGTGGAGTGCATAAAAAAATGTCAATTTTACAACAACTCTTCAGCTTTATATATTAGTAGATTTAATAGTAGATAGATAGGTTGTCTCCGAGACTAAATAATTCGGCGGTTGAACTGCGATCGGTATTTTGTTTGCTCGGAGTGCATTAGCCCGTGATCTGGACCGATCCAACGTCACGACGCTTGTTTACTCGCCTCTTATCATCCTCCAAATAATATCATCATAATGTTTTAGAAACTGCGCACTTCTATACGCCAGACGTAAACTGCTATCTTATTTTTCTTTTCTGGGAACGTGTATTTGACATTACACGTTCCCAGTCGTGGGTAATACACGAGGATTGTTCTAAGGCGATAAAGTTTAAGGAACTAACTGTATAGAATAACATGCTCATCTTTCAAAGCTCGGCAACGCATCTGCGATCGTTCATGTAGAGCAGAAGTCTACGGGCATAAAATGAAATTATTACTAGGATTGTGGTATATTATGACCATCATCTAAAAGGTGTATGTATTTGGCAAAGGTAACTGTAGCTGTGACGGTAGGTACCCATTACTGACGGACGACTAAAGTTTTTATTGTAGATATATTTTTTTATAAGGTGCTCTTTCAATATTCAATTTTTTTTAATCTCCCTGAGTAATCTTAGCTCTCTCTCTCTCTCTATCTGAGTAATCTTAATCTGAAAAAGTGTTATTAAATTTAAAAAAACCGCCTTCAGTCGAAACCAAGGAACTAAAAACATAATTAGTACTTTCTTACGATTACTTCTAGACACCTACTCATGTGTTGAAGTCGGTGTCAAGCCAAAAATATTCCTGGCTAAATCGATGCAGATGGTATTTTGTCTATATATGTGTATGATATGGGTAGGCCAACAAAAGGCAGTGCTTCAATGACATATGACGTTTCGTAATAAATAGAAACATCATCGATGTATATAAATTTTTAGAATTTCGTTGATTTCTTAAAAATCGCCATACCGATTTTAATAAAATTTATATAGGACCACCTCTGAAGTATGGTCTACCCAAAAAAAAAGAATCATCAAAATCGTGTCGTAAATGGCGAAGTAATCGCGTAACATACATAAAAAACAAAACGCACACTCGAATTGAAAGCTTCCTCCTTCTTTGAAGTTGATTAAAATAATATTTAAAATCTGTACATGTGTTTCAGATATGTAAGGGCATCAAGAAGAACCAGCAAACTCTTTGGCAGACGCTTTTCAAAATATATTTATTTACAGGTCCACGAGGATGACGTCATCGGATTTGGGGCTTCCGATCGAGAGTCGGTACTCCGCGGGTGCCTCCTGTGAGACCGAGTCCGCGGATACGGTATGTGGATGAGTTATCGGACGTAAGGTTGACGCCTACGAGTGCCGAAGCGCGCGGAGGTCGTCGCGAATCGGGGACCATTGACGCAGGCACACTGTGCGGCCGTATTTATACCTTTTATGAAGTTAACAATGTTTCCGGATAAAAGTATTAAATAAATGTGAATACCGACACAATTACATGAAAATTATATTTAACTAACAATACGATGCATTCATAGCATTTACATACATATACACATTCATAAGTAATGTTAACAATAAGTTTAAGTTGATCGTTTCGAATACTACAGTTACATATGATTCTAATGATGTTATGAAGTAATTATCATTTCTTAATAACTTTTATAAATATTGTATTTAGTATAATTATTGTATTTACACCAACTAGCTGAAACTCATATCTATTCTGAATAGGTGGTATAAAGATGGGATTCTAGCTCTATACAAAACAACTCGCGGTCTGAACTTTGCTATTCAACCTTGGCTTTGGAACATATACTAGCTGCTCATTACGACTTAGCTATTTACGCTGGTTGTAAATTTTAACAACTTGACTTCGGCATTTAACTTATATACGGACTGTCTGCATTTCCTTAGCTGACATTTTACTCATTAAATATACACTTGGGTGAGTGAGTGAGTGAGTGAGTAATGAGAAAAAGAGATGTGAGTGAGATATTATACAGGGGTGGATCTTCCTCTCTATCTATCCGATAATTGGTTAGATCCACTACATACAGTTCGTGACAGTAGTATTCGCATCCTTTTTTTCCTTTCCATGTATCTTTATATCCCTTTACTCCATTCCTTTCCTTACTCCTGTCTTTGTAAATAGAGATAGCGCCCTGCTTGTAGCCGAATTGGGCCGGCGCGTCCGGGTGCTAGTATCTCTTTCTTACATAAATTCGGCATCCTTTTTTCCCTTTCATCTAACTTCATACCGTCATCCCTAAGTCCTTTAGTCCTAGCTGTGGCCCTAGCCATTTTTCTAATAAGTGGTAGCGTAACGCTTGCAGTTCTTTTGGTCTACAGTCGAATGGGCCCAGGGCGGATCGCAAGTTTGTGACACTTAAAAAGTAACGCACAAACTAAATTTCTCTTCAAATTAAAAATATTCAATTTTGATATCAATATTAATGTTGTAATAGTAATGTTTAATAAAGTAATTAGTAAATAATTGTCAGTAGGAGAACAACTAGAGTTGAGCGATAATGCCGTATAGTAAAGGGATACCTTATAGGAATATACATAAATATGAATATGGACTTACAAATATATCAAAAAATGCAACTTAATTATTATTATAGGTAGAGTAGTTACTCAAAATTATTTTTCTCGTTTCGTTAAATTCTATTTATAACTTGGCTCCAAACCTTATCGTACCATATAACCGAAGACATTTTGTGTCTCAAACACAGGCCTTGCTCATGTCTCCCAGAGCCTTATAATTGCCTTTCAAACGTTAACGTAAAAGGGGATCATGGTTGATATATTTCATACGTATACTAGACATTTACGCTATTTTGTTTGTGACTCTTATGCATTTGTTTGTAAAGTCAGCTTATAATAACGCCAAACGCTTAGACGATCGTGCTTTAAATCGCTAATCGCGTGCAGTCGCGGCTTGGACGGAACGTAACAATGAGTCATGCTTTTTCGTGCAACTGGCGTTGATCGATTTATATTACCTCACGTCAAAAATATTACCTAATAATGTATGACAATCTGGCAAGGTTGTGTTTTATCGCCCCCTTTAACCAAAGCTTGTTATGCCTGTGGTGCGTAAACTAACGACAGAAAAAAGGAAAAAAAAAACAAAAGCTTGTAGGTCTCAGAATTTGGTTACATAAATATTAAAAAAAGATAAGACTAAGTATAATAAATTGAATTTACCCTATATCAAAACTAAAATTCCATAGTGAGAGTCCATATGACAAATCAATTAAGATTTACAATCACCTGCCAGAATATGTACGAAATATAAATGCCCTAAATATGATTATTCGAGAATTTAAAAAATATTTAATTGAAAATTCTTTTTGCAGTCTAGAAGAATGTTTTAATGTTATTTAACAATGTAGAAGCATCGGTCTCCCTACGTGACTCGAAATTATAAATTAACTAGCTGTGCCCCGCGACTTCGTCCGCGTGGGCCACCCTTATCACTATAAAAAATAGATAGTAGCCGATTCTCAGACCCACTGGATAAGCATATAAAATTTCATAAAAATCAGACAAGCCGTTTCGGAGGATTACGGTAACTAACAATGTGACACGAGAATTTTATGTATAAGACTAGCTACGTTCCGCGACTCTGTCCGCGTGGGCCACCCTTAACATTTAGGGGGATGAAAAATAGATGTTGATCGATTCTTAACCCTAGCCAATATGCACGCAAAATTTCGTGAAAATGGGTCGAACCGTTTCGCAGGAGTTTGGCAACGCACCCCGTGACACGCGAATTTTATATATAAGATTATCATTGATGTAATACCCTTCCAGGGTGGTTCAATATGATTTAATAAATGACTAAGTGGGCAACGATTTTGGTTTTCTGAAGGTAGCCTTTGCTTACGTGTATTCATCGGTCTGTTTACTTTTCTTTATTGCCCCCGCGATTTACCCGCGATATAGCCTATAGTGTCTCACTGCTGGGCAAAGGCCTCATCAGATCAATTTTTGAATATAAAAAGATAGCTAAATGTAGAAATACTTGAGGCTAATTTAATAGTTGTAACTTACAAAGAAACTCCGTGAGTCCAAAAATTTCTCCCTTTGTGAACCTCATAAAGGAGTTATCTTCAAAATAGAAGTGTATTATTAACATGTTTTTTCTGTAATAAGAAAAATTAAATTTATTTTTCTAACGATAAAAGTTGGCAACACTGAATACGTTTTCTTATGCCGGAGCCAGACATAGGTCAATGTGTTTGTACATTTTTGTTCTTGAAGGCTACAAAGTTCTACAAAACTCTGCGCAGCTACACAAAGTCCCCGGCCACACTAAATGATCATTGAAATGATCATGCAAATGAAGCTATGTCTGGCTCCGGCATTAAAATTAAGTACGTAATTTGTGTCACAAAAGTTACGTCTTACGTAAAGTATTCGGGAGATCTGTTTTGCGCCAGATTGACGTTTCTGATATAGCGTTCGAGCATTAAAAGGGGGCTTTTTGGCGATTGAACGAGGTTCCCAAAAGAACGTCTGTGAGCAAAAGAAAATTATAAGAGTTGTATATTGCGAAATGTCAATAAAGAAGCTACTTGTGGATAAGTTGGTTTGAAGTTTACATCTCTGTTATTTGAGAGTGTTGAGTTTACAAATTGTAACCAGCATTTGTTAAATCGAGAAGTGTTTTGCAATAGGGTCATATGTGTCGGTACGGTGTGTGGATAATTTTACATGCGTCAAACTCTTACGTACTTGACTCGCGTAGAGTGTATATGTGCAATATAGGAAATTTCGCTACTGAGAAAAACAGTACAGCAGCAATTACTGTTCATCTTTTGAAGGAGGCTGAACTACCAATTACTTTTACAATCATGGAAAAATAGGAACTATTTAAGTTGATACCACATGTTGCATAAAGCAGATGTGTAGAGGGTCTCAAACTGAGTAGAGATTACTTTAAGTAAAGTAAGACGCACAAAGAGTTAAAATTACGGAATAATTTCATTTCAAGTTATTGAACTTAAATTTTTTCAAATAAAAAGTTTAAAACTTAAGCGTCGAAGGGACGCTTTAAATAGGAGCGACGTTAAATTGAAGCAAATCAAAGACAAAACTGGTGTCTTTGTACCGTGTGAAGTTTGACGTCCAAAACGAGACAAGGGCCCTATATAAATATTTAAATTATGTTTTAAATTGCTGTCCGCTACGCAACCATGTCAACGAAGACCACATTAATAGAAACGCAGATGATTCTCGAAAAGGGTTCAAGCGTATAGTAACGCCACGTGTGTGCGCGTGCAAACCGGTCCGTTACGCTTCACTCGACGTCGCGGGAGTTCACACGTGCTCCAGTTACTGGGAAACACGGTAGTAAATTCTTGCCATTAAATTCCTACAAGGATTCTTCTAATATTATAAGGTTCATGGGAGAGTAAGAAATGGTGGAGTAAACCATGTAACTGTTGATCACTAAGGCCTGTCGAACACGAATGGTATCCAAATTAATTCCTGAATTTCGACCCTGTTATGGAGCTAGACGTACTATTGACCAATTTTTTAAAGAAGTTTTTGTAACTGTAACATAATGATGATTCGATTTACTTTAAACTCTTTTTCGAATCAATAAATAGGTAACAACGTATTAGTAGGATCTCCGAATTGCTAATGACTTCTTCACCTTTCTATCAGTAATTCTTAACACAGTACAACGTTGTCGAAAGTGGTGCAGTATATTATTTCCTTCCGAGCCCATATATAAAAAGAATAAGTAAGTAAACAAACAAATTGATGTTATCTCAGTTACGGAGGTTAAAGCGTTTAAAATTCAAGTCTCTCAATTATAGAGGAAAACTTTGACGGTAAATCAAAAGAACGAAGCCCAGGTATAGAAGTTTGCTTCGTCCCACTAGCAGAGATAATTCAGTGCCAAAGTGTTGGGACCGCAGCAGCATGGGTTCCAATTACGAAGGTTTCTCCCCCACTAACTTCTTAGTTTGACTGTGTCTGCTGTGTATTCGACGCTTAGCTGATGCAGTCGATTGTTCTTGCTGATCGCCTCGTTGTTCTTCAACGCTTCTATTTCTTCTGAGAAGGAGTTCGTTAATTCTAAAAGCTCTAACATACAATTTCGTGTGTGGCCGGCCTTACCGTTGAACTTTACGGGGTGAACGCCTCCACACTTGTCACGATAAGACGTCTACTGGAAGCCGTGAGTAATTATCACCATCATTTCAGAATAGGGTTTGTTACTCTCTGTTTCGGCAGATTAAACGTGGTGGTGCGTCGACAGGTCGTTCTGAATGTCGGTCAATTTTTATCTCGTTCATTGACATAAATATATACATTATCGGAACTTAATATAAATAAACGTACACTTTAAACGTTGAATATTTAATGAATTGAAAACAAAATATAAATTTACAAAATTGTTCATGAAAGAAATGAAATCGCCTCGCCCGATCACACTTTTCGTAACGCTCTCGTCACGCGTTCACCAGCTTACACCGCGAGTCGAGTATTACTTTAATAATTGATCTTTAAATGAATGTTAACATAAATCCCAATTCTAAAACATACCCAATTTTATCGGGATCTGCAGGCTAGACGTTGCGAAAAATACATGATGAAATTTCAAAAACTGATGTCATACTGGGGCCAGGCATAGCTCAAAGTGTTTGTACTTTTTTGTCCTTGATGACTATAAAGTTGTACAATACATTGCGCAGCTACACAAAGTCCCCGGCCGTACTACATAGTCATAGAAATTATCATTCAAATGAAGCTATGTCTGGCTCCGGTATAAGTATAAGAGATGGTGAAGAAAAGTTAAAAAATATCTATCAACAAGACGTGAAATAGACTTTCATATTAAACTTCTTTTTAATCATAGTATAAACTAAAAAAATATCAGTGCCAAATTCTTCTGGAATTATTACGGTAGTAGATTGATAGATAGTGTTAGATATGACATTAATTGAAATTTTATTTTTTATTTTTAACATCAACAAGACATACACTAATTAAGCCTTAAAATAAATTTAACATGATCTATAATACTAAGCGTTGTCTTAATTATAGATGTTATTAAATTATAAAAGAAGATGTATTGTCTTATTCTTAGTTATAATTTACTGTAATCTGTGTTAACTGTCTATCAGTATTGCCACCATGAAAATCATGATGTATGACAAACGTTATTGGTCGGTCGCAATGGCGACATTAATGACATATTGTGTTTGCAGTGCTACCAACATTGATAACAATATGATGAATTTCTATTAGTGTTCTATTCTAATTCCGGAGTCAAATATAGCTCAAAGCGTTTGTACATTTTTGTCCTTGAAGTCCGCAAAACTTTGTGCAGTTACACAGAGTCCTCGGCCGCGCTACATGATCATTAAAATGATTATTCAAATGAAGCTATGTCTGAATCTGGCATAAGAAAAATTCCAACAAGGTTCCTGTTTCTTTTTACCATTAATAAAGAAGAAAAAACTTTCTTGTGCACAAATATGAGTGAGATACATTTAAAAATTTGTGCTAACATAAATAGAAATGCGCGCAAAGACCATTTTATTGCTAAAACAATCTCTTATCAAGAGTTTGATGAAATTTATACAACGAAAACTTAGTAGATAATTGGAATAAAAAATACATAGTAATACGTATTACAAAGCCATACCACACGTCTCTAGTAAGACATCTATACCCAGACTCCAGGCGGGAATCAAACCCACGACCCCGGAGCGGAAGGCAGTGTCACTGCCCACTGCGCCAACGGGCCAGTCATATATTAGTATAGATTCCAATGTTATTTATATATGTAAATAAAGGTGAAAGATATGAGGTCATAAAACAAAATTTCGAAAATCTCGGGACGTATAAAGATGAAATTGACTCCTTAACAATAAAGGAGGTATTTTATAGTAAGTAGAGATTTGTATAGGGCCAGATTAAGAAGGTCGAAGGGCTCTTGCAATTTCTCGCGGACAAAGTCACGGAATGCAGCTAGTATTCTATATAAGGTATAGAATGATATAGAAGGATTTCCAGGAAAGCGTAACTTTAGTTCTTGCCGTGCAGACCACAAACTCTCAGAGGACCCAACAAGTAACTCGGAATATTAACCGAATAAAGCCGTACTTTAATAATTCTATGTGGTCTTAGCGTTGTGGGGTTTCTGTATGTTTGTACAGCCGATATGGAATGGATGTTTTCTGGCTTCGAGCGGTTTATTATTACTTTGAAGTGGGTGCAGCCGCAGGGGAGCCGGGGTTCGATGTAAACAAGTGCGACCGATTGATTCGTAATATACAATGAGTGTTTTCCCCATTTCGTGCTTTTCTCGTTTTATCATTTTCCATGAAGGTGGTTGCATTTAAGCTCCGCTCCTAATGTGTTTTAGAACTCCCGAAAAAATTATGTACAAGAAATGTTATAATGTTATTAAACATAAATGTGCTGCAGGCAAGATTACATTCGCTTGAAAGCCATGAAATTATTTCCAAAAACACCACATCACACAAAAAAGTGACCTCCAATTCTAAATTGAGAACCTGGGATTAAAAAAGACTCAGAAAAGTTACAACTATACTTTAAGCGCTGAATTTTATCTATACCGAATAAAACTACTTGCCTGCTTACTGCTTATAATGCCGAAAAATTGCTAAAAGTTTAGACACATAATTTATATTCATAGTTGTATATGGGAAGCTAATCAAAAGAAGACGCGCGTGCTTGTCTAGAAGATGGCTATTCACTTTTGTCCTAATGATACCAACATATATAACGAAATAATCCCAGTGCGGCAAGATCAAACACTTGATGGATAAACTAAGCTGTCCGCTGACAGAAACTAAGCTTTGATAATGCCGACCATTCAAATGCGACCGGAACAAACTTGAATGATTACACATTCTTAAACATAGTATTAACAAAACTATTTTTAAATGAAAACCTTTAGTGACACAACCATTAATTAAGTAACTTCTTAAGAATCCCTTTTACAACCATGCGAATATAAAAGGGAGGGATGCAGTATGCACTAATGTAAGCACTAATGCGTATCTGAGCAAGCAATGACTCTACCGAATCAGTGGTAGCTTTTAAAATATTTGACGATTCAAGAGAGCTTGTAAACGTGTCTACTTGAATAAAATATCATTTGAATTTTGAAATTTGAATGGCGAATGCCGGTGTGCGGAAAAATCTAAAAAGGTTCGTGATGTAAGTATTACCTTTAATATACTTTTATATGTGTAAATTAAATTAATTAGTTTATTCGCAGCTTTCGAATGGCCGTTCCCGTAAACATATTTTTCTACAACCTTACGACTAATATCACAAAGTGACATTAATCGGGTCCCACTGTTTTACGTGCCTTCCAAAACACGGAGGTCGGATATCTAGTATATAGCAATTCTAGAATGTGTCACCCATCCGGTCGCAGCAAGAGCAACTTAACCTAGCGATAGACTCAAATGCCGACCACTGATTAGGCCACGACCTCCTCCTATAAATGAGTAATCTATATATATAAAAATGAATTCCTATTTCCCTTCGTCCCGGCATCTCGCTTGAGTTTAGACTGCTTTAAAACGTTAACGGATTTTGATAATTCTTTTTCCTTTTTTTGTGTTTGTTATTATCAGGAGAATGTTCTATCTAATAAAGGAAATTAATAAGGTTTTTGCACGGAAAATTTAAAAATACTTAACCAGTACAATAAATATTTTCTAATGTTACCATTATGACAATTTAAACATTTTTAATGTGGGTTACATTTACACATAACTTTGTCAGAATGTTTTTTGAAACAGACGCTTCGGTCGAAGTTGTCTATATAAATAAAAACGAGTTTGGAATATGTATTTCAAAAACAATGGAACGGAACGGGAAATTGAACGGGAATAATGTTGTAGTATGAATGGAGTAAATAAGTAACCCAACGTTCGATATGACCGCGTCTGCCGGGTCTGCTAGTCAATAATAAATATTTTAAACGTAGAAAATTATTAGAGACAAAATTTTCTGAATAAACACTCATACTGTAAAGGTACATCTTCTCGAAACAGATAACCAAGTTTTCTGCTCCTGTATTAACAACAAACAAATTTTTACCATTTTAATTAGAGGTAGCGCCATGCTTGTAGCCGAATTGGGCCGGCGTGTCCGGGTACCAATACCTCTTTGTCACATAAGATCAGCGTAAAGTGGCGGCAATGCACGTCAACTGATGGTATTGCTGTCGCGTTTCGTACGGTTTGTGAGACTTCCCGGTATTCTAATCTCGTCATTAAAGGCCGGCAACGCATCTGCTAATCTTCGGTGCTGTAGATGTCCATAGGCGTCGATAGTACATTATGTGTACCGCCTGCTCGTTTGCCCCTTGTAAAATAATAAAAAAAACTGGAGCAAAATCGCAATCAATATCTTATAATATTTATATTACATATTATCACACAAATGAAATCGTTTTTTACATAAAGAGGCGTAAAGTTCATAACATAAGCGTCTTATATAGTACATACAAAGATGCCTTAGTCATTATACGTAACAAATTACGTCTCCTTCTCAAAGTAATGGATGTACATAAAAATTACTTATTTGATACGTAAAGGTGCTCGGCATCTTGTGCTCCCCTCAAGCGTGGCAGGAGTTAAGTCCTTACAAATGTGCATAGCATCTGCCCGCGACTTCGTCTGCATAGACCATTGATTTGAAACCGAAGTCGTCTTTGTTAGACTTAGCATAGACTTAGCACAGGCTTAGCATAGACTTAGCATATACTTGGTATAGACTTAGCATAGCCTTAGCATAGAATTAGCATTGCTTATTCTTCAAGAAGCCTGCTTGAATGATTTAAACTACTAGACCCAGTTTTGAATGCTTACTGGACGAGTAAACGAAACGTTCTAAAGTTTTTTTTTAAAATCTAATCTAAAAGTAATGAGAAATGTTTATCTATTTTTATAAATATATTCATCTTTCACATAAACTTTTATGATGGCCCGCGCGTCAGCTGTACCGCGCCGCGCGCCGCCCACGCTGCTCGAATGGAAGGCTGCTGCAGACAATGCAAGACCTGCTCTACCACTGCGGCTATACGACGGTTAGTCACATATTTTTTGACATGATAACGTCTTATACATGAATCCATGAACGCCGCTTGCACGCACGGAAAATCGTGATTCATTGTCACGTTCCGCTTGAACCGAGCGTGCATGCAAGAGCTCGGAACAAGTGATAGAGAGATAATTGATAGAATCGGGCGTTACTTTGCGGAACTTGTATGCTTAAATGTAACTACTTTGCTTAAATCGGTGAATGAATTTTATTCGCAGATTTAAGCAAAGTAGTTTAATATTTCATGCATGATAGAGAAATGATCGGTATAAGCGTTAGACGATATCACGTAAAAGTATCATCCGTAAACCGACCTTACAGACAACCAATTTTTGGACTACTTTGTCTCCTCAATGGACTGCTGTATTATCGGAAGGCTTGTAGATGGTAGATGGCCTTTGAGATATAAGCATGCTCTTACTTCTAAGTCGTATGAAAATAACTAGGCGAGCAACTGATTCTTATTAATCTCAAGCTTTCTGTTTCGACGAGGTCTTGTGGTCGTAGCTTAATCAGTGGCCGGCATTTGATTCGATCGCTAGGATAAGTAGCTATTACCGCGGCTGGATGGTGAATCATTCTAACACTGAGATTTTAGATATTCGATCTCCTCCGTGTTTTGATAGGCACGTAAAACCTTGGGTCGCGATTAACGTCACTGAGTGATATTAGTTGTCAAATTATAAAGATCGTGCGAGGATAAAACGTTCATATCAACGTTGTTTACTGAAGTGGCGTATTTTGGTGTCGAAAGCAACACTTTGATTCAACACGTTTTTGTAAAAGCTTTTAAATTGAATTTTACAAAATTGTGCAACTGTGTCCCTACCTTATTGTTCAATTTTCGAAAATATTTGTGTATAACAGGCAGCTGTTACCTATAACACAGGCATTAAGTTGTTTACCTTAGGATCAGATGACCGTTTGTCATTTAGTCCTATGTATGTTCTTTTTTTCCTTTCCATCTACCTTTATATCCCTTTACTCCCTTAGACCAGTCTAGTTATCTAACTAGAGGTAGCGCCACGCTTGCAGTCTTTTTGGTCAGCAAACGAATAGGGCCGGTGCAACCGGGTATTAGTACCTCTTTCTCAAATAATGATATTGTTTTCGCGCTTAATTCGGTTTGTAAAAGTTCCCGGTGGCCTAAACCCCTATTTCAAGACCGGTAACTTCTGATCGTACAGATGTGCACGGGCGTCGGTGGGCATTTACGGCCTCCACGTTTGCCCCCTCGTAATATATAAAAAAAACCGACGTTATAAGCCATGTAATAATATTATTGCTCCCAGTAGAAAAGTACCAAAAGGTTTTTATAAATAATTATATTTTTTGACACCGTTGCGAGCTGTCACGAACGAGATTTCCAAGACATAGACGTTTTCTGTGACAATATTAGAATAAACACAGCGTTTTCAGCCGTCCTCATCTCCTCAACTATTTTGGTCATAAAGTCCACAGCGTAACCCCGAAATATCGTGGTACCGTTGACTATTTCTGTGTCAAAGTAGGGTTTTCCTTTTTTAGACACTACCTAAAAGATATTCACTACTTAGTAGTTAAGTTTAAAAAAAAAACACGAGGTAGGTCATGAGGACTGTCGACAGAAGTGAGAATTTAAACTATTTACAAACAATGACCACGACCACGTCAATGATGACTGACATGGAGTTACTCCCCAGCCAAACGTTATATAATGGGTAGACGTCATAATACTATCTCATTTTCCATGTACAGTAATACTATTAAAACTTAAAGACAGGTACCCGTAGCACAGATTTGGAGTTGACACTGGAAGACCTTTCCTTCACGTCCTTTTCGTCGGTTATCACGTCGGTCTTTGAGTCCCAGTGCCCCACGTGAATGAATTGGCTCTCATTACTTAACTTGGAGTAATGGAGCACGAAGTTGATACGTTTCCCGAATTCGTCGAACTTTATATTCCCGGTGAAACCTTTCTGAATAGTTGTCTGTAATAAGAAAAGTTTTTCGGTTTCAACGACGAGAGATCTCATTGCCTTCCTTTCATTGGAATTACTTTTCATTGGACTTGTTAGCTCAAAGATAAAATTTGTTTTTGCTAGGTAACTCAAGAATGTTATGTCACTATAAGTGCATATTTCTGTAATTTTCATCGCCGACAAAAAAGATATATAAAGATCTGATATTTTGTTAGCTAATATTGTGATAGATCATTTAAAAAACAAATTAAACATATTGACCAATCAAAAGTTAATTATCCTGGTACGTTCTCGTTATAAATTGATCATAATGTTATTAGATCTAGAACACTTAAGTTTAAAATATTTAAAATAAACATAATTCCATACTTTGGTAATGTAAGATAGACATAATAAAATACTATTATAAGTTCTGCAAAAACTGCACAACTAGTTATGTTTATTATATTTATCGACAGTACATATGTATATGTATGTTGGCAAAATACTTAACAATTCCTCATAATGCCCACAACATATAAACTGTACCAACACGAAGGGAGTCTCTTGTCCTTTGTTATGAGAATTCTGTCCTTATTAATTTTATGATAAAGGACGTCTAATTATGAACACGTGGTACAAAGCTATTTAAAATAAGGGAACCAGGACTTCTTGTAATTTACTTAGTAATTTCTAATCTAAAGATCTTCTAAAGAATATTTAATTAAAATTATATATTGAAACGTAAAGCACTTCTCCTAAGATAATAGTTTTTCTGAAATTTTCACAAATTACAAATTTTTCATCAATGATTCTCAACTAGGCCTAATTTTCTCACATCCTTGTGTTTAGTGAGAATCGTACCTTATTTATCTATCTTTCGTTGCTTAAAACGACTTACTTTCTATATATTTAACTAGTCCGACTATCTGTAATTATATGAAGACTAAATATTAACAAATGAATTGTTAATAGTGATAAATGACAACTTCTAGCTTCTTACACTGATCAGAGCTCTCCTGAGATCATCACCTTTGTGCCACGCCGCCTCTTGATAGTCTACGTTTGAGTCCATGAAACACAACGGTGGTGGATTTTCAATATTAGTATCCACTTCCATACTCCTCAGCGCCTTGTCGAGGTGGTTCAAAGCATCAGCTGCTAAAGCCGTTTCCAACTGAAAGTGATAGAACATTAACACATTGGGGAAAATAAATTCGCACAATTGTTCTAAATATAAATATGGAACCCACTGGCTTTATGGGCACATGCACTAAAACCCAGAATTCCTAGTTGTCAAAATATTTTTTCTTGATTAAAAATATTCGGATTAGAGAAAGAAAAGATGTAGATTAACAGTCTACAAGTGTTAAAAATTATATAAAGACAAGGGTTATTATCCTTCTTTTAAACTTTATCACTTAATAAAAAGACACTAAATTCATTCTCTCATCTAATCTACCTATTAATCTTATCAACAGTAAAGGATTTTAAGAAATTGTATTCAGCAAACGGCAGAAAACAACTCCTTGAAATAAAAAGTATCTAAACTGGCAAATTGCGGCAAATAATTAATCAGCCCTTAGCTGCCAGCCCCTCCTGCATATAAAAGTGTTTGCCAACAAATTTTACGTACCCTTATGGTGAAGTTTCCCACGTTCATGCCCATATCCATCCAGCGCACGTCGTTGGCAGCAGTCAGATGCATGGTGGAGACGTTCGCCAGCAGATCAGGAACCTCGTCAAGTTTCACCGTGTATGCATCCAGAGCGGTCAGCACGAAACTCTGTTAACGTATTGCATATTTTTTATAAAACCGACAGACAAATATAGAGCCTGCATAATTTTAAGCAGCCACCGCTGCTTACCATCGTCATCATCATCCACAGCCCTTTCTATTCCACTGCTGGGTACCGTAGCTTATAGACACGTGAATACGGCTTTTCAAACTTGTGTGTGTATCTCTGCACACTGATAATTATGTAGTATAGTATCGTATCGATTCACATTATTGTCAAATTACAAAGAAGGTGTCTTGGTAGAGTCCGTGTGTCGATCATCGGAGTTGTTTAATCGTGTTTCTTGAAAATCTTGTTTTATAGTTTTTTAGCCTCGTTTTTTGTCGTCGTTGGGTTTTAGTTTTTCCCTTTTTGATTTGATATGTGATGATATTAAATACTAGAAAACAATGAAAACTATTTGGCCAAAACGAGACGTTTTCTTATAAAATATGTCAATCGGGTGTTCACATTATCACCTACTCAATTTACACTTTAGATGTAGAACTACATTTTAGAAACAAAAAAAAAATATTTTCTAATTTTTGAAATAAAACCATAAAAGACTTATATTTTACATAGTGACATGCACGATATGCAGATTAAACGTAGAGACAAGCTGAAAACCTCAGACTGCACCTAAGCCAAGATCATCTGCCAGAGTGGATTAAGTCTTCAACAAAACCGAACCTCAACAACCTCAACAAAATCGTACAGAATAAGCCATATCTCTTAGAAGTTTTTAGCAACATTTCAGCAGAAATAAAAGCAGTTCAGGATGCGTAGAATATGCGTATTATATGCACAGAATATAAAAGAAATCTTAATAAGACATAAAAGTAACAAAATATATTATTTTGATACTATCTACAGAGTTATTAAATAGCTCATGTTTCTGAATCGATTTTACCTGAATTTGACGCGAGGGTAGTAGCTGAGGGCGAATATATAATACTATGTTACTTTTTACATATAAATACATAGAACGAAAATTTAAGTTTCATTCAGAGTTACTGTAATTTACTTAATTTCTTTTAATTACGTGTACTTTATCAATACCGTCACATTAGTTTTAATAAATTTAGACTTGCCTTTTGGCTGTCTTTTTATCCCTTTTTTGACTTTAAACAGGACAGTAAAAAGTCCTTTTTCTATTTAATATTTTGATAAATATTTTCGTGATATTTTCCATCGCATGCGGATCTTAGCTTAATAGTAGTTGAGTCGATCGCTAGGTTAAGTGGCTGTTACTGCGACCGGGGATAGATGGGCGATTCATTCTAACACTGATTTTCAAATATCCGACCCCCTCCGTGTTTCGAAAGGCACGTAAAACAGTGGATCCCGATTAATGTCACTGAATGATATTCGACGCGAGGTTGTAGAGATTGTGACGATTCCAAGGATGACGTCAGACGTCAGTCAGTCATCTTAACTCGCCCCACAGCCATATTATCCTCTGCAATCTAACCGGACCCTCTATTAGACCGGAATAACGCTAGGAAGAAGAGTATAATCCATCACATCGCACGAATAAATAATCGGGTGATTATTTATTCGTGCGATGAAAGCCATTCTTCTACTGTTGAGCTATCGAAACTCTGATGATTAAAATACCAAAACGAATAATTGATAGATTAGTTGAATATCAGTTATTGTACAGAGACTTGTACCTGGTATTGAGTAGAATTTTCCACTTTAATGATTTCCTCCATGTAGTTTCGAATGTTGTTGACGTCGCAGTCGAGGATGTGGTGGTTCATTTTGACCACCTTGAAGATATATTTGAAAGTCTCCCGGTTGTCCCCACCGGGATACAGCTTTTTGTACATAATATGGTCACTTTTGTACGGCCAGGAGTTTATTATTTCTTGGAGACGGATGAAACCTTCAATTCAAGCAAAGAAGGAAAGAAAAACTTTATTGGATATTTACGAATATTTTTGAATTAGAAATTGAAATAAATATGATTAAATATATACGTAACAGGTAGCCCTGAGGCTTTGCTATGATAAATCAGTCAGTAAAAATAATTATATAATTTTGTTCATTAAAGTTATAAAATGAGAAATATATAATATAGAAAATGTATTTAACTTACTGCTATCGTCTTCATAAAGAATAGTAAATTTGTCCCACTGAAGTTTTTTGATAAGCGTGGCGAATGCCTTGGAGATAAGTTCAGGTGCGGGGTGGTAGGAGAAAGTAAACAAGTTCTTGTGCAAAGTGGCCGGGGGCTCCCACCCCAGCATCAGGTGAGATATCTGACAGATAAAGATAGTATTACCTTGCCGTTATGAGATGCATTTAAACACTTAACGCACTATTACACTCTCTTTCACTTGGTTTTATAACTCCGTTTTAATGTGATTGTTATATTGTGTATGTGTAATACATATTTAAAGAAGAATGTGAGGAATATTTTGCGATCTGTTTAATTTTCTTCCTGTTTAGCTCTTCTAAAAGTGTTAGTAGTGGCCAAGAAGAGCCAGCACTTACGTTAAGACTGTTGCACAGCATGCATGTGAAGTCGCACTCGCCGTATGTTGGTCTCGCATCGATCAAAGCCACAATGCCTTTGTTATCAGATGTATTTCGACACACTAAAATTATATACAAAATATTTATTCATTACTATTTATATTGTACTTGTCATTATCGGGCTTTTTTAAGCTCTTAACGGAGTTTCAAAACATTGATGGAAAAATTTTCCGAATTTTATCACTATTTTGACCTTTCGGGAGAGGCTAATGTTCTTATATTATTTTTTATACGAATAAGAATTGCAATTTAATCATTT
Organism: Charaxes varanes; assembly: GCA_024363005.1. NCBI lineage: Eukaryota > Metazoa > Arthropoda > Insecta > Lepidoptera > Nymphalidae > Charaxes > Charaxes varanes. The sequence continues at coordinate 1,819,057 of JANCMC010048705.1, read as the reverse complement.
TATACGTTAAGGAGTTAAACAATTTTTGTTACAATGTAGTTTATACTTAGTGATATACAAGCTTACTTTCAAGAGCTGTGGAGTATCCGTCCACCACCTGTGAGTGTATCGCTCTCCCATGAAAAGCTTTAGAACTTCCAGTTTTCACGATTTTTTCGAAAGCCAGCTCTGAACTCAGCAAGGTTCTTGAGCTGAACAAACCTCCTAAAACAACATCAAAACAATAATTATTAATATACATTTTCTGCTTTATTTTTATTTCTATTCCACCCTTTTCAATATCTTTTTATTTAGGCGCTTAATGCTTAATGCAATTTATATAACTAACTAGATAGTCTTCAATATGGCCAACCAGTTAGCAAATCGTTCTTTTAAGAAATCAAATTCAATTTAATCACTGAAAAGTATTATCTGACTTGGATTCAGTCAATTAAGTTGGAAATTATTGTTGATTTATTCATCGATTAATGTGACCAATATACGTAATAATAAACCGGGTCTATACTTAATACAACAATTATTAATGTCAATTTAGCTGTTAGACGCTTACCTATAGGATATCGAGTGCTATATGCTGCTTCTGTTTTATAATACCCCAGTATTATTATCAGTAGAAAAAGTTTAAGGGATTTATTAGCAGACATTTTTTGGTAAATACAAACACTAATAGTATTGTTGTTTTGACGGCACGCGGTTCGCCGCCTGCACACCGTCTGATGTATTTTTGGAAAGCGGTTTTAGGTCAGATATTTACGGGCATGAAAGTTAAACGTATTCATTTGCCTAATCGATACCATTAGACGTTACTTTACGAAAATCCAAGACATGCATGTGCAATGGTGGTGCAATGCTACAACTCGAAAGCTACACCACCGAATCACCAAAGCACAACACTACACTGACTTTCCGATCGATTTTGGTGGTAATCGCGGATTTAAGCATAGTAGTTTTGTATTTCATGCATATTAATATGCCGTTTAGTTTATTAGTAAAGCCCAAAGGCTTTTCGTCCCGTCTCAAAAGACAGCCTCTCAAAAGATGCAGCATCACGCTCTAGAAAGGTAACAAGAATCACCAAGATCGGTGCGCCCAGTCGAAAGTTCTGCGGTAACAAACATTAAAAAAAAAACATACGGGTGGAATTGATAACCTCCTCCTTTTTTTAAGTCGGTTAAAAAGTATCCAGGACGTTACTTTTTGATTTTTTTTTCTGGATCTATCATAGATCTTGCAAGAGTTGTGCGTTTGGTTGGGGGAGTCCAGTGAAGGTGCGCTGTTCGCTTTGCACCGGCTCGCACGAGCTTCACGCGCGCGATCCGCTGAGCGATCTACTGAGTGAGTTATATATATTAAATATACTAAACTATTTGTGTGAAGCTACTAACTTGATTGTTCTCTGTTTAGATTTTAGCTCACTTATGTTAATGTTTAATTAACTTAACTCACTTTTAATCACAAAATTTTAGCTCACTTATGTTATTGTTTTTTTAACTTAACTCACTTTTAATCACTCAATTTTAGCTCACTTATGTTATTGTTTTGTTAACGTTTGCTAACATACTTATTTATGTGCAATTTTTTAAGTGGCAACTTAGTTGGTGTATTGTTTAATTTTATATTCTAGTTATTTAAGACTTATGTATGTTGTTTGTGCCCTAATAAAATAAAAAAAAATTAAAAAAAATTTAATAAATAACCGTTTAATAAGCAGAAATAGGCTGTTTTTAAGGTAACCTTAACGCGTTACATCGATAGCTCAACGATGGAAGGGCTAACCCATATTCAAATTCAAATGATATTTTATTCAAGTAGATTTTTACAAGCTCTATTGAATAGTCAAATATTTTAAAAGCTACATCTGATTGGGAAGAGTCGAGCCGCGAGAAGAATCAGCAAGATACTCGTTAGCCAGTCTTTAAAAAACAATTGTTACAAAAATGAGTTTAATACCTTGTATGTCACTGTATGTTAAAAACTACAAAGCTGGAACGACTCAATTCCAAACCGTAAGGTTCGCTGATCATAAACTTACCCCGCTGAGTTATGATTAAATATTTTAACTAACGTCCATTTGATATCTCGATTTTAAAGTCAGTTCTTGGATTTCTTGAATGAATAGATAATATTTCGAGAGTTACTAATTGTTTTCAATTCAGTCCATATATTAGCTGTAAGGGAGGTGTTGACAGAATATAACATAGTGTTTGATAATTGTTTCTTAGTACTTGGAAGTTACCTGAAATGGAGGCCGTACTCGAGGCCCCGCAACTATATAGAGCGAGGCCTTAATTTTCAAAATAGAACTTCCCCCTTAATAGAACAAATTATTTTTTTTCATGATCATTCTTTAATTATTTTAATAGGACAGAAATGTACAAACTCTTTGAGCTAGATCTGGCTCCGGTAAAACAAGCAAATTTATGCCTTTTAACTAATTACCGTGTTTACAACATTCGACCTTAGCGTGGCAAAATAATTTCTTGGTCGACTATATATATCCGGATGACGTCAGATGGCAATCGGTCATCTTAATTCGCCCCACAGCCAACTCCTCTGCAGTCTAAAGCGGACCCGGGTACTAGACCGGGATAACGCTAGGAAGAAGAAGAAATGATATTCGATACAAGTGAAACTCCAAAAATACACACAACACATTGTATCCATTTTTCACCAAGAAATACAGACTTGGCCAATTTTCGTTTCGCCCACATCTTTCCGAAAGCGGGCATACATTATGTATGCGATGCATTATTTATTTTGTCCGCCTCTCCCATTCCATTCTATCTCCGTTCGCTTGTTCTTATTCCTTATTTGTTGTTTTCCCCCTTTTGTTTGCTGTTGGAATACCGTTGTATCGCCAAAAATTACGTTACAATATGCCAAAACTCCGCCGCGCCGGGTGTATTTTTAGTTCATTTGGTATATGGACCAATTGTAAGCTTAGAGCGATTTTTCTAAAGCTTTTTTCCATATCGATGCCTCCCACGTAAATTGTTGTAACCCCAAATTCCCAACTTCACAGTAAAGCGTTACAAACATGTACTGAGTTGAAGTAAAATCTTGATTGTATAACACACTAGCTGTACCCCGCGACTTTGTTCCCGTATGCCACTCTTATCACTTAGGGGTTTAAAAATAGTTTTTGGATAAAGATTGGAAGGATCTTTCGGAAGGCACGTAATATAGTGGGTCCCGATGAGTCATATTAGTCGTGAGAGTGGGAAGTCCGAGGATGATGTCAGATGGCAATCATCATGGCAGGTCATCTTAACTCGCCCCACAGCTACATCCTCTGCAACCGAAGCGGACCGTAGTACTAGACCGGGATAGCACTTGGAAGAAAAACTTTAGGAAATATAAAACAAATACTACTTAAGGATCGTAAAGATATGAGGACACCCATTACTTAAAGGCCGGCAACGCAACTATGTGCCTTCTGAAATGAAGTTATCCATGGGCGTCGGTATTTACTTAGATGAATCACCTGCTGTTGACATATAAAAAAAATCTAATCTAATCTACATATATATGTAAAAGCGAAAGGTCACCTAAAAAGAAATTTCGAAAACAGCGGGACTTACAAAGCCGAAATTTGTCATGAAGTAGTTTATAGACATTCGCTAAGAACGGATTATTCGATAGGGTCACATTAAGGCCTAAGGGCTGTCGCAATTTTCCGCGGACGAAACCGCGGGAAGCAACCAGTCAAATGAAACACATTTTCGCAACACTAAAGTTGCCAAAAATCACTCAATACATTCGCAAAGTCCTCTACCGAAATTGTGAACTTTTTATTGGGACGTAAACATACATAAAAAGTTTTTTTTTATACCGCAGAGAATATTTCACGAGAATGTAATAAAAGGCGTTTGGGAACATTTTGTTTTTATTGTGCATTACCATACAATATTTATGTACCAGCTTTGGAATATAAGCCCGTTATGGCTCAGCGGTGGGAACGTATAAGGACCGGAAAAAAGAATACATTCTATTCAGTTTAGTTCTAATTTTCATTAAACTTAGTGTTGATAATTAATGTCAAAAGATTTTGGTTCGATTGTTGTTTCATGTTTAATTAATATTTGTTTAAAAATGAAACAAACTATTTTGTATCCTCCCTTTTGAGTGTTATAGTTTAAAGGAAATGGCCGCACAACTCACATTGTATGCCCCGGCTTGTCCTGATATAGGCAAAGTTGACGTCTGTGACATGATTCAACAGGTCCTTCCTGAGGAACGCCCGGATCCGTTCCAGGAATGTGAGGATGTAGACGTCTGGTTGGTGTGGAGATATCTTCCATACTCCGAGACCTGGAATTTTTAAACGAGTACAGTAATCAATATAAAAAGTAAAGAATGCTCCGTCTCTTGTAGTACATCTCGTTGTCAAACATGTGATTGGTGTATCGTTCATTCAGAAGTTGGTATATTTATTAGTGTTCAAAGTCCCAAAAATACACTTCCCACATCCTATATTAACATCTCTTTTCCACCCTCTTTCGCTTTGTACACAGCTTCTAAAAGTGCTCAATTTCTAGTAATATACCTTGTTGTTGAATATGTGATTGGTGTGTGATTATTTTAGAGGTTTGTATATGTATTAGTGTTTAAAGTCACAAAAATACACTTACCACATCCTACAATGTTAACAAACGCCTCTTTCCTGCTCTCCTTTGCTCTATGCTAGCTTCTTGAAGAGTAGTCTCAACAAGAATGCTCTATCTCTAGTAGCACACCTTGTTGTCAAATATGTGATTGGTGTGTGAATCTTTTAGAAGTTTGTATACGTATTAGTGTTAAAGTCCCAAAAATACACTTACCATTTCCTATAATGTTAACAAATGCATATTGCTGCTCTCTTTCGCTTTATACTCAGTTTCTAGAAGCGTAGTCTCAACGAGAATGCTCAATCTCTTATAGTACACCTCGTTGTCGAATATGTGATTGGTGTGCCGTTGTTTAAGAAGTTGATATATTTATTGGTGTTAAAAATACACTTACCACATCCTATAATGTTAACAAACGCCTCTTTCCCGCTCTCCTTTGCTCTATGCTCAGCTTCTAGAAGCGTAGTCTCAACAAGAATGCTCAATCTCTTGTAGTACACTTCGTTGTCAAATATGTGATTGGTGTGCAGTTGTTTAAGAAGTTGATATATTTACTGGTGTTAAAAATACACTTACCACATCCTATAATGTTAACAAACGCCTCTTTCCCACTCTCCTTTGCTCTATGCTCAGCTTCTAGAAGCGTAGTCTCAACGAGAATGCTCAATCTCTTGTAGTACACTTCGTTGTCAAATATGTGATCCGTGTGAGGTTGTTTTACATATCTGTCCAGGTACTGTTTATCTTCATCTTTATCCTGGATGTTTATGTATGAGGTTAGCTCTTCGTGCGTATAGCTGTGCACCTGAATTAAAAAATATAAACATATATGAAATATGAAAAACGTTTGTATTTGAACATTAGACTATACATACAAAAAGAGTAACAAAGAGGTCACCCATAATTTACGTCACACAATTTTAACGACTTTAAATCCCCTCCTTGTCACAGATTGTAACATTTTCTACACAACGATGTAAAGTAAGTAAAACTGTCGAAAATGTTCGTGCTAGGGCCTCATATCGATCATAACCATGTTAGATCAGCTGCAAAAGAAGTGTACTTACCAATATATGATGACACAATGGCATGGTACTATTTTGTCAGAAAAATATACAATTTATAAATGCTTAGATTTCAAGGATAATTGTCAACACTGTGATTTTTCCGTGAGGAAAATTCAGAGTGGAAATTTACGCCAACATCTGGTGGCATAACTTTTAAATGATCAAATTATATATACACTCAGCTCAGATCACTCTAACGCCTCGGTACTCTGATATATACCTTCGAAACTTGTAGAGATAACGTTATTTTTTTCTGCACATAATTAGTTTCAAACATTCTTAAAATCTCATATAAAAACTTTTCTTACGGTCTTCATTATTAAAAAAAAGAAAATTTCAACTTTGACCAAACACTTTAAAAGTGCAGTCTTTTCAATTGATTACTATCCCATCATAACTAGGCAGCGTGACAGGAAAAAAATGCGTGTACCAATTTACGCTTACTAGTAGGTACTAAAATGACCAAAATATAAACGTGTTCCGAGACCTCACTCTTTTTTCCTTGTCTGCTTGGTATGAAATGCCCCATATATATACTTACTATTATAATTTAACTACCCAAAATGAGCCTTGGTCCCCGACTCGAGTTCACACCTGTTTTTTGTACTCTACGCCGTCTCCTAGCAGCTGAAGTCTTGAAGATCGCGCAGATCTGAGGGCCAAGCAAGAACTTTTCGAACCGAAGTATGTCGACGAGTCGGCTTAAGACGAAAATGTTCGTGCTAGGCCCACAGCGGACCCTTCGTAGCATCAACGCGGGTTGGATTCGCATTTATTAAAATCATGACACGATTAAGACTGTGGACCTAACACGAACATTTTAATCGTTAGTAAAGTGGACTCGTCGACTTACTTCGATTCGAAAAATTCTTGCTAGCACAGCACTAACATTTTTCGAAAACTCGCTTTCGTGCACTCTCCTTTTCGTTCGTCCGTCCTTACGTGAAACCTTATGGTAATGGTAGTACCATTTTACTCAATGTGCTAGCATGAATGAAATTAGAACTCAACTATCGACTTCTCGGCGTAACGGCGAAGTAAAGGACAAGTCATCGTGTGTGCGTGCGTGCGTGCGTGCGTGTGTGTGTGTGTGTGTGTGTGTGTGTGTGTGTGTGTGTGTGGATTTATGGCGAAATAGCATTATGTCCCTTATTCCTCAGTTGACGTCATTATAAGCATCGTTGTCCGACGACAGAGTCCGCTCCACATTAAAGTGGAGGGACACGTTCAACTTTCTAGCCTCCATGGTACACGTTATTGAAAGATTAAAGTGTCCTACGTCGCTCTCCATTTCTATTCTCTCAAAAGTTCTTCCCACAGTGCTACGGATCTGTGGTGCTGCAATCCCAGTTACCGGATACAGATTTACACTAACTTATTCATAGACACGAAATGCAGACCCAGTCTCTAATTACGTTTATTATCATAACATCACATAGTAGTAGACTACCGTTAGACTTTAACCCAGAAATCCAGGGCCAGTCAATGAATCTTTATGCAAACATAAGAAAAACTTAAAAAAAATCACATCTAAGAATTGCTCCCTATTGACATGACCATTTGTCAACAGGTTCGACGAAGTAAAAAATCTTGATGCAGCCTGGATTGATTTTAAGAAGGCCCATGTTTCAGTACCCCATACATGGCTTATGAGGATCATGGAGCTGTATAAAATTGATACAACTTTACGTTCTTTTCTTAATTCATGTGTGGCGCAGTGGATCACATCTCTTCGTCAACCAAGAGGTATGGCTTTTTTTACATCGAGCGATCCGATAAGGAACCAGCGGGGAATGTTTCAAGGTGATAGTTTGAGGCTTCTATGGTTTTGCTTAGCTTTAAATCCACTTAGCATTCTGCTGAGAAATTTTAAAATGAGCTATCTTCTACGCAGAGGAGGGGAAATAATTTCTCACTTACTCTATATGGATGACCTCAAGTTGTTTGCATCGAAACCTTCTGATCTTATGTCATTGCTACAAATCGCATAGAAGTAATGATATAGGAATGGAATTTGGTGTAGATAAATGTGCGGTTATTCCTAAAGAGCGAGGTAGAATTGTGAATTCTGATCAGGTCAATGTTTCAGACGTACTGACTTTAAAAGGTCTCTGCGAAGGTGAAACCTAAAAGTACCTTGGTGTGTTGGAAGCGTTAGGTATTGACAATGAAGCGATCAAACAATCGGTAAAGGAACGTTTCTTTGTTCGCCTGAAAAAAGTTCTTAATAGTTTTTTGTCAGGCGGCAACAAGGTGCGAGCCTTCAACGGTTGGGTCATGTCTTTGCTTACCTACACTTTGGGCATACTAAGGTGGACTCAAACCAAACTGGACATCTTAGATCGTAAAACCCGAAATTTGCTGACAACATACCATTTGCATCATCCACGTTCATCCGTTATGAGGTTATATATCCCGCGTAGTTGTGGGGGTCGTGGCTTTTTAAATGCCAAGAACTTGCACAATCATGAGGTGTACAATCTTAGAGAATACTTTCTCAAGGAGAATGTGGATATGCATAGGGAAGTCGTTGCAGATGATAAGGGTTTTACGCCGCTATCCTTTGGCAAAACGAACTGGCGTAGGCTTGTAGTACTGACTATTTCTGATCGAGTGAACGTATGGAGGAGCAAAGAGTTGCATGGAAGATTCTACAAGGCGTTAACGGGGCCGGATGTAGATTTTATCGCTTCAATATCCTGGCTGCAATACGGTGACCTTTTAGGGGAAACCGAGGGTTTTGCCTATGCAATTATGGACGAAGTTATTAAGACGAAGAACTACCGGGAACACATTATGAAGGATGGCGCTATCGAGCGTGTCATCGTCCTGGTGAATCCCTCAGACGTATTGTTTTCGGTTATTCTCATCTTGCCAACGGTGAGTATTTGCACAGAATAACCAAGTAGCTAGGATAATCCATCAACAACTTGCTCTTCAATATGATTATCTCGAAATGGAGGTTCTCTACTACAGTTACAATCCTGCGCCAGTTCTAGAAAATGGTCGTGCCGTGCTCTACTGGGATCAATCCATTATCACTGACAGGTATATTGCTGCCAATAGACCTGACATCGTGGTAGTGGATCGATCATCGCGCCGGGCAATGATTGTTGATATTACGGTTCCACATGAGTTTCGGAGGAGTACGGTAACTAACATCGTGACACGAGAATTTTATGTATAAGACTAGCTGCGCCACGCGACTCCGTCCGCGTGGGCCACCCTTATCTCTTAGAAGTATGAAAAAAAGATGTTGACCTATTCTCAACCCTAGCCAATATGCACGCAAAATTTCATGAAAATCGGTAGAGCCGTTTCTGAGGAGTTTGGCAACGCACCCCGTGACACGAGAATTTTATATATTAGATTAGATAATAATAACCGAGTCAATTCAACCCATGTTGGGTCTGGCATAATCTTTTATATATTTAAGGCCCTTAATTTATCAGACATAAAAAGACCTAAAAGGCATATAGTAAAAACTTTTCAATTTTAATTACATTATTCAAAATTATAAATCGGTTTCACGCAATCTCGCTGTATACATTTTCACGTTTTTGAACGTACAACAACATCAGAAAAAAAATTAATTGATTAAACGTAAACACTTACTTTTAGACTTGTACACAATTATTTAATACCGTAGTCACGCTAAGGGCGAATTCCCTGATTATTTTAATGCCACATTTTGGAGGGAAAAACGCGAAATATGAGCCCACTAATTAATACAAATTCGTTCGGAATCGTTGTTATAATTAACAAGCTCAGTTGTTCGGTGGAGGCACGCCATGCGACGCATGAAATAACCTTTGCTGCTATTGAACTCAGACTTAACGACATATATGAAACAAATAAATGTATTTTCGTATATTTGAAAGGCCCGAATCTTCAGCGACCAGGCTCTGCCCAAACTCATCAAAGAACGTAGTACATCTTCTTCTCTTCTGGTTTTGTGGAGGTAATAAAAGGTTAAAACTTAAGTCCGTTTAGGCCATAGCTCCGATTGGTACACTTTTTACACGAATTGTATTAGATGAATTGGAAAATGGAGGAATGAATTGGACGCACTAATCAAGAATATGACACTGAAAATACCCGAAAATTTTTCTTTCAAGTTTAAACCGAAAAACATTTGTGAACTTTCTTCACGTTTATTTAGAAAAATATCGATTTTTAAGAAAAAATGTTTTAAACAAAAGTTGCGGCCCGCTTAAAAATTGATATTTTGTGTTAATTTTTTCCTTAGATCAGTATTTTTCTGCGAAAACTAGGATATTGTCTGAAACTTGTACATACTACAAAAAAATAGCCTTCACCTATTCATCATCATAATTAATTAAAATGTGTAAGTAGAATGTACAAGTGTCAGGAAATTTTCCTGTTTTTAATAATTTTTTAAATATATTCTATCACCTATGTTCATCAGGGATAATGTAGAGAATTCTAATGATGAAAGAATTTTTCAAATTGCTCTAGTAGTTTCAGAGCCTATTTAGTGCAAACAAACAATCAACTCTTTCTGCACTATAATATTAGTATATTCTACTGTATTACTTAATTTCGGTACCATGGGATATTCTTAAATTAACGTATAATTAAGTTTCGCTAAAATATACATTTTTCATTTTCACACTTTCAATCATCAGACAAACATATTGTTTCTTGGCGATTAGTGAAAAATATTGATTGAATTTTCATCAGTAGCCGGCATTTGAGTAGATCACTAGGTTAAGCTGTTCTTACAGTATAATAATTAAAAATGTAACTGATAGAATCAGGCGTTACTTTGCGAAAATCCATAACATGCATGAAAAACTAAACTACTTTACAGGTTGATTTTACGAATAACCTTTGTAGAATAAAGCTAAAGAGTTTGTTTGTTTGCTTGAACGCGCTGATCTCAGAAACTACTGGTCCGTTTTGAAAAACACTTTCAGTTTTAAATAGCCCATTTATCGAAGAAGGCTGTAGGGTATATATCAACACGCAAAAATTTTTCACCTAATTTAACGCGGACGAAGGCGCGGGTAACAACTAGTGTGTTATGAAAATATTATTTTAACATTGTGTATCGTCTTTTTTGTCGAGGGTTCAGGACCCCTGCGACCTCAGATAGCCCCTATGAAATCCTGAACCATACTTTGACAAACTCTGCTCTAATTCACAATTTTACATTATTAAGTTCTGTTCGGTGTCCTTCAGATTTCTGGGAAGGACATGTACAAAACAGTCAGGTATTCGATGCCCGTTTATGAGGTGAATTTAGATCGATGACCTGTGGAATTTGGCGTTTGCGTGTTGTTTTGATTTTGTTAAACTTGTTTTTAGAATAAAACCAAAAATATCGTAGCAAATATTTGCGTATCAAGCTTCTGTTATTCAACTTTTTCTTGGTAAGTGTACAGCTTTTCCACTCGGCTTCTAGTGACTAGACTAGATCTAATATTTTCTGGATGAATGCAGCCTTTTATTTAACAAGCTGTGCCCGCGACTTCATCCGCGTAAAAATAGAAAAAAAAAATAGATTCAATTTTAGCATGACGATATATGATGCCTTAATAGCTTTCCTCGATAAATAGACTTTCTAACACTGAAAGAATTTTTTAAACCGGACCAGTAGATCCTGAGATTAGCCTGTTCAAGAAAGCAAACTTTTCAGCTTTATATATTAGAACAGATTTGTTGAGTAATGTTTTATTTATTTACTGGCGGACCCGACAGACGTTGTCTTGCCCGAATCGAGGCTCGACTTTTATTAGTCAATCAATCAATCTCCTCTATCTTTTCCATAAAACGTGCAGCTAGCCGAATTTTGTAGGAATCAATAACTTTACATAGAACGTCAGTAAACAGGTCTAGTACGAACGTTATCGATTTGAAGTATCAAACAAATCTCCATTTTTTAGTATAACCTTTGGATTTTACCTTTCTTTCTTTTCTAGTATACCTTCTCTGATATAAGGGAAATTATGCAAAATAAACGTAATTCATATCGGTCTAGCCGTTTTCGACTTTTAGCGAGACTAACGAACAAAATAATCACATACCTCCGTACTAGTGAAAACTGTATCACGCTAAACTTCCTCATACTAATATTAGTTAGTTAACTTACTTGCTGTACTGGTCGAGCAGCGGCCGCCAATAGTTGTATGAAAATCCATATTTGTCAACTTTAGCGGCCAAATAAATTACTATGTTAAATCATATTTGTCGTGAAATTTAAAAATGGAACGATCTTCTACTTCGCAACATGGCGACCAAAGGTCCCGTCGTTTACGTATGGACTTACGTATGTGTGTCTCGGCCCACATTCACACGTTCGTCCATCAATGCCTCTCTTCCCGGCCGCTGCAGTAATGCCCACAGGGATCGGCCTTGGGTCCCACATTGTGGAATGTCCTGCTTGACGACTTGCTTCGGCTGCCGCTACCTGGGGGGGTCAAGCTACAAGCGTACGCGGATGACGTCACCGTTCTGATAGAGGCTAACACGCGTGCCGCCATTGAATCTGCCGCGGTCAACACTATTCGCCTTATTGAGGAATGGGGCTGCAGGAATCGCCTCGCGTTTGCGCCTGCAAAATCGCAGACGATGACGCTCAGGGAGGTTGCAGAGATCGTGGGGGTTCCGAGGATGACGTCAGATGGCATTCGGTCCTCTTAACTCGCCCCACAGCCAAATCCGCTGCAATCTAAGCGGACCCTAGTACTAATAGACCGGGATAACGTTAAGAAAAAGATGTCAAACTCAACTACAGGCGCATGCTGAACCATTTTAAGGGATCATTGATTGTCCGAGCGAAAATAATCATAACGATGCGCGGCTAATCTCGGATCTGTGTCATTGCTACGTTTGTTTTTATACCTGCAATATATGACATCATCGTCTTAGTTTCATTATACCAAATGTATACTTCAGTACATGTTCAAAATTCATCAACATGTTCACAAAGACTTTTATGTCCATATTATACATTACGTTAACTAAGAATCTGTGAACTTGATTAAAATTAAATTTTATTATTGACGGTACTGTTTTGTTATTTATTGAGAAAAACTTAATTAATTGATTCAAATAATGACACGAATTTAAAATATTACTGGTATATAAACAAGAAAACGAATATAAGGGTGTACATATTATGTTCGATATGCAAGTATCAATATCAATAACACAAGAAAAATAGAATTAGGGTAAGTTTGGTTTTTTGACACGATAGAAATTCATTTTCTTATCATATTGTAAGGGCTTCTCGAAAGCCTGTTTTCTGCTTCTTGAAAGTCTGTTTCAATTGAAAAACAAATAAAAAATGAAAAAAAATATTACTGGGCATAGTACACTATTGGTTTATTAAACATCGCTTTGTTATTAACAGATCATTGGACCGTTTAGATTAGAAAGTTCTTAACTAAAACAGTCTTCAATTTTGAAACTGCTGAATTTATTGTAGTAAATACCAAGATAGTTTTCGATTAATTTACAGTGGATGAATAACGATGAAACCCAAAAGTTTTTGAGGCCACCATTATTCGAATCACATAGAATGGGAGACCTAGAAAGTTCAACAAACCATTTAATTACCATGCCGTTTAAGTTTGTAAATGATAGAAACTAAGTATATTGAACATTTTATGCTTATTTGTAAACAATCTTACAATATTATAAACGCGAAAGTATCTACGCATGGATGTATATTTGACGCTCTTTCACGGAAAAACTACTCAATGGATTTTAATCAAACTTTACACTATACATTGTAAAGATATTGTATGTATTGTCCAAAATATAACGATAAATGTCAAGTAATGAAACTGAATGAAACTTATAATCGGGGTGAGATAATCCTATCTTATCCTATTAATGTTATAAATGCGATATTATATATGCGTTTGTACACCCATATATAAAGATGTCTCGATATATATTTGACGCACCATCATATCACAATAACGAAAGACTACAGAACGGACTGCAATTTATACCGCTTTTTTGCCATCACCAGCACTGCCACTGCCACCACAACAGCCTTCCGATCCCCAGGGATTTTATTAAAAGAGATTATAAGTTTCCAAGGCTAGATATCCATTGGTAATCTCTTAGTCCCCTATAACACAACCAAAAAAAGACAGAAGTGGCCATATTCTTAGCTGGACGTCAAGCGTAATTTACTTTACTTCGTGTTATTTACTAGAGTTGTAACATTTTTGAAGTTTCAATAAGATTTAGCACTATAATCCTGAAACCATTTGGATGATAATAATTAAAAGCAAATTGGTTTTTCCACTCTGTAAAGAACTTATTTGTCCCGCGAAAAGTTTGATGAATTCAATTTTCGAGCGGGCAACATCCGCGTCATACTTTCTGAATAAATTCACGGGCTTCCGGTCTCTGGTATACGTGCAGGAAACAGTAAAAGTTGTTTCGACATATCGCATGCTTAATCATAAATTGACCTAACTCAAAAAGTTGATTTTTGGGAAATAGCACAAAACCTTTGTGTGTCATATGGGTTATATGCTGTTTGGCATATAATTTTTATATTTAGAAAATGTTAATAAATTCTCCCGTCGAACAGTAAACTTCGTTCTTTGACATGCTTCTCTGCATGTTTGTCTAAGTCAGAAAGAGCTTATTCAGTGCTACAAATTCGCAGCTCTTCGTGTAGTACACCTTTTATCTGATCTATGTAAATGGGGTTCCTTTGTAAAAATCTAAAAATCCTAAATCTTATACTGAATTTAATGGTACGCAAACCGTTAAAAATACAGGTAATCGTGCGTGTCATACCTGCGCATTAAGGGTTCCGTATCATCACGTTAAACTTTACCAAAGTTTTTAAAGATTTATGCTTTTCATGAGGTTTGTTTTAATTTAACAAAGTCACCGCGTTTTTTTATGATAGAACTAAAAATTTACTGTTTTCAGAGTTTTTCCTATATCTGTACTTCAAAATAAAGCGTCTCGTCAAATTTCAGGATTCTACATTAATCGGCAGTACTTTAAAGGTTTTGATTCCCTTTTCGAATGTACTAATGTGAGGAGTGGGACAAAATGACCGTATCTTTTAACCTCAGTATTTGGTAATAATTTTATATTTATACCTTTAGTTCTTTACGTCCATAGAGAAAAAAACGTCTTTTCGGATAGATAGACAGACAGATGAGCCAGACGGACAATGAAGTGATCCCATAAGGGTTCCATTTTTTCTCTAAAGCCGTAGCGTTACCAGACCAGACCAGTATAGTAGTTTCCAGTTCCGTAGAACTGGAAACTACTATACTGGTCCGTACATTACCATGCCGTTAGTTACCGTTCAATATTCTTTAATATTATTTCTTTCTTCGTAGCAGCGTGCTGGGTAGCAGCTAGTGTCGTATAAAAGTTCGCGATACATCGGCAATACAAGTAAAACTTACTTAGTCGTTGAACAAGTGAGACCGGAACGATATTGCCAATCCTCCTCACAATAGACCGTAAAATGGTTTCCGCTTTTGTCTGATCGAGCGGAGCGGGTCTCGTTTATTCACCGGACACGTCCTGCGACGGGCTATCACTAGTTGGGGGGGAGTTTGCGAACTAAGAAAGAATTTTTCAAATCGGACCAGTAGTTCCTGAGATTAGCGCCTTCAAGTAAACAAACAAACTCTTCAGCTTTATATATTAGTATAGGTGTAAACGTTCACATTCTAATATATTACAGAAAATCGTGACCACGGTTCATAGTGTAGCAATCAAACTCAGTAAGATAAATACAAGTAGGTATGTATAGATTGTATAGCGCTAGTTCTTGCGAAGCGTCTCATCGATTCTAGTGGACAGCAAAGAGCTGGCATCTTTCTACTACACAATGTATTCGGCATACCTTCGAACAATATTAAATAAAGTATAGTTATGCCTATGGATATATCAATTCTTTTAATTGAAATTCGACACATCTGAATACGCATGACGACATATCTTGAAAAATAGGTTTATAATGTTCTCAAGTATCTACTATTGCCAAGAAAATTACAGTTTCCGCGGAAATTAACGTTTTTACAGCTAAAAAAAAACGTTATAAATTTAAGGATTCAAATTCCCTCCAAAACATTCGAAGTTGTCATGACGTCACTTTATGATAGTGCGTTCTACTAAGCGCTACCGCGACGTTTTCGCCGCGACCGTAACGATCGCAGTCGTCAAATATCGAATGTCTGAATGAGCTCTTTCAAACGATGAGATCGCTTATTGGAACGCAATTATAATATACAATAACGTCATACGCTCTGCTGGGTGTTTCAGCTATAGTGATGGATTGTTGTATTTTGTAGTTTCCTTTTTTGTTAATCGCTATTAATCGCTCCCAAAATAAAAATATATAAGTTTTATTAAGCTTTATGCATCTTATTTTATCAGATAAATATATAATTTATATGATTTCTGATTACCGTCGTCATGCCTATTCAATTATATTTGCATTTTCATAAAAGAATAGAAAAATAACAATTATATTTCGACGGCACAAACAGGCACGGAACCGACAATAACGGTAGGCCTAATTAATAAATAAAGCGTCCATCTTCAATAGTCTATGTTGTGACATGTTAGCAATTAATCAGTCAATTGAGTTCGTCTGCTATCTGGTGACCCAGTTGAGGGTCAGAAGAGCTAAATAAGAGGCGACGTTACATCGCTTGTAGATGTGTAGGGTAGCAGGAACGCGGCCCCCTTGGCCCTACCTCGAGAGACCTCCGGGGACGATGGGGGCCGCCCCGGCTCCTCGACGTATACCTACAGTCCCCTACCCACGTATTACGTTACGCATAGATGAGTAATGCTGATGCTTCACTCGGAGACGCCTCCACGCCGGATATTAAGAAAGATCTGTAATACTTGAACTTTTTGCGTGATGAAGACCTTGGATAAAGATTAAATGGAGTAAATGTGGATAAACTCGTCTTCGCTAGATTCAGATCTGCGTCTTCTGGGAAACTGGTCTGTTTAGCTACTTATCTAGACGGTCCCATCGGGCAGTAGAAAAATAATTCGCTTTCATCTATGTTATTTTGAAGTTAAGATGTGGCGCCATCTAGTGGACTAAAATTTGTGCATCAAAGTTCGAAACCTGATCAAATGTAGATACATTAGTTAGTATTCTTTAATAGCCCAAAATAGGTAAGTTATATATATTTTATTTATGTAGTAAATGTTTTGTGTCGTTAATGTGAATTGCAAAATATATGAAGTGTCATCTTATGAAGTTAGGAATATATGTTGACTTCAAAATAAAAACGAAAAATACAATTGAATTTCAACCACTGGGCAATTTAGTATTATGAATTCAATTATTTTGTAATAGATATCCAAAAATAGTTATATCATTACAACACAGCGTGATACTGACTTATCGCTATAAAACAATTGATAGATGAATTTTGGGAGAGCCTTTGTTATTGATTGCGGTGATAAGATTAGTTGCACATTGTTTTGATTGCTTATTGAATATTCAATTGCAAGTCTAGATGCAAATATGTCCTCTATTTAGGCTCAAAGAATCTAAACTAATATTATAGTCAAAGTAAAAATCGTTTATTCATATAGGCTTTTTATAAGTACTTATGAACATCATATGCATGATATTATTATTTTTTTTAACATTATAAATGTTTCGTGATAAACTTTACAACTGCTTTAATGCTAAGTTTACAAAGGTTCCTCGCGCCCTGCATTGAGAATAGTCCGCACAACTATCAATCGGGAATTTTTATTGATATCACCTATTTTATAATAATTCAGATTTGATTAGACCAATATATATAAATGAGAAAGTGTCTGTCTGTTACATTTTTACGCCTAAACTGCCGAACCAATTGGACCTTTGGCTACTTCTTATTTCGAAAACGAAACTGAATTCGTCGCGAACGTGTTATTGGTGAGAGTAATGTAAATATTTTTCTTTTGTTGCAGAACATTTTTCGTAATTTCATAAAGCCGACTCGGTTTGTTCCGATAAACAGTGTGACCTTCTTCCAAACTCACGAACCCTGCGAGGATGGTTTCAAAAGGGACGTCCAAGGAATCTGCAGGGAGGTCTGGGATTAATCCAAATTAGGGGAAATTTTCCCGCTTTTGCGGACTATTAAAAACATTTTGGAGTTGAAAAATTTACTTACGCTTTATGAGAACCAGTATTGAGATTAATATGCCAGTTTTACTTTAATAAAATTCAAAATTTTAACAAAGATATACTAATAAAAGTAAAATTAAAACTGCACTCTTAAGTTATTGAAGAGTTCCAAGATATATGTTCTTAACTCGATGCAAAATAGAATTATCTCAACATATATAAATAAATGTATAAATCTACAATATTTGAAGGCAGTTAATTTTAACTATTTCAATTGCTTAGATAATAAACTAATAATAATAGAAAGGAAAAGATTGTTTACACACTGATTATTTTCCCGTTAAAGGAAATTTGAAAATTACCACTAAAAGTTATCCGTTCGATAAATAATCTGTATTTATAAAATGTATTGTGATATTAGCCATAAGTTAAGTAAGAATATTGTCCGTGTAATCTATAATATTAACAAATAAATAAAATACTAAGCATAAAAAATATTTTTAGTAATTCTTATATAAATATTCTCTACATTTTGAATTGATAGACTAAGAGCTCGTGAACAACCAGATTTACTGTATTTTTTAAAAGCTGAAAGTTTGTCAGCGCATGCTCTTGATGCCGGAGCTAGACATAGCTTAAAGTGTTTGTACATTATTGTTCTTGAAGACTAGAAAGTACTACAAAACTTTGTACAGCTACATATAGTCCCCTGCCACAATACATGATCATTCAAATGAAGCTGTGTCAGGCTCTGGCACAATACAGGTAAGAACAATGGCCCATTATGAAGTTTGAGTAATCGTGGCTTTTGCAGGTATACGGCACTAGAGGTAAAAAAATGTAAATTCAATTTTATCACACCTTTAGTGCCGTATACTTGTCAAAGCAACGACCATTCAAAATTCATATTAAGCCATTATTCTTACCTATACAGAGAGCATGATGAAAAATGTGAATTTACATTTTTCATACTTCTTGTGCCTTATACCAGCCAAAGCCATGATCACTCAAAGTTCATAATGAGCCATTATACTTACCTGTTTAGAGAGCACGATGACAAAATGTGAACTTACATTTTTGACACTTCTAGTGCCGTATACCTGCCAGAGCCACAATCACTCAAACTTCATAATGGGCCATTGTTCTTAGCTGTATAGAGAGCATGCGCTGACGAACTGTCAACTTAAAAAAATACCATAAGTTTCCAATACATGCTTATAGAATACATTACTCTATAAGTATGTATTTGAGCAAGAAATACAAACTTTAAATAATACAAGTTGATTATTCACAACAATTTTTAATAAAAATTAAGCACATTAATAATTTTCACAACCTTCATTGACGACCAAAATAAATATTAGCAACTTTAATAAGAATTCCAAACAATAATATAACATACTTATACACGCAACATTAATTATGTAAACAATACTATATCGACGGATCCGTAGAGCGAAATTTATTAAAAAAAAAAAAAAATCAAAAAGGCCGGTTATCTGTGCTTATGGTAATTGTTTTCATTTCAAGGGAATTAAAATATACATAATTTAATTAAGTATTTTGTGAAGAATCAATATTAAAAAAATAACTTATTATAGATTAAGTCTATTTAGCCATTCAATTAAGATAAAAATGGTTATTACACACTTACAATTTGACTTAAAGTGCCAATACATATACCCTATTCAATCCGACTTGAGGTAAAAGGTAAACAAAGAATATACCGAAAATATGTTGCCAAATTTTATACTATACTACATCTATTGCTATAACAGTTTAATTTAAATCAATCATTTCAATTTTCAATGATTTATTTATTGTACGGAGAACAAACTTTGAATTTACTTAAATATACGCTAACAGAATATTTTATTTATATCTCTATACTACATACTCTTGTGAAACAATCGCTACAGCGAGTTAAACAATACGATCTATGCTCAATATTTAGTTATAGATATTCATTGTGTGATTAAAAATTGTGACAAAAAGTTTGGGAAACACTAGAATGTATGTTCACCTTTTATCTCAAGACGTAACGAATGGAGTATAAATGTATTTGTTCAATTATCGACAAATATTTCATGAGTATATACATTTGAGTTCCGAAAACAGTTTTGACCACAAAGCAAATAACTGTATATAAGCGGAGACGCATATTTACTCACGTAGACGTGTAATGGATATTTTTATAACCACGTATTTTTTCCCTGAAATTGTACTTTTTACTAATTGTACCTTAAAATTAATGGTGCGAATTGTAGTTGCGAATAATCATAACCACAGTTACAATAAACATAAAATTAACGGCATTAAAGTTGCGAATAATTATTAATCATTACGTGATTTTTATTTCTCTATCAACTAACTTACAATTTTTAACTTACACATACATTGAAACGATAAATTTTACAATAAAAAAACGCATCTCTAGAACTATTTAGTGTTTTTTTTAAATTTATTTCATTAAAATAATTTATTTACGTTACGATAATAATTTATTTGCATGTATAACAATGTTTGTTTGTTTCTCACGTTACATTTTTTCACACGTACAACACGTACACTTACGAAAATTTGCTAAGATTTTTATCATACAATAAAATCATTTTATATTCAAATCTATTACATACGCCAGTAACAAATAAAACAATAAAACGCACTATAGATTAGACGTTAAATAAGACTATATAAAAAATAATAAATACGTTTTACTATAAATTACGCCTGCTTCCAATTGAAAAAAAAAAAAAATAACAAAAATGCTATATCTCATAATTCTTTCGAAATTTCGATGAAAAAGACGTTCATAAAAATAATTTTGTAAGAGTGTAAATGTTTTAATATTTTTATTTAATTTATAACCAAACTAAACCAAAACATTACGATTTGATTAGACGTCAAAGTTTTCAGAGTACACCTATTTACTAAAACGGTATAATTATATCTTTACTGGACTGCATACCAGTATATATTGGTTAGTATACAGTACGTAAACAGTAGTTTAATATACTATGGCAATATAGGACTGGTATAGCATTTATAAGAGGAATCACATTAGAGAAGCTGGAGGTAGCGTGACTGCGCCGTGACCCGAGAGGGGTGTTGGTAGAGTCGCAACACCCCGGATCCAGGCGCCTCGCTCGCAGCAGAACGATTCGACGTTGCTTAGGGCACGCATGTAGATGGTTGTAACGCCACCTGAGACAATTACCTTACCATGAATATCTAGTAGGAGGTCGTAGTTTAATCAATGGTCAGCATTTGAGGTGATCTCTATGTTAATCAGTTCCTAACACAACCGGGAGATAGCTGGGTGATCCATTCTAACACTGGTTTTCTGTTATCTAACCTCCTCCGTGTTTTGGGAAGCATGTAAAACAGTCAAACCCGATTAAGATTGTAGAGACTGTGGGGAATGGCGTCAGGCGGCAGTCGAATATATTAAGTCGCCCCACAGCCACATCCTCTGCTCTATAAGCGGACCCTGGTATCAGACCGGGATAGCGCTAGGTAGAAGAAAAGTATTTATAACTCAATCTACTTTCCCCTGAAATTCTGTTGGAGAGTGCTGGAACTGAATTCCATTCATTAAATTATATCCCAGTTTTGATTGTTCAACAAATATGGGGATTGAAACACGTGTGATGTTTGATTCAACCTCTAGGTGGGGATACGTGATTACTAAAAATATGTAGAGCACTCTTACAATTCTTTAATAAATAAAGCGGCCAAGAGCGTGTATAAAAAGGTAAGACATGCTAATTTATAAGGGTTCTGTATTTGAGACGCGATTAAGGTATATGTTAAATGACTTCTAATCTTTAGCATTCCCACTTTTTTTATTCTTGTGACAAAAGGGTGTGATACATTTGAAACGTGAGTTCCTGATCCCTGAACTAGATAAAACTGTGTTTCAGGGGCCATTGCCCACCCTAAAGCTAGGTACATTTACCATTGTATAGTAACTAAATAAAGAAAGAAAATAAGTAGATTTACAGTAAAATTAAACATGGTTTCAAAAAGTAAAGAACTTAATGCGTTAACTAATATTACATGTTGAGATGAGGTGTGTACATGTGTTATTGTTGTGCGGTTGTATTTGTTTGTGTGTGTTTATCTGTGTGTGTATGGATGTGTATGAAGAGATTTATATTTATTTTTATTTTTATTTATTAATAGTTTATAATTTAAAAAAAAAAACAAGACGATAAATGTATTTACAATCGAGTTTTGCATTATTAAAGCTTACTTTTAAAATTTGTGTTTAAAGTTCAGTAAAAAGGTCCTTCACATTTAACTGAAGTGTAAAATAATATAAAGGAATCGCTTGACAAAGGCATTCATTCTTTTGTTTCAATTGCAACTAAAAAATTTATCAGTAAAGAAATCTAGGTTTATTTTGGGCCCTCACAAAGGGGCTTGGTATAAGAGGCGATAGTGTTGTCTTTACCACCCCCAGACAATACCGTTTGTTGCTTCCAACTAACCAAAATATGAACCTTATTAGTAGTGTATAAGTCTTAAAATGCAATAGATTTTCTTTATTTAGCGGTAATATACTATGGTTTTTTCTATTGTGGGGTGATAAAGAGTAATGTCAACAATTCTAGAAACACCCCACTTACCCCTGGATATCCGGTGTCGAAAGATATCGCCGGTGTTTTTCTTTAGGTATCTTTCTAAACAACAGCATGAATTCTAAGTTTTATTTATAACTTTGGTATGTGTCACATAATCTTTATAATATTATCATTCTTATGTATGTATATGTTAGACAGTTTTTTTTTTATTATTCGTGATAGGCAAGCGCTTGACCGCAGTCACACTTGATAAATTGTAGATGCGGTCTATGGTGGAACGCGCTTGCCTAGAATGAACCTATTCACTCTTGCCTTAAAGATACCCATGTTGTAGTGGTCTGGGAACACTTTTTTAAAGTACTTAATTAATAATAAATAAAATAATACGTCAAAAACAAGGTCAAACGAAAACTTTACCAAAATAAATCTGATTTAAAGAGCTTACAAATTTCCATTCAAGGAGGTATTTCAATGCAAAAATTACTCTACAGAACAAAATCTATACACATAAAATTAAAATTAAATAATAAACGTTGTTATTTGTTGAAACATATTTATTTATCTTCTTAATTTAATACTTTTTTATCTGTTTAATATAATTTAAGTTATATTTAAGGAGACTCTTGTAATGCTGTATATATAAGTTGCTGTATATATAACTTTAAGTAGCGACGGTACCAGAAATAAGCCATATTGGTTTTTTTACTATTTGTTATTTTGCCTACAAATTGCTGTTATTATATCTCATATATAAAATAAAATAAATGCCAAAATTCAGCTAACACGGAAGCTCGAAAATCGCGGGACGTACAAAAATTCAATTAACAAGTAGACAGTAGACATCCACTAAGAAATGATTTTACGATATTGCCAGATAAGGACGTTTAGACCTCTAAGGGCTCCCGAAATTTTACACAAACGAATTTGCGTGAAACAGCTACTATTATAATATGTCCGTCTGTATGTCTGTCTGTCTGTACATCTTAATTTTATTTATAAAGGATAATAAAAGCTCCTAACACATGAACATTTCTGGAATAAAAGTATTGTAATCTCGTTAAATTTCTATAGAAATGTTGACATATCGGCTTGGATTAGAGGTAATTCACCACAACGAGAGAACGCTTGTTGGAAATTGACCACATATGGCGTACAATGCACCCCCACCTTTATTTGACAACCCTCGAAACAAAACGTAACAACTCCAACCGCCACCCCGTGAAAAAACCACCTTCAGTTCACCACCAAAAGATTCAATTTCCTATGCTTATACGTACGTACAAAAGTCTAAAACAATTAGCGAGTCGTTTCAAAAATTGTTTTGGTTATAATTCATCTTAATTCGTTGCAAATAAATCAATGTTGTCGATTTTGTTGTGTAAAATGAAATTGGACTTTGCAGAAATGAAATTTCTTCTAAACAGGGCCACAAACGTTCAGTGCAAAATCACCTGTCCGGCATTTGAAATTAGAACAAAAGATTAAAGTGGCGTTAAGACAGCGTCATATATTTATTCGACTGGTCCGTTGGCTCAGTGGCGCATATGCAATTTTACGATCAATTCCTATTAAATTAGGAGGAGTAATTGCCCTAGTATTATCAATCTTAATTTTAGTTATTTTACCATTTACATTCAATAAAAAATTTCAAGGAATTCAAATTTCTCTCTTAAATCAAATTTTATTGACTTGAATTGGAGCTCGACCTGTAGAAAATTTATATGTTATTACAGGACAACTTTTTACAGTATTTTATTTTTAATCCTTTATTAAATAAATTTTGAGATAACCTAATTTTTAAATTTTAATTAAATTAATTGACCCTGCCTTCTGATCCAAGGCCGTGGGTTCGATTCCCGCCTCGAGTCTGGGGGTATTATCCATATGTATTTATATATTTACAAAAAAAAATATTTGTGTATAACAGGCGGCTGTTACCTATAACACAGGCATTAAGTTGCAAATTTGTATCTATATTTTATACTTTTACTAATATACAAAGCTGAAGAGTTTGTCTGTTTGCTTGATCGCACTAATATCAGGAAGTACTGGTATGATTTGAAAAATTCTTTCAGTGTTAGATAGCTCATTTACGCAGGTATTCTATAACCTATACAAATATACCTACCTTACGATTGAATCTATTTTTTTACCTAATTTTAAGTGGACGAACTTACGGGCACAGCTTGTCAAATATAAATCCTTCCTTCCATCCTTATTATGTCTTCTGAGTATATTGTATAAATTTACACCAACTTAGCTTCATTGGTTCAAGTCTACACATATATTATGTGCTATATATATAATACTGATTTCGCTCTGATTGCCTGTTATGATGGAGGTTGCGTTCGAACCATTATTGCCAAAACATCTGTCGGTATACTCGATTCCTTTATTGCTTTTTATTACGTGATAGCTCTCACGTTTGATGATACTTATAGATTTCGCGCGTGATTTCTTTTGTTACAGTTATATTTGATATGAAGATGCTTCAGATTTGATTGATTTCGAACAGAGATATTACATATTATGTTGCAGAAATTGATATGAAATAACAAGTTGCTCAATAAATTCCTGCAACGCTTTGACGTATTTTTTTTATCATATTTACAAAAATATTCCTAACAATAAAGGAATATTCCTAACAATAAAGGAATATTGTAATAATAAAGAATAACAAAACATAGTTGTATAAAGTGCGCAAGTTCGGTCTTATCGCTTATAGCGCTCTCTTACAGACTCTCACGCTCGACAGGCTTTAAATAATGAAAAAAAATGAATTACATAAAATGAAAGGTAAATAATATTTTTTAAATATGCCCAATATTCTAATCTTCTTCTTTGCGTTTCAATGTATATTTGGTTGGATCTTATATTTTCGAAGCAAAAAATGAGGCAACATTAATTGCCCGATGCGAAGTGGTCTTTAAGTTCTCCTGCGTGCAGGTATTGGGGCATGCAGGGCACGGCATAAGGTGAGTCATGGATTGGATCTCACCGCATATACATGACAGATCGGTGCCATCCGAAAAACCCCACCTGAACATATTTTCATTACTTCTGCCAACTTGAGGCCGAAGTCTGTTTGAAGACTTCCAGACCTGCCAAGGTAATTCGCGTCCAGGCGGGAGATGTTCAGAAGGCATCACTAACGGGTTTGGCAGCGAATATTCTTATGAGGAGATATTGAAACTTAGAGTTCTTTACTTTGTCGTATGTAATCATAAGATATTAAAAACCATCGAAATTGGACAAAATATTTGAATTCAATGCAGACGCAGTCGTGAGCGCGATAGTCCTAAAGTAACAGCTGAATTAAATTTAACGCAAAACAAAATGATTCACTAACAAAATTACCTCAACTTTTGCGTAAAAGATAACATAATTGATAGAATCAGGCGTTACTTTGCGGAAATCCATGACATACATGCGTAAAGTTTTACGAATAACCTTTGTAGAGTCTATCTCCTGATGATGCTTCGGTGTCGAAGCGAAATATTTATTTATTTATAAAAAAATAAAGACAAAAGCATTACGTACTTATCTTCTCAACCTCTTCGTCAACAAGTGATATATAGCTTTAAGCTGGCTGCATTTCCTTACAGTAATTGTGTGGGATTGTACTTCTTAAGTGTAGCATCTATGCCTCTCTTACAAAAATATAGACACTGCCAGAAGTAGAACGAATAAATCATTAAAACATTGCTTCCATTATAATCAGAAAAAATCATATAATTTTTTAATCTTTATTGCACAATAAAAAAAAATCTACTACGAGGTGAACTTAATGCTAAAAGCATATGCTGCCTACCCTACAACGGGCGTACACCAAAATAATCTTTGCATAAATTCCGCAAATAGGAAGGAGAGAAAATCTGTGTAATTAAAATCGTCACTATTGCACTGAGTTTTATTATTTTTTAATGCTTTTATTAAGTTTTTTTTCTATTAACCCCAATCCCTAACATAGCATCCCTAACAAAAAAAAACCTAATGAATGAAGAAATTTTGACTTTAAAAATCTATTCTATATGTGTACACAAAATCTCGAAAACGATGTAAATTCAACAATGAACTGTGGCAAGGGTCTGGTAGAGTCATATATAGTTAGTAGTCATCTACTAAGAACAGATTTTTTATGAGAAGGCCCCCGCAAAATGAATTACGCGAACTAAGTCGCGGGAAACAGCTACTATTTTATACAAAGTAGTAATATAAATTCTTAAACTAGTGACGATGATATCTCTATATTACGTGATATTAAGCGAGCTTTTATTCAACAAAAGCAATGTGTAAAAGTATTGTAATATTAATACGTAAACCGAAAACTTGAGGTAGCATTTTACGAAAATTGTGCATACGGAGGAGTATGAAGTTTGACACATAGAGGAAGGTGTGCGAATGCTAATATTTTTTTTAATATCAAACCACACACTAACTAATGCCAAATGATTTGCACCATTTACACACACATGTATTGCATGGTGTCAAAGCGTAATTCTGACAACCGTGTATTATAATAATTGACAAATTTAATTTTTTGTAAATATAATGTATGTGGTTGTACGCAAAAAGGTTTGTGGACGAATTTCAACCAGCCAGCGATCTGAAATAAATATTAATTTATCTATTATAGCCATGTCTGATCTCTTATCAACTCTACATACGTAATCCAAATCTACGCATCTCGCAGGATATTAAATTATTAAAATAGAACAACACGCACACCAATGTCAGACGATTTACATATTACACCATTTACAACATGTATTGGACGATGTCAAAGCGTAATCGTGACAACCGTATGTCATAATATTAATTGTCAATTTTTTTTTTCTGTCAATAGAACAATATATGTCGTTGTAAGCAAAAAGGTTTGTGGGCGAATTTCGACCGCACGGTGATCTCTAGTTCTGTTAAATTGTATATTTTCCTCCGTGCTCAACACTCGTTAAAGGGACACTAAAGCTAGTATATTATTTATTATAATAACTGAGTTACAGCTCCTAATTAAATCTACGGCGCCTTACGTTTAATGGCTATAAAAACCATAAGTATCCACAAGTATACCATCTTCATACAAAGATATTAGTCTAGCTTAAGTCGCTGAAACTCGAAAGCGTCTGGAATATTTTAGGAAGTAATGAAATAATTATATATTTATATTATTAAAGATCAATACGTAATAACGTATTAATACTTAACCTATTTATGTCTCATATTGTAAAACATCACCCATGGAACCATCGTGCGGATGCCGGGTCCTTTGCATTGCAGAGGTAGGAACCATATCAGTAGTTGCAAAATCAAGCACTTTTTCATGATCTGTTTTTAAATCACAGCTATTTAGTTTAGCTTAGCTCTAAGCTTGCAAGTGATATTGTAAATTTACCATCCCATCACCACTATTTTAGCAGTTTTTGCGCCGTATCAAAGCAATATTTTTCATTGATACAACCAGTGTAATATCAGTGCAAAGGCAGGTCGGGTTGCGAGTTAAATATAAAACCCCATCATTAAAATTCACCGTGACTACATAAAGGGAACAAGAAAGTGATATCGCTCGAAGGAAGTATTTATAATTGAAATTCTTCAGCGTTTTTTTCAACCCGTAAAAGCAATTATTCTCGGAGTATCGTGCAAGCAACTGCACAGGTTAGACACGTTTTATATCAGACGTTCAAACAATTAGCGTGGAACCAATTATCCTCTCATTGATCACCTGATATAACTGTAGTAACGAGCAACAGTTATTTATTTTCCGTGCTTACTTCTTTTCCTTTTTAACTGACTTCCAAAAACTGAAGGAAGTTCTCAATTCGATCGGTATATTTTTTATGTGTATATAGGTCAGCATTTGACAGCAATCATACCTAGTGCCAAGGTATGATGATATCTAGGATGTACCGCGCTTTGCTAGAATACACCTATTCATTAGCTTTGAAGGCACTAAGATTGTAATTGTCGGGAAACACTGACGCAGGAAGGGCATTCCACACCTTCGCCGTACGAATAAGGAACGAATGTATATATTTATTTTATGTATGTACACCGATTACGCTGCGATTTATGATTCGATTTACGTGATTGCCTTTTAGTGTGATGCGGAATAGTTGCCATTTGGTCCCATAAAAATTTAACATAGTTTGGCCTAGCAGTTTTCATTTTTTAATGCGGAATAACCGTGTGAGAAATGAATGCACGAGTGTTATGTTGGTGCCCGAGCGAACGCAAGGGCACTAAATTAGCACGAGTAAAAAGTGCAATAATAAAAAAACAGTTCAAAAATGAAATTTCATACAACATTGCTGCATTTTATTGGGATCTAAGCAGAAAATACCTAATTTGTGATCGGTTACGTAGTGATTAATAACAAGATTACTGCGTAGTGGACAGCAAAGTAATTAAAACTGAATATATCACTTTACTTTTAACCAGGAGTGAAGGAATTTAATAAAAACATTTCTGTCTATGTAAGAAATCCGTATCCAATTTTTATTACGTTTCGTTACAATAAACGTTTCTGGTGATGGATGGCTTGGTGTTAGTTCAGGATCATAATTTATACAATCTTTATAATAAACGATATTTAAGTGATGTTCTATTTTTGATGTATCAAGGCCCTACAGACTCTCTGTAGACAAACTAAAATCACCGACATGGCTCTCAAAATAAGCAAGTTGAAGTGGCAATGGGCAGGACATATGGCCCGAAGATCTGACGACCGTTAGGGTCTGAAGGTCATTCGGTGACGACCACGCTTGGGGAAAAGAAAGGCAGCGTCCTGCCTTTCTTTTTTTTATTGTTTATTTATAAAATTAAAAATTAATATTCTTATTTACATTGAATGATTCAGTCTTAAACTCACTTGAGCCTGAAAAACCAAAAAAAAACATTGGTTTTGTGTAGTCGGTTTACGGACGATAATCTTATGTATTCCTTTGATATGACACTTATGGATAAATGTAAATACACACATACTAAGATTAAAGTCGTATTTTAACGCTTTTGATACTTCGGAAGGATTATTTATTTTATATAGTGAAAGAAAAACTAATTTTTATTTCCTTAGATATCCGGATGTCTGTGTGTGTGGATCTGGCACGATCACGTTCGAAGCAATTGCCATATCATGTTGAAAATGAGTGTGTAATTTGGTATAGCTTATTGATAATTAACAAAAAACTAAATGTCAGCCTGTCATACCACCTATTTAAATATTACCATACTATTAAGTATTAAGCTTCTGCTAAGAGATGGCGCTTAAGGCCAGTGGCGGCCTGCATAGTTGATAACTCGTTATATTTAGAAAATATGAGGCGACCATTTTGGAATTTTCAAACTATTATTTTCTCCGCCGTCTTTGACGTGATCATAAGAAGAATTTTCTATGTTTATCATTGTATTACAGGGAAACATAAACTTACGGAAAGCCGTTACGGACGTCACCTTCGCTGCAGCCAGCGTGACACGGCGACAGGTAACTCATCATGTTGTCTGTCACGCATACCGGCTGGAACTCGTCAAACCGAACCTTACAGCTGTAAAAGCAGAACATTATGTTATTTTTTGGTGAGGTTCTCATGATGTGACACCAAAGGTTATACCTGGAAACCAGCGCTGAAACGTTCAACGAAAAATATACCATTTATGTTGAGTTTGTAGGCCATTTTGGTTGAGTACCCTATCAGGAGTAAATATTTTGGGTTCCGTACCCCTAAATAAAAAAGAGGAACCGTTATGGGATTGATTCGTTGTCTATCTGTCTGTTAAGGCCTTTTTTCTCAGGAATGCGTAGAGAAATAAAGTTGAAACTTCAAGTAAATTCTGAGGTTCCTTGAAGCTGTGAAAAACTCGACCCTTTAAGTAAACACAATCTAAAAATATTAACTGCGTTTATTTAAAGTGCATTCGAAAAGGGAATCAAAACTTATAGGGTAGTTCCCGTTGACCTAGAATGAGAAAATGTGGCAAGAACCTATGTCGTGAAATACAAGTTAAGGACAAATTCACTGACTTTCTCAAATTAAAAGAAATCTTAGGAAAAGTATAATTGTTTTTTATTTTTATTTTATGCGGAGGAAATCATGGGCACAGCCAATTAAGTTTTATAACTTCAAGTATGTAGTTTAAGGGGCAATTCGTCGTTAAGAAGGATTTTATTAAATTCTTACTTGCAAGCCATACTGCATTGTATAGGATATCCGTAATAATCTCCATCTAGTCCAGCAACAGTCCCTGAAATATTCGTACCAATTTATATATACTGGACTATATGACACACGGTCTGTTACTAAGGTAGACAACTTAATGCCTGTATTATAGGTAACAGACGCCTGTTATAAACTTTTTTTTAAATATATAAATACATATAGATAATACTCCCAGACTCGAGACGGGAATTGAACCAGGCTACTTTTTAGCTAAATAATTAAAAATCTACACTATATATACTTGAATGCGCTAATCTCAGGAACTACTAATCTGATATTAAAAATTCTTTCAGTGCTAGATAGTTCATATATCGAGGAAGCCTATACGCTACATACGATCAGGCTAAAATTAAATATATTTTTACCAAATTTTACACGGACTAAATCACGGGCACCGCTAGTAATTAAAAAAATTAAACTCAAAATTTTAACAAAATCACTGAATTGTCGCTTGCCATTGCAAGCGTTATAGGGGTCATGGGCCACTGTACTAATTAATTGAAACGCTTGCTTGTCTGTAGTGTTTTATTTATAAACTGAAACTCAACCACGCACTGTAAGCCTATTGACGAGCTTGCGTGTTTGCGTCTACACGCTATTCTGAATGTAAAGGTTCTTAATTTGGAGGGGCACGCATTTTTAGACTGTACGCACTCTACTGATCTATAGAATTTTATTGCAATCGAATCTATTTCTTGAAATTTGTTTAATCGATTACACAATACGATTTTGTCACGAATCGTTACGTGATTCGTAACGTATTATAATAAATGTAAAATTCGCAGTATAGATGTTTCAGTCTAAAAATGCACGCCCCTCCACTAATTAATTGCACCGTTTGCTTGTGTATGCAACGTTTTTATTGTAAACTAAAACGCAACCACGCACTGTAAGCCAATGATGACGAGCTTGCGTGATGCGTATACACGCTATTTTGTATGTAGAAGGGAATACTTTGGAGATGCGTGCCTTTTTAGACTGTACGCACTCCACTGATCTGTAGACTTGTATCGCAATCGAATCTACATCTTGAAATTTGTTAAATCGATTACACAATACGATTTTGTCACGAACAAAGTCACGAGACGTTACGTGATTCGTAACGTATTATAATAAATGTGACAACATACATACAAAGTATGTTCCTATTTAACTAACTAAAATTCAATATTTATTTGATTAATAGAATATCGTTTCCAATTTATCTTACTACCTAATGACCGCGATTTGGGAAATTTGAATTTCGCCTCATTTGACGGTTTATACATCTCTCACTTATAGTAGTGGAGCCCAATAGGGGTTTTAGCGTTTTACTCGAGCGCATAAGAAAACCATACATGGTGAATCCTTGCAATCGGCAATATGGCAAAATACGAGCCCTTAATGTAGAAGCGTACGTTGAGGATAACCGATCAGATTAGTTAAAAAAATAGACCCTTAGAAATTCTCGACCGCGACAGATTAAGATAGGTACTTAGCAGAACCTTTTTTTAATTTTATCATCTAAACTATGTAATCTAATAGGTTCCCATAACTGTTTAGTAACAACAAATCTAGTTTATTGCTAACAATCAAGCTTTACTTTGCGGAAATCGATAACATGCTTGAAAAACTAAAATACTTTATCTATAATGAAATTCATTCGCGGATTCAAGAAAATTAGTTTAGTTTTTCATGCATACAAATTTACACTCACGGTCTCCCCTACCATTATTAAGTTTTCGAATTGAAATGAAAATAAATTTACATGTAATAAAAGTACTCTAAAAGTTATTTTTAATAGATTTCTCAAAATAACGATCACATTGAGGATTATGACTTAGATCAGGTTTGCGTTCTGACAGGGTTTCACATTTGTTTGATCCAAAGACTTTTTCTACGCCACAACATAGATTCAGGTTATGATCTTATTCGGGAGTTTACCTCTTATTTTGCCATTCGAAATATTTTCGATTATTAAGCACATTTTTTTTAAATTTATTTATTTAACATTTTAACAAGACATATTACAATCATTCTGATCAATATAGCACGGTGAAACCACCGAGGTTTGTCTCCATGCTATGGGAAATGTCTTCAATAACATTTATATCCAAGAACTACTCTAGGCTTTTCAACTTCCACCAACCATCAATTTTTAGAATTGTGAGATTTTTAGCTTGTTTGTAATATAGAATTGTAAAAGCAATGTTAATGACTATTGTCCTAGCAAATTCATTATTAAGTAGATTTAAGTTCACGCAGTTAATGCTGTAATTTCGAATTGTCAAATTTCACTGACAGCTCAAAAATCTAACATACGATCCTGTACCAAATTGTTGGCTGAAATATTTTAATTTTGTAAAGGCCGTATACATTGGTGGTTTTGGCCATACCTTATTGCATTACTTTTAGTAAATATATGCATCTATTACTTAGGGAGTTGGGAGAAGAGACTTTAATAATAAAATCTGCATACTGATGGCAATCCATTCATTTAGTGTTGCAGTTATTTTTGTATGTCCAAGGAGGGAAATGCATTTTAATTCAAACTACGTAACAACTGCCAAGAACTATCCCATGGGGGCTTTTTGCGATGAAAAACTCGGCAATTTCTAACTGCACAACGCAACTGTTTCTAAATATAATTCAAAGTTTTTATAACGTATAAAAACTACTTTTGAAAGTAAATGCACTGAAAACAACTTCATCTTTGGATAATTTCTTTAGACTTTTTGGCGAAAGTAAACGCTGACTCACGGATATAAGTGTGGAAAAATACTAACACTGCTAACAGCCGAGCTATGTATATTTTGGAGGTTTATGTCAATTATACGTAAGAGCAATTAGATCATTTTGTGACACAGATAACACTGGTATAATCTAGTCAGTAGACTAGATAGGACTAGAAGACCAGTAGGTCTTGGCCATAATAATTTTCAATTTATTTTAAAAATAATTAAATAAAGTAAAATACTAAAAAAACAACTTCTGTATATGATTGTACATTTTCTCTGTCAATTCAACATGTCTAATGTGACCGTGACATGATGAAAACTGAAAGGTCTTGGTGGGTTGTATTGTAGAAGAATGTCTCCGTAATATAAATTATAATGATAGCGACTTCATTACTTACTTAAAAGATACAGTCGTGTACAAAAGTAATAAATCTAACTTGACTGTGCCTATTTGATAGATTGAAAAACATTGCAAAATCCTACATGACAATGTCGTTTCGTCACTCGGACTAATAGAAAGTACCGGGAAACAGTTAGTAGCTTATAAAGGCTAACAATCCCTTTACTCCTGTCTTTCTAATTAGAGGTAGCGCCAGGCTTGTAGCCGAATTGGGCCGGCGCGTCGGCCGCGCGTGTACCAGTACCTCTTTCTTACACAAGATCGGCGTGAAGTGGCGGCAATGCTGTAGTGATGCATCCACTGGGGACTTTGTGTAACTTCACAAAGTTTTGTAGAACTTTGTAGACTTCAAGGTCAAAAATGTACAAACACTTTGAGCAATGTCTGGCTCCGGCATTAGGAACGGACGTCCGTGTGACATATAGCCTGTACATATTTATTTATTTATAATATTAACTGGTTCTACAGAGATGTAGAGCGACCTCGTTGTATAATGATGTAAATGAAAAATTAATGATGTTAATTAAAAAATGTAAATGTAAGAAGTTTCATAAACGTCGCTCGTTTATGAATTTTTACGTTGGCAACAATGTAAGGCATTATAAATCGCAAAAGATGGATGTTACCAACAAAATAAAACACAGATCAATCACAGAGAATCCTGCTCGACCAGTGAAAGTATTTTTATCGCGCCCTAGGATCTAAATAGGAGTCTAGAAATGAGGGGACGGATGCAATAGGGGCACAGTTATGATTGATATGACTCTAGAGAATGCGTCGTGGGAATGAATGTCTATGGATTATTTATTATGATTATTATTTTATAGCCTCAGCGTTTAACTTATAAGGGTTGTCGTTTGTTTTTTTTGATGTAGCCGCTATTTGAACTGTGAGTAATTCTAGTGGGAACACAGACAATTTGGAATTACTTATGGTCTGCGCAGACAGGCGTATTATAGATACCTTATCGGTTAATTGAAACGTTGCACTGGTTTTAACTGTCAAAATCGTAGTGAGAAGTGATCCATCACGAAATTGAACGTATATATGTTTATTTTTCGCATGCGCAGATAATAATATCTAGAATGATCGCTGGCAAAAACTTCAGTTATTAGTTATTAAAATTTTGATATGATCGCTACGGTACGGCGTGTGGAAAAAATAGATTGGCACTTTGGGAGTAATACAGATGCTAAAATGCACATTTTGATGACTACTGTCTAGCCGCCTATCACTTTTTGTGTGTGTTTTTATGTAACGTATATTGCTACTCACACAATCATTTCAATTTGGTAATTTTAAAAAGACTAGTTAGTGTTCCCGATTTCGTCCAAGTAAAATTTGTTGGAAATTGCTTAATTGAATTTTTACAAAGTTAAAAGAAAACGTGCTTTACAATCGTTTAAACTAAAGACTCATTGCCAAATATTATTTGGCTCTTGGAATGAAATTGCTATATTTTTTTTAAAGATGGAACTATATTTCGTAGTATACGTTATGTTCTGTATAATTGGATTTTTATGCATAAATTATTTTTTTTAGAATATGTATGTAAAATTCTTACAATTTTGTCATGTTGCATTTCATGTATTTTGTCTATAATAAATTGAATAAAGTTTCTACTTTATATACATTAAATCGACCAACACATTATTAGAATTATTTAGAAGCGTATTTTGAAATAAATAAATTATATCCTATTCTAAGTCAAGTTTTAACTAAATTGCTTTACTTGCTTAGATTACTTTTGCGTATTTATTTATATTTTTTTTAACAGATAAATAATACATTTTTAAAAGGTTTTTTTGTATTTGTGATTCATGGCGTCGATAGACAGTATCATAGGAATCCATTGTGATTCGAGAAGTACTTAAAGGCGAGATTGCAATCACACTTTACATAAAAGCCTCTTTTCATACATTAAAAACGTCAAGCTGCCGTCCAAAGATTAAATGATACGCTTTGCATATAATTCTCACTAATAAATCACGTCATATCGACAAGCGGACTCGGATGCAAGTGCTCGTAAATTGAAAGCTCTCTAAATTAAAAACAGAGATTAAGTGTGAAATGTCCCGCTTTTACGCTGGTAATTATGAAATTAAATGCCAAAAACTGATGAATTATTTTCAGCAATTGTATTAATAATACTTTTTTGTTTATGCTTTATATTGTAATCAGGGGGTAGTTTATGGTAACGGATTTTTGATAGGGCCAAATTAAGGAGGTCTCTTATAAGTTTAATTTTGTGCGAAGGAAGTCGCGAGAAGCTACTATAGTCGCGAAAAGCAACTAATATTAGGTAAGCGCAGTGTTAGAATTGTAAATTGCCTGGCCACATTTCTGATTTTCTCGGAACATATGTTTATTGTACGTAGGTATCCATAGACAGTATGATAGTGCAACCTCTTTACAAATTATAGAGTAAGAGCCCCTGAACAGCCAGACTTACGGTGTTTTATAAAAGTTGAGAGTTTGTCAGTGCATGTTCTCTATACAGGTAAGAACAATGGCCCATTATGAAGTTTGAGTGATGGTGTCTTTGACAGGTATACGGCACTAAAGGCGTGAAAAATGTAAAACATTTTTCATCGTGCTCTCTGTACATAAAAGAGCCATGGCTCATTATGAAGTTTGAGTGATGTGGCTTTGGCAGGTATACAGCACTAGAAGTGTAAAAAATGTAAATTCATATTTTTCATCATTGTTGTTAGCTGTATAGAACAGCTAAGAACAATGGCCCATTACGAATTTTGGATAATCGTGGCTTTGGCAGGTATACTACACTAAAGGTGTGAAAATGTGAATTTACTTTTTTTTTGCCGTTAGTGCCGTAAATCTGCCAATGCCACGTTCACTTAAACTTCATAATGGGCCATTGTTCTTACCTGTATTAAGAGCATACACTAACAAACTCAGGTTTTACAAAATATCGTAAGTCCGGGATCTAGTCCAGTATAATACGTTCGTTGATATTTATGAAACAAACAATCATTTCATCATTATATGACCATATTGGATCGATTATAAACTAATAATACATACTACAGATTGCCGGCCCCGTAAACCTTTTTGCGTACAATGTGTAAATTGTTTGGCATCAGTGTGCCTTTGGTTTTACCTTAATAATGTAATGTATTAATATTGCATACTATAAAAAATATTACCATTATAGCACACTTTCCTCTATGTGAACTACAATTGTGCCAAATTTTATACTCCTCCTTTCGCGCAATTTTGGGAAAATGGTACCTAAAGTTTTCGCTTCACGTATTAATATACAAATTTAAAAAAAAAAGTATGTTGTATTGTAAACGTCATTATACCAGTCAATTTTTCTTCGGCAAATGTGAGCCAATTTTCTTGTAACTCCCAAAAAGATAAAGCAACAACTCCTAATAAAATTATAACAGTTAATGAAATAAGTATT
Source organism: Charaxes varanes (assembly GCA_024363005.1). Taxonomy (NCBI): domain Eukaryota; kingdom Metazoa; phylum Arthropoda; class Insecta; order Lepidoptera; family Nymphalidae; genus Charaxes; species Charaxes varanes. The sequence goes on along the minus strand of JANCMC010048705.1, from coordinate 1,781,928 downwards.
CAATATAATTATTTGTGAGGAGTGGAGATTGGATAAGTTTTTGGAGCGATCAGTTATTGATAATATTGTTGTGAGAGGTTTTGGTAACTCCGAGAAAACTAGATTGGTGTAGATTCCGTATCTAATTATATATTTCAGGGTCGTTACAATAACCTTGCACCGTATATTGTTTCTGAAAGGAAACCTAAAGGTAGCTGCGAAAAAATTATTATACTACTAAACAGTACTGATCCTATTCAATATGGATGCATAAAAACGTATTAGACCATTAGCCGTAAGGTGTATAAGATTTCTTTGAACAACAACGGTTTGTTTGTTTAATAAATTGCTTACAGAATTTTATTTGTGTTATATAAAATGTTTGTGATTCCCCTCTTTTTTTTTTAGTTTACTAACCACGTGAATTCTATTTCCAATTTTTATTACTACATACTTAGTGTGACATCATATGTAAATGTACATATAACGAGTAAACAATTCACAAAAAAATGGGCCAATACACGCTTATATAGGAGGGTTCCGTATCTGATACGTTATAAAGGCATTTGTTTAATAATTTCAATAGTTGTTGTCGGATTTCATTGAAAATAATTTTCCTTGAGTTTTTAGCATGTCCCATTAACATGGATTGTTTTGTGTGGTTTGTGCTGTTGGCGCTATTGGCCTCGACAGCGTCACAGGGAGTGAGGGGAGGAGTTGAGGAGGCAGAAGGCCTGACCCGGTAAACGGCCTTCACTTAAAGGCTACGTCGATTGAGGTTCGTAGAACAGATGCAAAGCATGCAAAGAATCAACCCCCACTGGGCCTTCTCGGGGTCGGGTCTCGACGCTGCAACGGAGTCCCTACTGATTAACATGGAAAATTCCATGTTCCTATATCTAATAGTTTAGAAATCCTGAGGGGAGGGGAGGTACAGATGGACAGACTGAGCAAAATTATAAGGCTTCCTTGTAGGACTATGATAACCCAAAAGGAGGTACATCTTTCTTGGTACATTAATTTAGCCGGTTAATAGAGCAATCTTCGTGGCACGTGCGAAGATAGCTCTCATCATTTGCGTAGGCATGTCTGGTCTGCATATTCATTTATAACATAACGATTATTACACGAGCAAATTGTATGTCAAACATATGCAAACCTTCGTACTTAATACCCAAAAGCTATACATATTTATAAGGGATCATATCAGAAACGTATTAATATCTGTGTCACAAAATATCACTGATAATTATTGACTACCTACATTTTTACGATGGCATCAAAGGACACCGGATCTTCTTTAAACTGTACCTAATTCATAATATTGAGAAATACAATAAAATAATTAGCTTGTATATCTATACTAATATATAAAACTGAAGAGTTTGTTTGTTTGTTTGAACGCGCTAATCTCATGAAGTACTTGTCCGATTTGAAAAATTCCTTCAGTGTTAGATAGGTCATTTATCGAGGAAAGCTATAGACTGTATATCATTACGCTAAGTCCAACAGGAACGGAGCACCAATGAACAATGTGTCAAAATCGGGGCTTCTTTTCCCATTTGAAAGCTTCCGCTCCGTGCGCTGCGTAAATGGTTAAAGTTTCTCAAAAGTCATGTATGACATAATTGTTCCTCTTTAAAAGTTCTAAGTAAAAGTCCGCGACAGAATATGTCTATCCTTTAAGGTTAGCTCAGTATAACCTTTTTTATACTTACCAAATTTGTTCTAAATTACGGATAACAGTGACTTAACATTATTTGTCGAACACAATTATAAACATATTATCCTCCAGGATAACGTTCTGTATGCAAACGGTAATGTCCTTACAGAGACACAAACAGGAAACGAATACATTGACCCGAATTAAACATGACTAAACAATTCCACAACGACCTCATTGTTATAATAATTTATTTAAGTACCAGACGCCTGCTACGATTGTATCAAACTTGATTGGGCGGCTACCCGCGTAAGAGTATATGAGAAGTCGAACGAACATTTCGAACCGTTCGAGTCGTTGAGTCGACTTCAAAAATATTCGCGCTGAGCCCACAACGGACCCCTCATAGTGTAAACGCGGATTGCATTTGCATTAATTAAAAGTGTTACACGCTAAAACTTGCCTGCTGTGGGCCTAGCACGAACTTTATCATCCTAAATACACTCGACTCTTCGACTTCAAACGGTTCGAAATGTTCGTGCTAGGCCCTCAGAAGGAAAGTCTTCTTCTGAAAGACTTCTCATATCACACTTCTCCTCTTTTATACAGAGTAGGGGAGTAAATATTTCTTGCAGGTTTATATCGCTTTTGCTTCTGCTTAATGAGGTAAACATTTCCACTACTGAACAAGATTTCCCAATCATAAAAAAATATCTTCCTTTCCTTTTTACAAGAAATAACCCTGAGCTAAGTGAGCAAGATGTATTTTACCTATACGAATTGACATTCCAGAAGTTCGGTTTAGTCTTATGCCGGAGCCACACAGTTTCATTTGAATGATGATTTCAATGATCACGTAGTGTGGCCGGGGACTTTGCGTAACTGCGCAAAGTTTTGTAGAACTTTGTAGTTTTCAAGGACAAAAATATACAAACATTTTTGAGCTATGTCTGGCTCCGGCATTAAACCAATCCTTTGGAGGAATAACGACGAACTTCATTTACATTACTTACAGAATACATATCTGGCTTATTCGCACTTAACTATGGCCTTTGACGAACGGAACTCAAAATGAATCTACATATTTAGGTAATATGGTGATTTTAGAAATCTGTATTACATAGGATACTTTTTATACGAAATAATATTAATAATGAAGTATGTATTGATATTTTTGTATGCCAACTAGGTCATGGTTGCTATTTAAACTGAACTGTGTCAAGTAAGACGGGCGGACTCGTGTCGAAAGAACACTGTCACATCTGTAAAAGAATTTACGATGCATCGAATTATGGGCGCATAAAGAGTTTCATTACTTTCTTTCTGTACAAGCCATAAAGGGCGACTGAGGACCATATGGATATGCAGTAACACACACGTTTGAGTAAAATAAAGTTAAGAAATATAACAAAAATCATAAGCTAGTGTTTCAAGACATTTTGGTGTTATTACTTAAGTCAATGACAATAAAAAAGTTATTAAATCAAAATCGATAAAAAAAAACAGATTATATAAGTCAATAGCTAAAAGGATATATCCTCAGATCATAGAAACTATTTCTATGATCTGTGGATATACCTCTCATCTTTGCATCATACAATATATTATATATACCACTCTGTTTAAAGAGGAACTTAAAACAGGGAGTTAATGAAACGAAAAAAAAAATAAATAAAAGGTAAATATAAATAAAAAAGGCGCGTAAATTTAATAACAAAAAATAACTCAAAAGAAAAAGAAAGGTATATTCCAATGTTAATAAGTCATTGGATCACGAAACCTTTTCATTGGTCGTCCAAGTTTGACTGAATATGAAGATCAGCCCACGCAGAAGTTATTGGAACATGGTTATTGGACTACTGACTCAAGTGTGGCCAAATCTTTTGATGTAAATACGTTTTATGACGCGATTGTATATTTTATGTATATAACAAAGTTGTAAACAAGCGTATAGTCCGCTTGATTGTAAGCAACCAGCGTAGCTTAGCGTAGCTCTTGAAAGCGTCTCAGATGCGTTTCTGGCCTATAAAGAGAGGCTCAGGCCACCGGGAAGTCTAAAAACTAAACGAAACGCGACAACAATACCATCACTTGACGTGACAGCATTGCCGCCACTTCACGCCGATCTTATGTGAAAAGTGGTACTGGTACCCGGACGCGCTGACCCAATTCGGCTGCACAACAATAAGACTGCAAGCGTGCCGCTATCTCTAATTAAATAAACAGACAGAAGTAACGGAAGGGATAGATTAAAAGTATATAAAGTAAATAAAATTAATCTGTGAAATTCACCTTCGCTTAATCCATCCCGCTCCCTCCTTCCCAAGGAGGTCTGGTGAATTGGCAATGTTTTTTTTTATAACGGAGGTACGTCCCAGTCAGGAGTTACGCATCACGATACGAGGGATTTTGTTAGCCATATCTCTCCGGAATGATGTTAGTAAGCGACAAATCTAAATTGCTCCAATTTCACTTACATTCCACTGGGCTTATGTAAGCATTAGTTTATACAATAACTGGCCACTTCCGCTCTAAAACTAAAGCTGGACGTTTAGCTAAACAACGGATATTTATAAATACCCGCGACAGATAGCTTCGATGACGTATGTTTTTTTCTGATCTCACTGTACCCTTATTGCTTGTTGACATTTGGGGCCTAGATTCGGGGGCTATGCTGAAAATCCACATGAAGCTATATCAATACCTTCGTGTCATATGGAACATGAGGAAACTCGCCGAAGCGTCATGGTATAGCCAACAAAGAAAGTGCTTTATCATTTTGGATGACAGCTCCTAGTCAAAGAGACCCTTTAAGGGTTATTATGAGAAATTAAAGTAATGCATAACAAGCAAAAATAAGCCGTATAACTAATTAACGTGCAAACGACATTCGACCTTAGCGTGGCAAATAAATTTCGTAGTTGACTATACTAGCTATACTAGCTAGATCATTGAAATAAAGCTATGTCCGGCTCTGGCATTAGAAGAATGGTACTAATATTTTTAGGTATGCTTAATATTCCCGTTTCTCCTTCAATTAAGTAAAAAGGTAGAAAAATTCCTGTTATCATTTTCAGGAATATTATAGTCGTACTTCGAATAAAATTTTTAAGTCATTTCCTACAGTTTAATTTCATTATGCTGGAGCTAGCATAGCTTCATTTGAATGATCATGTAGTGTAGTCGGAGACTTTGTGTAGCTGCGCTAAGTTTTGTAGAACTTTGTAGACTTCAGGGACAAAAATGAACAAGCACTTTGAGCTATCTCTGGGTCCGGCATTAAAAATAGATCGGAGCTAAGGTTATAACGATAAAAAATAAATTAAAAGGAAATGTTAGGTCACGTAATCGGTATTGATTCTATTTTTTACCATTTATCTATTTGCACTTTTGCTATACAGGCCTTGTTCGTTCAAGGATAAACAACAAGACGCTGAAATTGTTATTAGTACAAAAACTGTAGTATTTTCTTTTATTTCACAACTAGCGGTCCCGGCAGACGTTGCCTACATTATTTTTTTTTTGTAATATCTAAAAGATAAAAACGGTTCCTGTGGGTTATACTTTGGAGATAGACATATGCCATCGCGGACTTTATTGTAGATCTTGTTGAGATGTACGTCTCCGAAGTACGTTGTTTTGTTCTATCTCGTAAGGTATAGCCAGCGCACGCGACGTAAGCGCACAAAAATACATTTTTTATGACATATCGTTACAAATCATTGAATTTCTCGGCTCTTACCGAGAATTTATGTATCTATTATACATTATGCATTATTATTTTATGTTACTATACATTATAACATTAGGAGATTGCTAAGGTTTAGCGAGCGCACGGGACTTAAGCGCAGAAAAATACGATTTTTACGACATCTCGTTATAAATCTGTATATAATATATCTGTATATAATATATGTAGTGTTTTTTCAAAACAAATTAGATAATTTGGTATTATTAAATTAAAAAAAAATAATAATCACATATTTTCGCATGTAGCTCGCGAACCTCATGTTGCTGACCTCTGTCCTACACTCTTTATCACAGCATGTTAGTACGTTATAGTCGTGAAAAACCAAAGCGGGTTTATTACTAATACAGGAAAACCAGCAGGAACAAAGAATAAAAAGACTATGGGAATTGTATAAATAAAAGCAGCCCTTCTACAATATTTAATAATTAACAGTCAATTCCTTTATGTAACTTTCTAGACCAGGAAAAACTCTCAATTTTTTTTTTCATAATTGAAAATGTCCAAATCACAGAAATATAAGAACTGGTTCTTATTTTTCTGTGGTCCAAATCAATCTTTTTTATTTCGACACCAAATTTCGCCACAAGACTAATGACACTATAATTATAGACACTAGAATATGCCTCACACAAATAAGTTTATACTTATTCGTAAAACATATACAAACTAATCAAACAAGTCATAAACCAAAGATGGAATAAAAGTTAAAAAAAAATTGCAATGTCCCTATTGACATCGTTCACCGAGCAAACTGATTTTTATAGAAATTCGGTTACAGTAAAATCTAAAACCAAAATATGTACACACTATAGTTCCGAGTGCGTTCGTGCTAAATTTCAAAAAATGGCGGATCAAACAACCCTAACGGAAGCCAAGTACAGAAATTTACAGAATAACATTGATAAGTTGAAAATCAATCAGGGCAGCTTATTAGATAAATTTGATTCATTAGCCCAAAGTTTGGATGATCTAAAAAGGATCGTAACTCAATATTCTGACAAAATCGTCGCTCTAGAAGAATTGGCCTCAGATAAAAGAAACGTTAAGAACGACATTAAAGTACTGAAGAACAGAATAGATGAACTCTACGCGATTGTGAAAGATGGGAAAGAAGACGAATCAATCAAAAGCGATGAGGTCCGGGAAGTAGAATCGTGTCACTCTGGCTTTTCTAGTTCTTCTAAGGTACATATTGTCGTTACTTTAAATACTAATATTAGACGTATAGGAAGCTCTGTCACGCTAGCAACGCAAAGTCACGAATTTGCATTAAAAATGACATAATTAGGGGATTTTCAAGTACTAATTAGGTGCTAAATTTAAAAAATTAGGTGCTCAAAAACTTTCACTGCTCCCGGCTGGTGAAATATTAATATTAATATATATGTAATAATTAGCTGAATATTTTGCTAGCAACGCAGTGACAATAATCATTTTACGATTAGTATAATTAGTATGCAATTAAGTGTTGCAAGTATAATAAATAAAATACCAGACTCAGCGAGAGAAAACCTAATCATTTCGCTAGCAACGCAAATTTCAGCAGCATGGAATAGTAAAAATTTATCAGCACCTAATTTTTAAACTTAGCACCTAAAAAGTCCTAGATTTTGATGTTTTCTAAATGTAAATTCCTGACTTTGCGTTGCTATCAAGACAGAGTTCGTTTGGAAACCAAACGTTTTTTAAATGCTTACATTTTTTCCAATATTAGAAATATTTTGAGATATGCCTGTTACGTAACCGTTTCAATTCTTAATTCATATGAATCTGTGTTTGATATACGACTGACCTCATTTTTTTGAAGCCGAGCAAATTTGGTACGTTTCAAAAACTTATAGCGAAACTTCAAGTAAAAGCAAAGCAAACACCAAAAGTAGTTAGAAGTGTAAGCGAGGAGGTAGTGGCCTAATAAGTGCTCGGCACATGAGTCGCTAGGTTGAGCTGCTCTTGCTGCGACCGGGTGATAGATGGGTGACCCATTCTAGCACTGATTTATTCTTGATATCCCTCCTACCTTTTGTTCCTCGCTGAAACCTTCCACCTTGTTGTGCCTTTTTACAAAGTTATACTCGTTTTGAAATATAAACAGTGGCAAGGATGCGGAGAGTGTACAAAAGTTAGGAACTTTCGAGAATTGGCGTGCCCCCACGTTATATATAAGATTTACAGCGGATAATCACAAAGTCTTGGGAACGTGCCGTCCAACAATTTGGCACAACCTTATCTACTAAATGGGGGTTGACACTAGTACGCACCCTACACAAGTAACATTTGGTGTTACGCGAGCGAGATAGTACTATCGCCGCCTCTTTCTAACAAGACGTGCCTATCTCGCCCTCTATGTTACGTACTAGTGTCAGTCAGGATCAGTCCGTCCGACGGCGTCCACGATCGAAGACGCCGCCATACCGTTCCTGTATCATCAGTCCGTAACATGCATATACAGTATATTTTCGTGCCAACGCCGAGATTTTTTTGAACTCCCGTGCGAATGAGGATTTAAAGGCAATGAGGACTGAATCCGCGCCTGCGTCCTAGATTAAGGTTAAACTGGTTGGTCACTTAGTCATACATGAATAACACAACACATACATACAATGTTTCGACACGAGGCGCAAATATTCAAGGATTGTATAAAGAGGGCACACGTAATGCGATGAAGCGAAATGCCGATGCTATGGCGTATCGCAAAATCAGCGCAATCAACAAAACCGAAGCGCGGTTTTGAAGAAATCGTTATATTGTTTTGTTTATAACAAGCAGTCTTCCGCGGCTTCGCTTGCTCGTTTAACATCAAAAAAATTGCACGCCTCATAAAGCGAAGCGTTTGAGGCACTCCCCAAAATACTCTCACTCAATCAAAATCGAACAATTTCCTGAAGTAAAAATCACTCTATTCCTTTGGTGTGAAACTTATTGATAAATACAAGAACACAGACTAAAATTAAACTCGTGTTTCATTTTAGTCTGCATGTATTATAATATTGTGTGTATTATATATTATTATTATAAAATTATTCAAAAGAGCTTGTAAAAGTCTACTTGAATAATCGTTTGAATTTGAAAAATTTGAATTACTATTGATGCATCGAGAAGATAATATAAAATATTTATAGTAAGAAAAAACTGATAAAAGAGTATTCTCTTTTATCCTTGGACGTCCGGATGTTTGTATGTATGGATTTGGCACGACCAGAAAGAGATAAAGATATTTTGTTTGGCTCTGTGTCCGTATTTCTTAATTTTTATAAACTAAGAAATAAGTTTATGACAATATCATGGAAACATTTAAAAGATATATTACAGGGGTTTAAAAGAAAAGAATGAAAGGAAAAGTTGAAAGATTATTTAAAATACTAAAAATTCTAAATTGTTCGAGGCGTCAGAATATAAGTCACTCAAACATTTATTTGATAAACCTTTGAGTGACGTCTCACACTACGTAAAATTATTATTTCATGAAACATTCAGCCAGTGTCACGTTTTATGAAAAAGACAAAGGAGATTTGTTAATTGACTAATAGGTAATAGCAGACGAGCGAAAATTCGGGCAAGAAAACGTCTGCCAGTTGGATATATTTAATCGATAATAAAATAAATAAATATATATGACTATATGACACACGGAAGTCTGTTCCTAAGGTAGACAACTTAATGCCTGTGTTATAGGTAACAGACATCTGTTATACACAAAAAAGAATGCACACATATATAGATACATACATATCGATAATACACCCAGACTCGAGGCGGTAATGGAACCCACAATCCCCCACGAAATGAACGATTAGTAGAGTGAAATGTGGTCATTCTTACATATTTCTTCCACTTCTTAGCCTTAATAGCCCTAAGTCACAGAGACGCCATGGCGACGTCGCTGGCTACGTATTTTTTTTTTAAGAAATTTACGTTTGAGTTAAAAACCTTATTCCTCTGCTAGTTAAAGAAACTGTGACACAGGAAAAGTGCATTCCGCTAGATTAATACACAAAATATAAGTATGCAGTGAACAAATTATCAATAAAGAATACAAACAGCAAGTATTAGTAATAACAAACAACTTAAACAAACGAAAAACACTATCTCCTTTTAACAACTTCGTTAGTTTGCTAAAAAACAATTCTTATTAAAATTTAGGACGCGTAACTCACTTGACGACGGTTTGGCAACGTCGCCACGACTACTATCGGCTACTCCACTGGCAACCGCAGGTATCCATGGCTACGTAGCCGGCGCCGTTGCCATGGCATCTTGGTGAGGCAGGGCTCCAAAACGTCCAGTGCCACGCATATTGGCGGTACTATCAAACAAACTCGAAAGCCAGACTTTAGTTACTGAAATAATTACTTCACCAAAATAAAATTATTTCATTCACTGAATTAATAGAAAAGTAAGTTAGAGGATACACAGAGGATTTAACGCTACTTATATATAGGGGCTTTCTGCGACCTTACATAAATATTTAAAGGACGCTCAAAGTTCCAATCGGTCAGAACTGCAACAAGCTGATTTAAACACCACTTTATGAATAAATTTTTACGGTCCTTTTAATACTTAAATTAGCTAGCCCACGTGGAAACTTTTCTCAGTTCGAATTTTTCTAATTAACCCAAAAGGGAAATCTGTCCAGTTATCTTATTTGCTGTCATCAAGCACACACGCATTGTAGCAATTGAAAATTTAGCATTGATGAACTTCCATCAATGAGTGAGGTACACGGTTAAAAACCCGACCGCACTACAATATTTTCGTGCCCTCTTTCCCGCAAAGGTTCAAAGCACAAGCTTAACTAACTGTAACTCTATCGAGAGCACTAGACAAACTTGAAAGTATTCTTTAGTTTTTTTTAATGAAAAGGTTCCCGGACGGTTTCGAAACCAGTTGGGCAATCCCGATACAACATATGCGAGAGTTTAAAAGCCGTTTTTATAATTAGTAGTAATAAAAAGGAGCCATCGAAAGCACACCTTAAGAGCTCCTCTCAAAGTAGTCTCCTGAGGGAAGTTAAAATATCAAAGCGAAATTCATGTTTGAATGTTAAAGAAGTTACAGAACAAGAAGCAGTTGACTCTGTAAGTTGCGAATGTAAAGTAACTTACTAAAGTTATAACGACTTGTGAATTCTTTACTGCGTTCGATTGTCGATAAATGGAAATTGTAAAAGTTACAATTTATTTGAATTTTTTTTAATGTATAATAAATTTTATAGCACTTTACGTTAAAATCAAGAGCGATTGTACTTCTAAAAGCAATAGTAGTAATTTTTTCTTCCAACTACGCAGTAATGTTCATTAATCTTCGACCGACGATAATTTTATAAGTGTAAGTTCTACAATGGATATATTTTACGAATTCCACAACACAAGTTTACTTAGTGTGGAATTGAAAATAACAGTTACAATAAAAAATCAAAATAAAATTTGATTTAAAGGATAAAATTGAATTCCTTGCCCTGCACAGTGAATGCAAAGAAATTTGTCTAAGATACCTTTTAATTAGGACATCAGTATTTAAAGTATATTTACGAACTAGTTGCACCCTGCGACTTCGTCCGCATGATTTCTGTGATTTGTTACATTTTTGTGCAGAAGCTTAATTGTCTTTATAAAAGTAAAATAGCCTATTACTTCTTGTAAAATAAACTATCTGTCTGTGAAAGTCCCGTTAAAATTTGTCAAACCGTTACAGAGATTACCTGGAACATACAAACAACAAAGTACTTATTATAAAAGAGTCACGAATATATTTTTTAAATAAATATATACAGGACTATATGACACACGGACGTCTGCACGTAAGGTAGACTTCTTAATGCCTATATTATAGGTAATATAGACACCTATTATACACAAATATTCTTTTGTGAAGAAATATATAAATACATACATACATATAGATAACACACCCAGACTCGAGGCGGGAATCGAACCCACGGTTCCTGGAGCGGAAAACAGGGTCACTGCCCACTGCGCTAACAAGCCAGTCATTATATCGAGATATTATATCATGATTGCCCGAATAGTTTCGAACTAGTTCGGGGTCATTTCTCATGAGCTCGCTACTACTACTTTACTTGATATATAACATACGTTTAAAAGCCCTTTATTAATTAGTATGAATTCCGCTCACAAAAGTCTTAAGTTCTAAAAAAAAGACAATATTTTTATTTGTGTTTTTATTATAGGAATTGCGTACATAATGATAGGCAATCAGTAAATGAATTTAATTTCAACGTTATAAATAGAAACTTAAAAAAATAATACTAAAAATTAATTAAAATTTCATTCATAAGTATAGATAAGAAATTTGAGTTTGTTCATACTGCGTACAACGATGTGTCTTTTACAACCTGTAGTAATCTCCACAGCAACAACAACAACAGCAGCAGCAGCAGCAGCACCAGCTCGCGCAGCACATCATGAACCACTCGCAGCAGGTGCAGCAGCTCAACCAGCTTAAGCTCGCCACACAACAGGTACAAACACTCAGTTAAACTGAACATACTAGTATGAGACAAAATACTTAGCATTCCAGGGATAAACCTCCTAGTGCCGGGTTAACTGCGTTGCAGAGGAAGGAACCAATTCAGTGCTCTGGTCTTGAGACCCAGGTGTACGCTTAGGACTCTTTAATGTGGTCACTAATACTCACCTTCACTGCCAGTATTCCCTCCCCTGCCTAGCCAAATCTGGCACGATCCTGTTAGTGCAGCTTTAAATGTCTTTCCTAATAAAAAACTTATTATAGCTCTTGATAGGCCAATATCTCTTAGATGGCTGTACAGGGATTTTGCTGATAACCCTCACTCTTACCTCTACCATGCGTAGACTGGTTTGGTAGCTGTTTTTGGTGAGCACATTTATTAGGTCACTCATTTATTCAAATACACTTCTATATACTATATAATACAATACATTACATTCTATATACTATATAATACAATTCTAAATACATTTTTAAATATTAATATAAAAATAAAAACATTTAAAAATATATATTCAACCAAAATATTTTGAATGAAATAAAAAATGAACGCAAACCGCATAAATTTGCAAATAAAAAATATTAAATACTGCAAACTTTCAGACGTCAGCTAAATTGCCGATAGCTCGCGGCTGTAAACCGTTTATTTTAAGGGAAAAAAATACGGCGGCGTAAGCTTCGGTTATTATAAAATGCTTCTGAACTCAATTGGTTTTTTTTTAATTTCTTTTACTGATATCGCACGCCTAGTCATAAACTGACAGATTACGTTTTAGGTCTAAAGTGAGTTAATGATGCAGGCAGCTTCGTTTCAACGTTCACTTAATCTGCCAATCTAAGAATTATTTCGATATATCCATCCAACACTGAGATACAGCTATTTTTAAGTTAAAAAGACAAACAAATAATAAAATAACATTTAAATATCATTAATCACATACTTAACTATTATTAAAATACATAATCTGTATCGATAATGCCGTTTTTATCGAATAGGAAGCGGATAAGTCGTAAGTAACAAAACATATTTTGCGATTTTCCAAAAATCAGCTTTTTGAGTTGGGTCAGTTTATGACTAAACGTGCGATATATTAATAGTAAAAAAAATAAATGATCGCAATGTAAATTGCGGTTTTACTTAGGACATACTTTTTTGTACCCACTACCAAGAATTGGCTCCAATACTATGGCCAGTCACAAGTTGTTTGCCACTAATCAATTCTATTAAATTTTACACAGAGTCTCTGTAATACGCGATGCTAACAGCAGTGAAAAAAACTCCAAATGCCTCCCTCCTATGTAGACGTTTGCACAGTAATGTAGATCATTATGAGGCCGAGACTTTGTTTACTCTTCAATATTATAGGCTAGACTTTAAAACAAACTAAGTATTTGCGCTCACTTACACGCTACTATAAAAGATATCCTGTAGTATTAAACGCATTGCAAGCGACGCGCGACGTTGCTGAAATTTTTCAACGTAAAAGGCGCGTAACTGTGATCTCGATGCAAACAGCCACGAAGCATTTTACCGTTTTTGTCCTTATGACACCTGCTTCTAAATACATTACTTAAGAAATAAATAACATATATAGGTATTTTTATTAGTAGAAAAACCTTCTATTCTTAGGTCTCTTGTACCCAACTCTAATCTAGACATTGAAAACTTTATCATTGTACAGATGTTAAAAATTAAATGAAGTAAAAAATTGTTTATTGCACCAACTAAATATTAATGCACAGAAATTGGTACCAACCTTATAAGTTACTGGTATCGCTACCAGTACTTATGGCTGGTGGCCCAGATCTTTCATAACTCTTTGCAATATATTTTACGAAATAAACAAGTATACAATATTAAAATTATTTTATTGTTAGTTTATGGAAGCACAGACACACTGTGAGTGTGTGCGCGCGTGCGTGTGTGTGTGTCTATGTTCGTGGATGTATGTGTGTATCAAGTTTTGGTTAAGAGTGAGCATGTGTGAAGAAAATTATTATCGTAGGGTGAGAAATGAATAAGTCACAGTAATGTATTATACATATATTAATTTATATTTTCTAGATTATATTAGCATTATATTAATACTTAGCACACCACCTACTATTGGTTCGATAATCTCTTGACTGATAAGATTCAGACGGAAACGGAAGTGCTCTCTCAAGTATAAAGCTTCCAGTGACGGTCAAGTTATTTAATATCATATCCTAGATATGACATATATGTAAAGATCAATCGTTGTTTGTTAGTCTCGCTAAAACTTAGAAATGTCTGAACCATTTTAAACTTTGTTTGTTTTTTCTCCTTATTTCCAGGAAGGTTTAAAAGAAAAAAAAAGTCGAAAGATTATTAAAAAAATACAAATTAAATATACATTAGGCCACTATTCCAGAATACTTTAAACAGATGAAGCACCTTGTAGCTGACGTGTTATGTAAAATTATTATTCGGCCAGTGTCAAGTTTTATAGAAAAGTATATAGAGGAATTTTGTTGATAGGCTAATAGCAGACGAGCCAAAATTCGAGCAGGACAGTGTCTGACGGGTCCGCTAGTTTATTACAAAAATAGGCAAAGGCAAAAGAGTTCAGAACTTTTTTGCCATCTGATTTTTTAAGGTTTACACACTCCAGTTCACCGTCTTTAAACAATACGTGAAGTATTATAGTCGAACCCAAATCGATTGGCATAAACTTACATTGACCCCTCGAAGAGCGGCTAAGGCCGCTTTTCTCAAACTTTTTTATTATTTCATTCATTTCGATATCTGTATATGTATATAAAAGCGAAAGGTTACCTATCACGAATTCTCGAAAATATCAGGATGTATAAATTTGAAATTTGGCAAGGAGATAGTTATAATGAGTAGAGATCCGCTAAGAACGGACGGGGCCAGATTAGGGGAGCCTAGGGGCTCACGTAAGTTTACGCGTATGAAGTAAAGAACAAAGACGATGGTAAAAAGCTAGTTTATTATAACGCGGGAATAATTGTTACATTGCAGGTCATGTGGTACCAAAATTCCTTCCCACTAAGTGCATCGGAGCGTGTGTCGATATCTGTGCGAGGGAACAACCATACTCTACTAATAGCGAATGTACAGCCTGAAGACTTTGGAAATTATACGTAAGTTGAAAGCGAACTTGGATAAAGCTAAGATATTATGATAGGGCTTACTTATTATGATTTCAATATTTCTTTGCCATAGTAATATATAAAATAATCGCACGTTTTAACGTTTTAAAGTTAGTCTAAATGTCTACACATAAGTTTAGGCATTTATAGTTTGATACTACATATAAATGTAGTATCAAAGTTTTATTATAGTATAGAATTCGCGCCATTTCTTTTTTATTTTCGAATTTATTAAGTCGATTTGTATTTTCAGCCAGTTTCTTTTTCATCTAGTACGTATATTTTGTATGAAACATTAAACTCTTTGGTAAATTTATATGAAAATAAAACAGTGTATTAACAAAATTTCATACAACATTGCCGCACTGTTTTGGTTCTTAGCTATAGGTTATAACATTACTATGTAGTTAAGATTATATAGTTACTGTGTTAGAGTGTTAATAAGAGAATCATTAGTATTTCTCATTATTATTATATATGGATTTATACAGATGCGTCGCAGACAACAGCCTGGGCCGCGCGCGGCCCTTATCCTTGCATCCTTGTCAGCGTTACGTTTTATGGAAAAGACAAAAGTGATTAGTTAAATGGCTAATAGCGGATGGATCTATTACTATAGCTATCTAACACTGAAAGAATTTTCTTTCTAAACCGGACCAGCATCTTCAGCTTTATATATTCCATAATAAAAAACTTACAATGATAAATGACTGTTTAATTACAGGATATTAATCGAATCCCCAGGGAATTAAATCAAGAAAGAAAACTGCTTTCTTGCGACGTCGTACTGTTTAATTAGAAGTGAGTAGCAGACAATACTTAGTATGGTAATCTTTCATTGCCTATTCCAACTACATGCAAACAGTATGTAAATAAGACAACTCGCGCTTTGCTTTGCGCAGGAACTTTTTCTATTAACGACCTACGTTACTGTAATGACTTCATTAAATATCAGGTTAATGGCACTACCGTTTGCATTTAACTGGCATTAATTCCTGTAAGTCTTGGCTTGAGTCGTGAGCGTAAATATTATGAGTTTCGTTGTAACAGGTCTGTTACGGACTTTTTTGAAGCAACTATGACGCCGGCCGCATGGACCAAAGAGACTAATTATGACAGGACATTGCCGAACAGTAGTTTTGAAATAGATTATTACTATTTTTTTGAATTGATATATTTAAGATCGCTTTTTAACAACAAAGGTCATTAACGACCACAGTAAACTTAGATTAGGTTATAAACATTAATCATTTTTAAGTGTGCTATGGTTTTAACATAATTTTCACACAAACATTCTTTTAAACTAGTTGGTAGTTTACTTAGGCGCTTCTCAGAATTAAAAGATGATTAAGATAAGATAATTAATAGATTAATTTGGTTGCCATGGAGACGGAAAAATAAAGGACGTAAAAAGACAATGTTTTTGATTTTTTTCCGTAATAAAGTCTATGATGCTTCAAAGTGTTGTTGCTCAGTCAATACGTGAGTTGTAAATTGATATATAAGAATATATGATGATATATATTTTCATATTTTCTTTCTTTCGTCTTTACCAAAACGCCGCCAGTTAAGTGAAGTAACTTTAGGTGAAGTTACGTGTGTTTATGCATAACAATAACTTTATATTGTCTTGGGTCCTCGATACCTCACAGTTTTCGAAAATTAATTTTCTACTGAAACTAAGACTGGCCAATGAAGTCAAAGACAAAATCGTAAATATAGACTTTTTTTGTAAGCACTTATGAACGTCATATGTGTTATATGTTGTTCTTCATTTCTAAGATTTCTGACTAGTAAAATCACCCACTTTCTTAAATTTATGTACATAAATTTTTCGAAAATATATTGAGCGTGTACAGTCATTATTTTAAAGTCCATAACAGAACAAAAATGATACTACGTATTAACATCGAGTGGTTTAAAGATATTAAAGGACCCGGCAGACGTCTTGCCCGATTGACGGTCAGACAAATAGTCCACTAACGCCATATAGTGAAGCATTTCGAAGATGGGACCCACTCTCTGCATCTTTTAGTATTTTTTAATCATTCTTTAGTCTTCCATTCTCTTATTTTCTTTTTTTTTTATATGTTACAAGGAGGCAGACGAGCAGGCAGCAGGCACCGAAGTGCCTACCAGCGCCCATGGACATCCGCACGACCAGAAGGCCAGCAGATGCGCTGCCGGCCCTTAATGACGAGTTTAGGCCACCGGGGTTTATATTTTTTTTTTAATAAAATTATTGCATATAAGAGTCGCCCCTAGCTGAGGCGCTCCCTGGGACTCGGTGCCTGTAGCGGCTGCTCCATTCGCCCTAAGGCAGGGCCGGCCCTGCCGTAACATCCCTATTACGAATAACATTTTTAATTTAAGGGAAACGGGAATATTAGGAATTTCTAAAATTAAATCGTATTTAATTAAAAAAAAAGTTATCTATCACTTAAAATGTGTCCCATTTAATTACAAATACAATACATATAGAGAGAGGAGAAGGGTTGACTTTAACTATATGTTTTGTCTCATTTAATTATGAAACCAACCAAGGAAACACTACGAATAATTTGTGACGACTGTAAAGGCATTACAATCTGTCTATTTTTTGCAAAAAGGTCTGTTGTTAATTCAGTAGGTGCTTTACACAACTGCGTCGAGTGAAAGAGTTTACGACCATTTACGGTAGGGTTATATTAGATACCTTAAGTTACGCAGCGTCCGGTGAAAACTGGAGACAAGTGGCTGCGACATCCGGTTCTGTGATAATTTTATAATAGCCTCTTAAATGCAATGCGTGCAGTAGGGTGACCACATAGACCGCCCCACCGAAGTGGTAAAGTCACTTGAATGTAACTTTTTTTTATTATTGTACATTCAAATACCTTACGCTTAGGTGTAGTTACATCTATCAGATTTTATATATTTTTCGTTGTGCATAGCAACGTTATTAAAAAAAACAGATTAGCATATAACGCGAGCGTATTACATTTATTCGTGTTTCTATATGCGAGATTTGCTTTATGGGTCAAACAAGTTAAAGAGTAGTGGACTTTGGTTTCTTTGAATTTGGCTACATTTATTGCATTGCTAAGGGGACAGCTGCACCTCTCTATCCCCCCTTGGCGATGCCCTTGCATTCATCGTCTCGCTTTAGGTTTACTTCATCTCCTTACTCTTAACTTCTTAAAAAATATCAACGCGAATAGTCTTGACAGGCTGTACTTTTCTGATGGAGGTTCTGGACAGCTTCTCTATAATAGGAACAATAAATTCGTTAAGTAGAGATAGCTCTACTAAACATGTCTGCATGTCATTTTTGAATAGAAATGCATTCTTAATACCGTTAAAATTTCGTTTAAAACAAATTAATTAATTAATGGTCACACTTGTAGATATGGTTAGTTAACTTTATAGAGTTTTTATTGCACATTGTTAAATATACAACCGCGCTTTTAGTACCGCGAACAAACCTTTTATGACAGTCTCTTTGAACATTATAGTCCGTAAAAGTCAAAATAAATTTAATTCTAGAATCGAAGGTGTTTATTTGAATCTCCTCGTTCAGTTTGAAAATGGCTACTGATATATGAGGAAATTGTTTTCATTAATAAAATAAATCCATAGCCTCAGTTTGAAAGAAAGTTCATGGCTCGCACAATATATTATGTACTTATATACACAAATAAAATTTGCGCAAATAAAATTTCATACAACTGTACTCTTATTGGTTGATGGTAAATTATTGCACGGGGCACAGAACTTTACAGACGAAAAACAATTCACGAGTCTTTCTCCTGATGAACACAACAGAAAATCAGTACAGTGCTGTGAAAAATAATAAATTAAATTGTAAACAGTACATTAATATCAGAATCTTTCGACAGTTTACAATCTCGCAAGATAGATTACAATCTAACAGTTTTTACAATTTAACGGGAACATATATACAGAATCTATGAATTCTAACTGATTTTAATGAAAATCATATTATTCATGTAATCCTATATATTTTTGTTACATTTTTGCATGTCGAATTTTAAAATCGTAACTTAGCAAATTTCAAACACTCCAACTCCAAATTTTCATTTTTGGCATTCAATGGTCCTATATAGTATTGCTCAGTATTGCTCAGCTCAGGAACCCTTATAGTGTTGCTCAGTCCGCCCGCAAGGTAGTCTCTCTCACAGCATTTCCTAACTATTATATGTAGACTTGAAATTTTCCAATCTCTCAATCTCATTAAGAAAATTTTCCTAAGCGAAATCGGACAGCAATTTTTGAATTAATTAAATAAATGCCTTTGTCGCGTATCAGATAAGGAACCCTTTTATATATGCATGTCTTGAAGAGCTCTTGGCCACTTTATCACAAGAAAATACGCGTTTTCCTTACAACAACATTAATTAATTAAATATTTTTGGTACATGTTTTCTTTCTTCATATTTATATTTATCTTAAGTATAGAACCAAAAACATAAATAAAACTGTGGATATATTAACTAAATAGCACTTCGCACGCATAGTCATTAACTGACTGATTAAGATTAAGGTTTAAAGTGATACAGGCAGCTTCATTTCAACATCCTCTATTAGCCAGTCAAAGAATTATTTGAATATCTCCATCCACTACTGAGATACAGCTATTTTTATATTTTTAACAATACACTTATTTTGGTTAAAAATCCAAACAAATAACACAATAACATATTTATATCATCAGACACTTCACGAACCGTTTTATAACTAAATAATTTGTTACTATATCGCCGCTATTATTGAATTATAAGCGAAATAAATAGTAAATGACAAAACATTTTTTGCGATTTCAAAAAAATCAACTTTTTTGAGTTAGGTCACTTTATGACTAAACGTGCGATATATTGAACGACCACTTTGGTGGAATTAGTGAAAAGTGTTATAAGATATATATTAAAAAACGCACCGTGACTGCTGTGCAGTGGACTGTCTCCTGATTTAAAGCTTACTAGATTTTCTTGTACCGTACTGAGGGTAGAATGACTTTTGCTCGATGGTGAATTGGAATGTCCCGCTCTAGGGCTCTTCAAACCCACCCCATCGCTGTTCTGTGTATCCAATGAGGTCCGAGTCACAAAAACTGAAGGCACATTTCTGTCGTTTATTTGCAATTTATCAAGAGAGATAATAGTATTAACGGATCCCGAGGAACTGGCCGTTTCAGCTCGTTTCGTATCTTTAAGGTTGTTGACGTAGAGTCCTTTATTCTTCTCCTTATTTTCCAAAACGTTCATTTGCAATTCCGTGAGCGGTTGTTTTCTGTTCATTTGCTTTGTTTGGTTGTTAAGTTGTAACATTTCAGAGACGCTGATGTTTGATTGTTTTCCTGAAAATATATGTACACATCTATCTTTATAAATATACGTGAAGCGAAAACTTTCGGTAGCATTTTACGAAAATTGCGCGGACGTCGTTTATACCTATAATTGAGGTGACACTTTAACATGATTATTTTGCTAGTTTTTATGATACATTGTATGAGTGTTATATATATGTATATATATATGTTTAAATAATATTGAGTATGCATGTGTATCGTGTGTATACAGCGTTTGTCGTTGGTGTGCGTAAGATTTTATTAACTTTATGGATATTTTATTCGCATTTTATGAAAAATATTTGCATTCGCACATACTGATCCATATAAATTATGTACTGTGCATAATTTTATACACCTCTACGCAATTTTTATAAAATGGTACCGATAATTTTTGCTTCACGTATTAATATGTAGATCTTGATCTGAACGGTAATATGATTATAGAAAATATTTAATTTTTTTTGAGTAGTACA
The DNA here is from genome assembly GCA_024363005.1 of Charaxes varanes. NCBI lineage: Eukaryota > Metazoa > Arthropoda > Insecta > Lepidoptera > Nymphalidae > Charaxes > Charaxes varanes. Next base: position 1,761,091 of record JANCMC010048705.1, on the reverse strand, counting down.
CAGGGCCGGATGTTCCATAAGATGGATGAGGCAACTGCCTAGGGCAGGGGTCGGTAACCTTTTGAGTCGGTAGAGCCAAAAATGACAATTTACAAAATTTCAAAGCTTTTAAAGAGCCACAAAAATTTTTCATGTCAACAACAAATAGTAGTCTCGTAAATAAAGTTTTTAATAAAAGAAAAGAATAAAAACATCTACGTATTCATATATAAGTAGTGTTTTTTTAATAAATTGGACAATATGGTGTTACATATTTTCGTATGGAACTAAAGAACCATATCCTTACATCCAAAGAGCCGCATGTGACTCGGAAGCCGTACGTTGACGACCCCTGGCCTAGGGACCCCGCATTGAATAGGGGCTCCGTGCACGTCCCAAGAAAAAAATTTTCATCGAACAATTTTTTTTAATACGTGATATAACTGAAAATAGCTGTGTTTTATGATATAGGTAAGGTAAGCGTTAATTCGGAACACAGCCGGCGCGCGGTCGACTAGGGTTAGTCCGGCCCTGGTAGAATATCACATCAATGTAGCAGGATCTGTTATTCAATACTTTCAAATAATTTCGTTCATAACTCAAATACAATACATATAATAAGCCCAGATTCAAGTAGGTTAACTATAATTAGTGTAACTGTTACTGCTTTTTTATTACAAGGATTATGATCTGCGTATATATTATCCTCGTAATATTTTTTTCATAATTAGGCCTTTATGCTTATCTCTCGTTGAGTGACCTTGACGTATTGTTAAGAAATTTTTAGAAAGACCGTTAATTAATTTCTTAAAAAAAATAGGTTATGCCATAAAAATCTCAATAGCTTAAATGAAATCCGAATGCTTCTAGATATAAATTTTTAAGAGCTACTCTTAGCCGTTTCGTTTTAAGTTATGTTGGAAGAAAATTTTCATACAAGGCGCAAATGTTTTTATTCCTTCACTTGTACCTGTTTTTTTAAATATTATTTTTACCTCTTCGGCATATTACGATAATTTAGGATAGTTTTAATGTAAGTCAAAATGAAGTTATGTTATTGTTTGTTTGTGTAGTGTTTTTGTTTTGTTTTCGCTTACTGAAATACCCGATACATGATTAGGGCCTAGCAGGAATATTTCGACGTGAAGTATGGCGGCGAGTCGACCATGCTCAGGCTGAAAATGGTCGTGCTAAGCCCACAGCGGACCCATTTTAGGCGTTATGAGCTGTATTACCATTGCTTAAGACCTGTGTGTGTGGTTTTATTTTAATATTGCATATTATAAAAAAATATTAACCTTCGCATACCCTCCTCTAAATAAACTATAATTGTGCGAAATGTTATACTGCTCCGTCCGCAATTTTCATGCTGACATAGTGCAATATCCTTCTTTTTTAGGGTTTCGTATCTTCTAAAAAAAAAAACAACCCATATAGGATCACTTCGTTGTCTTTCCGCCTGTCTGTCTGTCAAGATCTTTTTGCGCAGGAACTCGTATACCCGTAAAGTTAAAATTAATAACAAAAACTGACGAACGTGTTGAAGCTGTGAGAAAATCAACCCTCCAAGTGTGCACAATCAAAAGATATGGCCATTTATGTCACATTTTCCACACTAGTACATTCGAAGAGGGAATAAAAACCTATAGGGTACTTCCTGTTGACCTAGAATCATGAAGTTGGCAAGAAGCTAAATCTTGAAGTCCAAGTATAGAAAAAATTCCGTAAACCAGAAATTCGAAGACTTTCTCAAATTTAAAGAAATCTTATGAAAAGTATAGTCAAAATCAAAATGAAAAATATTTTCCTTCGTTCGTTTACACTTTACAGTACTTATGAACATCATGAATCTTTAATAACATGTTAAAGTATTAGCTGACGGTACCTTAGTGCGCCAATTGGACTCGTACTTATCCAGTTTATTCTACATAAAATATACCTTATGTATGATAAAAAGGAGAGCCTTTTTATCCATGTCTTGCCCTGTTTATTTTCATGGGAAATTTTATATTATTTTAAGTAGATAAAACATCGTTAACGTGTATTTCACCCCGCAACCGAAGCTTCATCAAGAATTAGACTTATAAAGTTATTAGTAATTGTTATTCCTACGTTAACTAAATTTTCCCTTCTTATCGGATCTCTGTAGAATAAACTCCTGATTCTATCAATGAAATAGACCGAACTACGGACCCGTTGCAATTTAGACACTGACATTTTTACAGCCGCCTCTGAGACTACGCTCACACTTGACACATGTCACGTTACAGCGCGCCTTTCGATCGACGTGACAGCGGCGCACGTTCAAAAGCGCGTATGCTTTATAGTCGGAAAATTATAATTCATACATGATATAGCTTTTACAGGAGCCGATGAACAGCATGTAGAGTATTTAATATTCTGTGTAAGTGCAGTTACAATGGTTATCTGATTACATATAGATCTGATTCTTGCGGCTTCATCTGTAATATTAATAATATAATATTGAAATACCAGTTCGTTCGCATTTGTAAATTTGTGACAAATACATTAAATTACGCAGTACCTAAAGTATTGTTACTGAGTTATTGGTAATATATAAAGAATGTTTTAAAAAACCATTTATTATAATACACGTTAGTTTAATTGTTTTACCAGGTACTTTATTCTACTAATATTATAAACACGAAGGATTGTACATATGGATGTTTGGACGTATGGATGTATAAATGACTGGATGTATGTTTGACGCTCTTTCACAGAAAAACTACTGAATGCATTTTGATTAAAACTTTTCAATAATATAGTTTATACATCAGAATAACACATAAGCTATAAATTATAAAGATAATGTGTGAATTGTCCAAAATATAACGATAAATCTCATTTCTCAAAGGCCGGCAACGCATCTGCGATCCCCCTGGTGTTGTAGTTGTCCATGGGCGTCGGTAGTCACTTATGAGTACCGCCTGCTCGTTTGCCTCTTGTTATATTAAAAAAAAAATTGAATTTCAATAAAAACGGTCGCGTTATAAAACCGCTGTCGTGTGAACACAATTTTGGGAGTCCATATGCTCTATTTGAACGATTTTATTAACGCGCGTTAAAAAAACTCTCGTGCGAATGAGGGCTGACAGATATAGTTCATCGGTCAGTTGTGGCGGTGTCGAGGATTACAAAATTCCATCGATTTTCTTTGGTGTTTATTCGTAGATTTAGTTTTTAATGCAATATGAAATCATATTTAGGTCATGATTCAACTTGTAAATATGACTGCAATAATGTTATCTCAGGCTATTAGAGTTTGTTTACCGGCGCGTCTCGAAACCGTTCGGGTTTGTTTATTCCGATAACATCCATTTAGTTGGGTACTATTACTTAATAGCAATAAAACGCAATATATCGATCGAATAAACATATATTTCTAGGAAATCGGAACGTAGGAGAATCAATCTATACTATACATATATATTATATATTTCATATATATAGCTGAAGAGTTTGTTTGTTTGCTAAATACGTTAATCATAGGAATTACTGTCCCGATTTGCAAAATTCTTTCAGTGTTAGAAAGCCCATTTATCGAGGAAGGCTACAAGCTATATATCATCACGATAAAATTTTTCACCTAATTTTACATGGGCGAAGTCGCGGGTAGCAACTAGTATTATATATTGGGGATATTTCATATGTAATATTTGGAAGGTTAACTTCCTTAATATGTTTTGGAGTCACAAAATATGAAAAATTAGAGCTTGCATTTTCGTCTTCTTTGGGGAAAGAATTGTATTAAGGTGGGTTCAGACTACAGCTAGAACAAGAGCATTCTCTCCCGAACTTTTAGTGTAAACGTAAGCATGTTCTTAGCGTTTACACCAAAATATAAACGAACAAATATATTAATAAGAATTAGAATCTTTGTGAACGCAGACAGAATTACGAAAGAATGCTATACATATGTTTAGACTAAAAAAATTGATAGAGTAGGTAGATGGAGAATTCTGTCGTCTGAAGTATATCGCCTTTAATATGTCTTATGTGCTTATTACTTTCTAGTTATATGGTATATAGTACGTAACGGTGAGTGTCATATGAACGCTTATTTCTTTCCCACGAGGTTGTTTGTCAGAGATTATGGCCGCTTTTGCAGCGTCATATTTTTTATCTGTTAAGTCAATCATACATATATAAGCTTAAATTTTCCTTATTGAGTAATAAAATTGTTATCTATATATCAATTATCCTTTAAAATTGAAGTAGGCGTATCGTAGGCATTAAAAAATCATTCAAAGAAAAACAGAAAGTAGATAAATTAATGAACGCATAACTTTTCAAAGTAAAACATTAAGCAATTCCAAATGCTTGGCGTTGATGGAAGCTGATAGTAATTATCAATTTGGAATGATGCCTAGAATTCCAGTCGATTCCGTTGTGATAGCGGTATGATTTACATATTTATATTCTTAAAATATTTATACATGCGTCATTACATATCGTTATACGAGAATAATCCTACAACGCGCTTATAACGTGGAATAAACATACCGCGTTTTAGGGGGTATCATAGACATAAAAATAAGCTTTCATGCTTATTTTTATTTTTTAAACCTAAAAGATATATGTTTCATGCGAGTGTAAGCAGCAATTTTGCTTAGGCAAATAGGAGGCGCCGTGGCTTAGATGGTTAAAGCGCCTGTCTAGTAAACAGGAGATCGTGAGTTCGAATCTCGCCGGTGCCTTGTTTAAGTTTATTTTTATATACTTATAAGACATTCATAGTCTATATCAAACTAGCTTCAACGTGACTTCGTCCTTGGAGATTTCTTCGAATTTGATATAAACCTTCAATCCCTATTTCAGCCCCTTCAAATTTCACTTTCACAACAAAAAGTACTGTATGTTCTTTTCGTAGGGCCAATCTGTCTCTTTACCGAAATTGATCAAAATTGGTAGAGTGGTTTAGACGTTAAAACGTAACAGACAGAGTAACTTTTACATTAATAATATTAGTAAGAATTAGTAGGATTGTGTTTAAGCTATTTATAAAGCAGGTTAGCAACATTTAAAGGCTCCGTCGAATTTTTAATTTTGTAAGTGTAATGCCGGCGCCAGACATAGCTTCATTTGTATGACCATTTCAATGATCAAGTAGTGTGACCGGGGACTTTGTGTAGCTTTGTGTAGCTGCGTTTTGTAGAACTTTGTAATCTTCAAGGATAAAAATGTACAAACACTCTGAGCTATGTCTGGCACCGGCATTATTAAAGCTGTTGTAATGCTTATTTTTGTTGTATATTGAGTAAAATAATTACAGTTATAATAAAAATCGGTGATACATAGGCTGAGTGAATACAATTTTTCGATGTTATTTTCTAGAAATAACAAAGTGTTTTTTTTCGTTCTTCAACGGAACCCTAATGAAAGAACCAATCGAGCACAGGGTCCAAGTTACTTAACGCATTCGTGGGAATATATATAGTTAAGTGGAAATTCTTAACTAATTTTTTACCAATCTCCAATTCGGGTGTCGTAAAGCAAATTTTTAAAAGGAGTTGTCCCCGAACGGTTATGAGCCTTGTTAATAAATATAAACCATCGCTGAATACGCCATCATAAACGACGGTATGACTTTTTAGAAGGAAACCCTTGGACGGCGCGTCACGCGTCCCAAAGGTGAAAATGTCGAAGACGAAATCAGGGCTGCCACTTATCCTAATAAACAAATTATTCTTTATCTTTTATTGCATTTTTCAACCCTCTAATTACATTTTAAAATCTACACTAATACTAGCTGTACCCCGTGACTTTGTCCACGTGGGCCACTCTTATCACTTAGGAGTATAAAAAACAGATAGTAGCCGATTCTCAGACCTACTGAATAAGCATATAAAATTTCGTAAAAATCGGTCAAGCCGTTTTGGAGGAGTAGGGTAACTAACATTGTGACACGAGAATTGTATATATAAGATATTCAAAAGAGCTTGTTAAAGTGTACTTGAATAAAATATCACTTGAATTTGAATATAAAGCTGAATAGTTTGTTTGTTTGCTTGAACGCGCTAATCTCAGGAACTACTGGTCCGATTTGAAAAATTCTTTCAGTGTTTCCCCTAAAAAGAAATGACATAAAAAGCCTGCCTTTACCTCAGTTGTTTTGGTTAGACTCTTTAATTTTACGAAGAGATGTCAAAGAACTCTGCATCATTAACCACATGTAATCCGGAGAATGTTCATAGAAATGGTGTGGGCTAATATCGACGGATGAATTCCATTGCCGAACATAGAAAGTGTCATTACTTAAAATTTCCACCCACTTTACCGCCTCTATGCCCGAAAACTGGTCATCCATAAATTATGTTACAGGAATTTAAATTTTTCTTTAACTCCTTTCCTCACTCTTACTGTCACATCACATAATTAGGAAAACAGCAGAGAAAACAGCAAAAAGGCAAAAGAATTTAAATTTTAAATTGTGACATCACATAGCTTTTGACCTGCACTGCCCGTTGTTCCAAATGTCACATTTTGGTGATACCCCTTCCCCGCTCACCTTTTAACGTATCACGTAATGTATGGATGACGTCCAACATGCTATTTTAAAGTTAGTCTATTAAAAACTTGGTAAAGTTGATAAATGAAACAATATCAAATTTGAAACTAATTTTATTTTAAAAACATCATCTAAACTAATGTAAATATTAACAATAATTAATATCTCTCTCAAACTACATAGTAAGTACTAATTCTTTAATTTTTATTTTATTTCACGTTTATTATATTAAAATACTAAACTATAAAATACTTTAATACTTTAAAGCCGCAATAGCTCAGCGGTGAAGAAGGTTTTCTTATAATACATAATAATCAAAGTTTATAACTTATCTGTGAAAGCCCTAAATTGCCTTCTAGATACTATGTTTTTATAAACTTGTATACTAACTTTTTCTTTACAAATAAAATAAAAATAAAAACTTTGCAAACGCATCCAAACATTTTAATTTTTATTTTATTTAACAAGGGACAAACGAGCTGGCGGGTCGTCACCTAAATGACTACTGACGCCCATGGTCATTTGCACCGACAAAAAGCTCGCAGATGCATTGCCGGCCTTTAAAGAGGAGTTTATGCCATTGGGACAATGTAATTGTTATATATTGATTATCAGGATAATAATAAATTCTTAATTTTTCGTCAACTTATAGCAAGAAAACTTCCAAAGCTACCGCTAGTTCCTTTATGGAATAGTCAAATCTGTTTGGTATGTGGACACGACCTGGTGGAGTGTCAAATTCTTCTCATAGTTCTCCACCGGCTGCAAGGACTGTGCAGCTGGTATCTCCTGTACCTCATGCAGTGCCATTGTGGAATTTGCCTCATGCGACGTAAAGCTTCCAGCTATAAAATATTAATAAAATTTATTTTTCAACATGAAACCTTATAGAGTCGTAGCTAATCAGTCACCGGCATTTGAGTCGATCGCTAGGTTAAGCAATTCTTACTACGACAGGGTGGTAGATGGGTGACCCGTTCTAACATCGGATTTCAAATATCCGACCTGCGTATTTCGGAAGGCACGTAAAATAGTGGGTCCCGTTTAATGTCACTGAGTGATGTTAGTCGTGAGATTGTAGAGATTTTGGCTAAGCGATATTATGCGAGAAGCGATAAATGTTAAACTTTAGCATATAACAAGAAAACCTTGTGGTCGTGTTGTAGAAATCACTACATAAACGACCAAAACAGTGCCAGTGATGTTGTATGAACTTTCATTACTGCACTCAACTACTTTTCATTATTGCACTGTTTTTTATTTACATATATTTACCACAGAGGTTTTATGTCAATCAAGTTTCATATAAAATGTGTGCATTGGATGAAATAGATACTGGCTGAAAATAAAAATACACTTGATCGATGAGCCTTCATCCATCCTGATGTGCCTTTATGGATATTGATTAATATTAATCAATCAACTACTCCACAATAGACCCATCTTAAATAGGAGAAATATGAAAAAATTTTCTTTTATTTCACTTGAGCTTTAATTATTTTGTGTTTTTCTTTTTAGTTTACATTTTAGTTAAGGACGTAACCAATTAGAAATTGACTACAAAAGCTGCCCGCGATTTGTCGTTCTTATAAAATTGGAAACTTATAGTTGATATACTGAATCAAAAGAATTCTGAAGCTATTGTTTTTTGTAAGACCATACACAAATAGCGCTACGCTTGCAGTGCTTTTGGTTTGCAGTTGAATTGGGCCGGCGCGTCCTGGTACCAGTACCTCTTTCTCACATAAGATCGGCGTGAAGTGGCGACAATTTTGTCACGTCAAGTGATGATATTGTTGTCGCGTTTCGTTCGGTTTATGCGACTTCCCGGTGGCCTAAACTCGTCATTAAAGGCCGGTAAAGCATCTGCTAGCCTTCTTGTGATGCAAATTTTCATGGGCGTCGGTAGTCACTTATGTGAGCGACCTGCTCGTTTGCTCTTTGTAACATAAAAACGAAAGAGTCTACACACACATGTCGTTCTATAAAAAACATGAGTTTCTAACAGCATATTGTTTATTTAAATGACATGCGTTGAAGGTGAGTTAAAAAAATTAATTACAAATTCAAAAGACCTAGGGTTAACTTATTAAACAAGTTGATTATATATATTGTTTATTACCTTTAGTGTCAATCTATACTAATATATAAAGCTGAAGAGTTTGTTTGTTTACTCGAATGCGTTAATATCAGAAACTACTGGTCTAATTTGAAAAATTCTTTCAGTGTTAGATAGCCAAGATTTTTTTATATCACAAGAGGCACACGGGCGATACATTCAAGTACACCGGCGCCCATGAACAACTTCATCACCAGAGGGCTCACAGATGCGTTGCCGGCCTTTGAGAAACGAGTGTGCTCTTATCTTGAAGATCCATAAGTCATATCGGTTCGGAGATACCGAAGCTGGTAATTGATTCCACAGGGGATTTGTGCGAGGTAAGAAGTTTCTTGAGAATCGCACGGCTGTGAATTTTAGGACATCAAGGTGGTGAGGGTGAAATTTCAAGTACTAACGAGATGTCCTATGGTGGAATACAGCTGCCGGTTACGGTCCGAACAATTCCTCGGAACACTCCCCGTGATACATGCCGTAAAAGATAATAATAATAATATTTTTTTATATATTTTTAAATGTTTTTGTTTTTATAATAATATTTAAAACTGTATTTAAGAATAAGATATATTAAATAAATGATAGTCATAATAAAAAACTTTATTCGCCAAACATACAGAGATTATAAAATTTAGTGTACAGTAAAGCTTAATATATAAATTTACACCCGGTCGCAGCCAGAGCAACTTAACTTAACGATCGACTCAAATGCCGACCACTGATTAGGCCACGACCTCCTCTTATTAAAGATATACAACCACGCTAAATCATAAACTGACCAATTATTTTTAACGTTTAAAGTTAGTTAATAGTGGCAGCTTCGTTTCGTTTCGTCCTCTATCAGCCAATCAAAAAGTTATTTCAATATCGCCATGAAACACTGAGATACTGTTACCCCCCATATAACACGGTACTATTATATATATAATATTATATTATGCGCATTCGGGTTCGCGTTATTCTCGTACATGCGCGCTGTATGAGAATAATCTACAACGCGTTTTCATATAGCGCGGAATAAATCTACCGTGTCATATGGGCTATTACTGTATACTGTAATAATCAGATTTTTTGAGTTAGGTCACTTTATGATAAAGCGTGTGAGTTGTGAGAATTATAAAATGTAAACATCTGTTTAAGATTTCTGAATAACAGCTTATACATAGAAAATCTTATATTGATGTTACCAGTATAAACAATACTTCTTAATGTTTTTATATGACCCATATGATTTTGTAGGCATTTTTTGGAACAATTAAATTAAATTAAAATTTTTCAATTTTAAAGAGATTTTCTCTGGTCAATGTTGGTATTTAAAAAAACTCCCAAAAATTTGGAAAAACATAACTTGAATTTTTTGAAATATATATCAAGCTCCTTCGAAACGGCTTGACCGATTATTATGAAAATATTTATACATATTTGTTAAGTATGAGAATCGGTCGTAAACTATATTTTAATCTCCTAAGTGATAAGTGTGGCCCACGTGGATGAAGTCGCGGTGTACAGCCAGTATATAAAAGCGAAATGTCACCTAAGATAAAATCACGAAAAGTTTAAAGTTAGTAGACAGCTTTTGCGGCATTTTGAATTGTATAAATCAAAAGCGATGGCTATGATTCACGGTAAAACTCGAATGAGTCTGTTTGACTCATTCAATGTAAAATTAAAATGTTAAATTTTAATATTATAAATAAAGCAAGAAAGAAAGAAAGAAAGAAAGAAAGAAAGAAAGAAAGAAAGAAAGAAACAAAGAAAGCAAGCAAGAAAGAAAGAAAGAAAGAAAGAAAGAAAGCTAAGAACAGATTTTTCGGTTGAATCAGATTAAGGGGCGGACAAAGTCGCGGGAAAAAGCTAGTTAATTAATTTGAAAATGCCATTATCATTATGCTGCCACTCAACGAAGTTAAGCAGTTACAAAGCTGTAAATAGAAACTGGTTCACATAACTATAGTATATATAATAATATGATACTCGTAGCGTGTAATTGTTCAATTGTTTACAAATATGTTAGCACTTTTGAATTCAGCATAAAATTATGCTAAACTAGCAACGGCCAAGGTAAATACATGGAATTTGACACATCACCTACTTTTTTAGTTGTTTTGTTTTTACGGCCATCATAGGTACAGGTTATAATTTTTTTATATATATACTAGCTGTATACCACACTTCATCCACGTGACTTCAGTGATTTTATCTTTTGAAGGTTTATATTTAGGAACAGATGTCCGTGTGTCATATAGTCCTGTATATATTTATTTATTTTATTTAGCATTAAAATAATATTTCAACATCATTAATCACTTCATTAACTATTCTTAAACTACATAAGTTGTTATTATAAATCTGTTTTTTATAGAATTATAACCGAAATAAGTCATAAATGTCAACACGTTTTTTGCAACTTCCCAAAAATCCAACTTTTTTGAGTTAGGTCACGTTATGACTGAGCGTGCGATATGTGTGTAAAACATTCCCTTCCCAAAGAAAAATCATGTCCTAAGTGACTTCATGACTAACTTATTTATGGTAAGAAAGCTGGTTGTATTTTAATTTATAAAGTACCTTGCCCACCTATGGAGTACACTATAAATCTATGAATCAGTCATTAAAATAATAGTCACAACAATAAATATCCTTACTGAATAGTATCCATTAGCCTAATACAAAGTAAAATAACAAAAAAATATAAATATATCTAGTAAAATTTCATAGCTTCCTGAATAAAACATCTATCACATAAGTTATTTATAATGTTGCACTATTGGAAGAAATAATAATTCTAAATAATATAGCACATGATACTTTTAAGCCACTGCAATTACCACATTACTTTATAATTGAAACATAATTCTTAGCAACGAATAATAATATTTTGAATTCATAATTTTGTAGCAAAAATGCTGCTAGAAGCATTCCTTATTGTAAAGTATAAAAGTGTAAAACCTGATGTTTACAGGTATTTGATTTAAAAGATATATTTTTATTTAATATAACTGATAAAAGAGTGATATTGAATTATATAAGATATGATATAATATGTCATATCTTGTGTAATTACATAAGCTATAAGATACTGATTATATATTAAGTGATTTTCTGTTGAGGAAACATTTTTGTTTCCAATTTTCAAATCTATGAAAACATTTTATAATAGAGATGTACAATTATTTCAACCAGTCATATTGTTTATGGTTTTAATAAGCTCTTCAATGGACAATCTTATGTTTCTATAAACTAAGCTGACTTCCATGGCTGTAAAAAATTACATACAGCTTGGTAACTAACAAAAAAGATCTTATATACATATAATCTAATATACTCATATTTAAGTGGTTAATTCAAATATAAAATAGACGAACACACATGCAAGAAAGTCTGGTATCAGTCAGGAACATTTAGAAAAAAAAAAACAATAACATAGAATATGCCAATTTATGTCCTAAGCATATTGGCAAATTCTTCAAAAAAGTGGTCATGCCACATGCTAGGTTTAGTTCGCACAACACTGTTTAGTAGCCTCCTTAAAAAACACTTGAGTTTAGTTAAACACTGATAAACGGGCACTTTAATTGAATATAGGCACTTTTTTAAACATTCACAGCTCTGCAGTCACTGACTACATTTGTGATTGGGGCGTCAGTCACATCCCTTGTTTGTATATTAGCACCCCTCCTATTTCTATCTCGGAAAGAGCCAAATCCTGAATCGTGAGTTGTAGCGGGGGACGTACCTACGAATATCCGTGGCATATCACATTCTTCGCACTTGTCCAAGAGGGGATGATTTCGAAAGGTGCACATATGGCACTGCCATGAAGACGTCGGCCGTTGTCCCGTGTAGATATTGCTGTAAAAACTTCCAGTATCATCAGCCTCTGCAACGAGGCATTGTAAAATAATATTAAATATGTGATCCGATGTCTTAAGTCCATAACTTTGCGATACATATAGATTATGCCAGTAACTATGAGTTTTATCTACATGAACGTGGAATCGTGAGGATATATATTAGAAAGAGATAGTGAGATAGATAAGAGGGAGATAGTAATATGTCATTTCGTCCTTACTGGTTGTTCCTCGATAGCTCTCGCTCTTTCTTATTAATTACAATTATTATACCCTTCCCGCTTACTCATCATTACTCAAGCAAGTACCTTACCGTCCATAGTTTGGTCGCGTGTATAGAATAAGTTATGACCAGCTACTTTCACAAGCGCGAACAAATCTTCGAGCGTTTGTAACGATGGGTTTCGCGACTACCACGAAATAAACATTAGCGTAACTTTTAAATAATACGTTCTGCTTGCTGCTTGGATTATAATAACGTATAGATATTCGTAAACAAAGAATATGGGGAGTCAATTTCCACGCTTCTCTAAGAAACAATGACATATAAGATGAAAATCTTTGTTTACAGTCATATCATAGAATAAAGACTTTTATATATTGATCTTATCTGTAATATGTAATCTGTTTTTTTTTTAGTATAGCGGTGTGATAAGAATTTCAAACAGTTCGGAAAATCCAAAGTGAACGCCTCATAACGCTAACCTTTCATAGGTTAGCGTTATGAGGCGTGTATTTAGTTTTTAATTAATTATAAATAAATGATACCGAATTACAAACTCATTTTCTATAAGAAACAGTGCACCGTTATTCTGAAGCTAATTAAAAAAACAATAAAGTAATATTTTCACTTTTCCAAACGTGACCGTGCCAGATCCACACACACAGACATTCGGACATCCAGATATTTTTTTTTAATTATTTATTTTTTACATTAAATAAAAATAGACATGTCATTATACATACATGCGATACGTTTAAAGCTGTGCTCGCATTCCAAGTCGTAAGTTGTCGCCAATATTTACTTACACTTACGTAACTTATTACGAGGCGTCAGTCATGGTTCGTTACCCGTCTGTAAGAACGTGTTGATGATTCTTTACTTTCTTATTTGAATTCATTAAGACCCGGAAGACCCTGAGATAATGAGTGCAGACGAGGCTCCAACATATAGAGGTTAACTTTGGCTTAAACAGGTTATTCAACTCTCACCACTATGAGCTTATCCAAAATAAAAAAAAAGGAAAAAAGAGTACATTTTTATGATAAAAATGTCACGGTTAATACGAAATACTGAAAGATTATAGATTTAAATATGCCAAATATAAAATTTATATACAACACATAACTGTACATACATTTATGATCCTAATTGTAGAAGTTAGTTAGGATAGACATACGGACGGACGGACGGATTGAGCGAAACTAAAATGGTTCCTTGTACTACAACGAAACCCTAAAAATGTAAATAAAACACCTAAAAAAAAAATAGTACTATATTATTGCATGTCTTTATTTAGTTGCAATAATATAGTTGCATTTATTTTTAAAAATACGCCTAAAATTTAAGCAACCTATCAAAGAATATTTTCAAAAATTAACTGAACTCAAAAAAAAAATATTGATCCGATCGCTATCAAACTACAAAATAGGTGGGACTCTAATGACCCTTTACGTGAGACGCTAATGCCCTGATCCACCGATCGACGCTATAGAAGCAATTATCCCCCTGGAAGAAAAGTCTAATTTCCCTATACCTGTTTTCAGATCTCCCTCAAATTGTCAAACGTACTTCATTTGCATTGAAGGCAAGCCTCGTCGTCTAGCTTGCGGTGGCTACTCGGGTTTCGATGAGCTTACTGAATCTTGCATAAGCGCCGAAGAAATATCAGCCTGCCCACAAGAACTCCGCACCCGTGCTGCTAAGGCCAAGGAAGCGGAAGAGAAACGACAACGATTACTCGCTGAATCTCCGTTTGCAAAACTAAGATATGACGAAGAAGCTTTCCCTCGCGGACGATCACTAAATATAGAATCTGAAGACATAGAACAGAATCTAGGCGATAAGGAAGTGGAAAGTGAAACGACTAGTCCCGATCAATATGAATAGAAATATTAAATACTTTCTATGTTTATTTCTATAATTTTTAGACTCAAAAACCAATAGATATGATAAAAAGAATATATTCTAGAATCTGTATCATAACTTCTGAGTATTATCGAAATATCAGTCTTATGACAAACTTCTTATCACTATAGTAAATGATTACGTAAAATATTTTTAAATAAGGCTCTTCTCCCTTTATAGGATTACTGCTGTTAATCACTGCTAATTACTTTATCCGACCTAAATTTGTATAATTCAAATTTGCTGTAAGACTTGTTAGACTTGTGTTTTGTTTAACTATCATAACAAAAGACAATTTACATTTTCCATCTTAATGAAGGATGTTGAGAAGTACATTATCAAATCAGTAATTACCTTATAAATTATCGTTGTACATTTTATATTGTAGTCGATTATTGATAGTGCCATTTAATGAATAAAGAAACCTCTATGAAATTACCTTTTTAATTTTCTCTTTAATATGTAAGTTTACCTTAACGACTTTAGTGGTTAGCTACATTGAAAATAAGTATAAAATCAGTTTTCAATATTTTATCGACATCATTTGGATTCACATCTCCAAAGCAACAGATCAAAATGAAATTCTTCATTTGTTTTTCTGTGGTGATTGCCACCTGTAAGTACATTTTTTAAACTATTGTTATTAACTTTATTACATCAATCTGATGATATTAAAAGAACATATGAATAGAAATACTAACAGTGAATTTTATTTATAAGACCTCTTTTCTTTTAACGAACATTAATAGTTTTAACGAAGTTTTATTAAAGTTGATTAACGTTATTCCATATTTTGATCCGAGTTAACATTTAAAATTTCGTCATGTACTGTAGTCAAAGTACGGTTGACTTATTATAAGATTGAATTAAGACAAAATTTTTTACAGGCTTTGCCCAGGGTCAAAGGAGTTCAGAATGCCATCAACCAAATGGCTTTATACCAGTTGACGGAAGCTGTGATGCTTACATAGAGTGCCAGGTAAGTTTAGACACAGTTGCCTAATGAATTCGATTCCTCGATATATTGTGCGATTCCTTATAAAATGGAATTCACTTCCAAATTTCTATTTACATATATATACACGTAATTTTTTGGAGTAAAAGCTTTTAGAGGCACGTCACCATTTTTTGCGCGGATTTTGAACACGATTAACCACTCCATCGGTGAACCGCTGTCGGCAAGTTCAACTGGATTTCGAATCAGGTACAGTTGGAATAGTTGCTTTTAGCAGTATTGGTTGCATTTTCACTCGAATTCAGCATACTGTCGAACTACGACTGTTTGGTGCCAATGTCGACGAAACTAATCAACACATCTGGTCACTTTCATGTTATTTAATACTAGTGGACCCGACAGACTTTGTCTTCCTCACTATACGGGATACAGTTAATCAATGTCTTTTATGTATTTTCCTTAACGTGACACTGTCCGTATGTTTTATGAAATAATCATTTTATAGGGCACGTCAAAAGGTCCAGTACGAACATAATCTATTTGAAGTATCCTCAAGGAGCGACCAAATCTGCATTATTAACTATTTGTAAATAATCTTTCTAATTTTCCTATGCCTCTTTTCTTTTAAACCTAACTAAGAGGAATGAAATAAAACCAACCAAATTTATAACGGTGAAGCAGTTTTCGAGTTTCAGCGAGACTAACAAACAACATCTGATATATACAGGTTTATTGATGTTTGTTTGATATATTTCCGTTAGAAAATGATAGGACTGACTGTTTGCGTTAAATATAGCCCCCTTAAGCATCATGCAACAGAGAACCATCTTTGAGTTATCAAGTTTTTGAGTTTTTTTTATTGATTAAGTCAAAAATGCAACGACAAAAAATATTTTTCAAAAAGTATATATGTATTCATCGCAATTTTTCCTATGACTTATGAAAACGATAAATATTAAAACCACAAATATCAGTCCAAATTTAAAAATGCGAGACGGAAAACTTTTTTCTCTTTTTTGAGATTTAACCACAAAAATGCCTAAGAAAAAAAGTTATGAAACTTGTCTTGTAGATTATTTTAAAAATGTTAACGTTTTCTTAGATTTCCGAAAATGTATAACAACTAGAATTTTGAAATATAACGGGTGCATTTTCAAAGAGTAGCCAATTTTTTTTTATGAAATTCCTGACGTAAATGACGATTATAAAACAATGTCATTTAAAAATGCTTCACTCGTTAATTCACAAACACCTTGAAAGGAAATCTATATTAAATTTCTTTTTATATACAAGTCTCGTCAGATAAGAGGAGATTATACAAAGGTTTCTTACTAATGAAAATATCTAGCACTTCGAAACAATTAAGTGAAGATCGATTCGCAAGATTTCCATTATCATCCCGTTGCCACTCGCCGGCCAAATCTCTGAGAGGATTAAAAGGGTTCCCTTTCGAACTCACTTTCGTTGATTGCTCAAAACGTCCTTGAAAATATATATTCCTAATTGTATTATACTGTTACAGCCTGTTACTCTAATTAACAATAAATGGAAAAGAATTTCGTACATACTAAGAAGATATATAGTTCAATATATCTATAAATAAAATTAAGCATCGTCTCTTCTGTTTTCGTCGTGACTGTTCGTCTCCTCATGTTTTTTTCTTTTCCCGGAAGTTAGGCTGGGTTATCCACCGAAGATCCAAGGCCTCGAATGACCTCAACCAGGAATTAAATTCTTGCGGGGTTTGTCAGACAAGTTGTCATGATCCAAATTATATCTAAATAAACAAATTGTGTGTAGTAGATTTAAGTTTTTAGATATAGTGTTGTTATTTATTTATTTTATGTCTGAATAAAGTTTCTTTCTTCTTTCTTCTATATTACGTACGTTGCTTGTCTTGTTTGTTGTTTGGTACAATTGTTTATAATTTTATTCCATAGCTGTGTTATTCACACATACATGCAATAATAGTTGTTTTTACCATACCAAATACTTTGATCCTTTGAAGCTGTGAAAAATATTACCCCACTAAATATACGCAATCAAAAGATATGCATGAGTACAGGAATAAATCCCAAAACCGTAAATTTGTGGTTCCATCACAAAGAAGAAATGTTCAGTGACTTTGTGAAATTAAAAGAAATCTCATGAAAAGTGTAAATCCTTAAATACTATGGTAAAGTAGGGAACCCTTGGTGAGCGATTTTGACTCGCACTTGCTCAGTTTATTTATTATCATCTAATCTGGCTATACGAATAGTCCACAGTAAACGCAGTCGGGTATTTTTTTAGTTAGTATCCTTTTAAAATAACACAGATATGGCTAGAGCAATTTCGTTCGAAAGTCTTTCATAATTAAAATAGTTTAAAAGTCTTAATAATACATTAGGTATTAATGACAAATAATTCTTTACATAATATATTATCTTAACAAGATATCAACTTAAGTTATTCCTCGAGTGGATTCATTACGCGGTGTATGTCCTATGTATATAAGAAGTAACCTTTAGAACTATTTATTCAAAGGCAAATTAAACTTAAGTTACATTTAAAGCGAGCTAGGTCAAAAGAGCCAGCTTAGGGCGGTACATCAAAGCATTTCAGATCTCTATGCAAATTTGTTCAAAACTCTAACTCTCGTCCAGAAAGTTGTATTTCAAGTGAAAGCGGCTCGTTTAGGGATAATTTGCTTCAAAAGATCTAATACATATTTATAAAGAATATTATGTGTCCTATAATGTTATTTTAAAATGTTCCTGAATTTGAAAAATATTTTATCAGATACGCCTTTTTATTAAAAAAGAATAATCGAAATCGGTTATCGTGATATTGAGATATTCGACAATTTGTCACGCACATACTTAATCAAAATTTACAATTTCATTGTTTTCTAATCGAAACCTTTGTCAGACCTGGGCAAAATTAATATGGGACCAATCAGAAAGCACCAGCTTTCAAATGACACAAGAATCATCAAGATCGGTGCACCCAGTCGAAAATTCTGCGGTAACAATCATAAAAAAAAAAAACGTACGGGTCGCATTGATAACCTCCTCCTTTTTTGAAGTCGGTTAAAAAAGGATTTTAAATCGAGTATTAAAAAAACTATGTTATTAACGAAATATGCGTGTTTTATGAAAATCAAACTATGAACATTTTCAATAAAAAAGTTATGCATATGTAACTAAAACATAATTTAACATAAATATATAACCAGGGAAGTCCCCGCTTTATTTGGGGGAATAAGAGGAATTGAAATAGCGTAATATGGAAACGCGTTACAGCAGTACCGTGTATTGAAGGCGGTTACTGTAGTTAGTATAATATTTAAAATATCGCAAACAACACACACGATGCTTAGTCAAAACCCAATACTTACTCAAGAAAATTATTAATTTGAAATCTATTTCTGCAATAATTTCATCTTGCACACTATTAAGGCATGTTTGATCATTTTCCTCACAAGTGACGCTGAGTTTCTTTTGAGTATTAATCAAAAATGTCGATTCATCAACATTAAGTAACAGCTGTGAGATTTGTGTCTTTGAGAGACCATCCACATTGTTTGATATGCACATTTTAACGTTAGTAAATATATCTTTGAAAATATTGTTTATTTTCTCTTTGTCTTCCTGGAAATTTATTCAGAAATTAGTCATTGTTCTAAAGAGGAGTTGGTTAAAATTTATTCTAAGGACTACTAATCGTCTCTGAGTATTAAGCATAGTGTATGGTTTGCTGGAAGAGATTCTTGTGTGGCATTAGCCCTACTTTGTACACATTTTAGTTTTAGTTACTTTGTGCATCTTGCTTGTTTTATGTGTACAATAAATAAAACAATTCAATCAAAATGGTACTTTTTGTACCAACATATTATGTAGAGTGCATGAATTTCATATCATCTTGTAAAAATCACACTTATTATTGTCGTAAAATCATGAACGAATTAATAAAGAATCATCTTGTATTTGAGTTGCAAATCGAATAAGAAAAAAATTGGAATCTATATTATTTAAAGTTAGTAAGCAAAATTGTAACTAACTATTCTGTAGTGACAAATTTTAAATGACAAGTTAACAATCTATCAATTGGTAGGTTATTCAAATTTCCGAATTTGGATCTATTATCAACAAGGTTATCAGAAAAAATTTATGCTTACCTGCAAACATTCTTTCACACGCTCACCAGTTGTCGCAAGTTCTGAAATTATCTTTTTAAATTCTTCTCGCAATTTATCAAGATGGTCCTCAAAATCATTTTCAAGTTTATTAAGTTTTACTCCCACTTTTTCCGCCCAGGCCTTTAATTTCTTGTCAGCGTTTTCAATCACAATTTTGAAATTTGCCCAAGCGCGCAGTATGCTATCCTTAATTTTTTCTTTTACGTCATTAAAATCACGTAATTTATAGTCGCTTTCGTAGGCCTCTGTATCTGATAATTCCAGGGAATTTTCGTCTTTAAAATCTACATCTCCGATTTGGACCGCTTCCTAGAATTTGTGACTTAGTATTATGATTTGGCATTTTCAAGGATATATACAGCGACAAGAATATGGATAAATTTATAAAAATTATAAATTTTTTACACAAAGCATGATACAGAATACTAAATAATATGAACATTTACTTACCAGTAAGGAAACGAATAACAGTACAGTTAAAAGAATAAGAGTGCGCATCTTGAACGTAATGAAAGTCACACTTAGAAAGGTTTCTTGTAGTTTTTTTCTATCTTGGTAGCTTATATATCTAGTGACAATCATTCAAGTATGTGCAGTAGACAATATTGAGGACTTTTTGTACTACTAGTTAATGTCCGTAACTTTTTTCATGCGCTTTAGTAAAATTTCAATAATTTTTACTATTGTAAAAAGAATTTATGAAATAATTCAGAATGTAGGCTTGTTATTCCAGTATAAGAGCTACTTTTCTTTATTTCATTAATGAAATATATCTACCCTAAGCATTGAACTGCTTTATCATTTAGTGATGAATGGTTGCGAAGCTTTCTTACCCTGGATATGCCGAAAGTCTCAGACAGACAAAAAAATTTTGTGTCACGACTGGAGTTTACTCAATGGGGAGCGTAATACTGTAACGCGTGACATTCTATTTCACTGCTCATATTGTTCCATACCACGGGCCTTATATCGTTTATTAAGGAGTAAACTCCAAAAGCTTATTTGGTATTTGGTAGAACATAAAAACACCACGAGTGAAAAAAGGTAATTAAGAAAATATAACAAACAGATATTTCAATATTATTGAATGTACATTAAAATATAGATATAAGTCGATACTTGAATAGTAATGTAAAAATAAACAAGTTAATATTTATGTTACCTAAATAAGGACAAAGATAAAAGGAAAAATCAATAATAAAAATTGTATTACAAAATTTATCAGTTTCGTTAAGCATATAAATAAAATTGCTTCGTCAATATTGTCATATCATTTGTTAGACTATTTTACTGCACCAGAAGAGACATCAAGATTAGATATATGTATTTGAAAAAGAGCGATAGCGATATTTTAAGATTTAATAGGATATTTTAAAATCTATACTAATATTATAAAGAAGCCAAATTTGTTTATTTCTTTGCATTGAATTGGCTTTAAAATAACCGGTGCGATTTGCAAAATTCTTTTACAATTATAAACCTACATTATTGCTGATGAACATTGGCATAGAATATTTTCAAATAAAGTTAGGGATCCGTATGAAAACTTCGATAATGTAAATACCGGTGCGAAGCCTGGCTGGGCCGCTAGTGTTAAATAAAAGAAAGGACCTAAAATTGCATCTTCTGAAAAACGCTTTAAGACTGTAAACGCTTTAAAGTGTACATTACAGCTAGAATCACATGAGATCGTGGTCAAGTACGAATTTGTATTTTTGATGTACTTGAGTTGAGGAATGGGTTAAAAAAAAAATTATTTAATGGGTATATTTTAATATTAGAACATTTACATATATTCTATGTTACAGTAAAGAAAGCATTTCCCATAAGAGAGGAGAATACTAAAGACGCGGAACAACTTCCAATGTCCACGACAATTTTTGTTGAACTAACACCTGCTTCGACCAATTTTGCGCCAGCACAAATCTCCAGTTCAGCTGGTAATGTTGTTAATGCCAAATTTATGTGAGCTATCTGTAAATTATCAAAAAAGAGTAAGACTACAATTAAGTGATAAGGAATTGATAGGTGACCTTTAACTTTTAGCCTTACACACAGATTATTTACAAGGTAAATGAAACAATGATCACGAGATAAGATCTGAAATTAAAAAAAATCTTTTGGTATTCAAGTAGCTTTAATGGAGTATCATTATAGAACGGCTATGAGGTTGACCAGTAATCGTTTTAGATTTCTAAAAAGCCGTATCGTGTTAGTGGAACAACATCTATGAATAAAGAAAATATTGAGGTAGCTCTTTATGTGCTGTAACAGGAATAAGACTCTGACTGGGATAACAAGGATTACCCCCTGATTCCTTTGAACCAATCACATACTAAATGTTTACATTTTATATGTGTAAAAATTCACAGTCATGAATGAAATTCTATATTACTTTGTTTAAATTCGTGAATGAATATGAGGGAAAATCGATGCAATGCTGCAACCCGAAATCAACACCACCCAATGCACCACCAAAACAAAGCACTACACTGACTTTCCGATGTGCCTCAAAGCACGTTTGGCTTCGACACCGAAGCATCATCAGAAGATAGACTCTACAAAGGCTATTCGTAATGTAATTAGTAAAAAGAATCTATCTCCTGATGATGCTTCGGTGTCGAAGCGAAACGCATTTTCGCAAAGTAACGACTGATTCTATTAATCAGTTTACAGTCATGTATGTGTTGGTGATCTTTGGTTTGTTCCTTGCTTTCTTCCATCAATTTGGCCAATTATTTTTAGTTCTAGTCTAACCTATGGACTAAACAATAACAAATAAATATATAGGACTACATGACACACGGTGGTCTGTTCCTAAAGTAGGCAACTATGCCTGTGTAGGTAGAAGGCGCCTGTCATACACAAATATATTTTTTTAATATATAAATACATACCTAGATAATACACCCAGACTCGAGGCAGGAATCGATCGGATGGTAGGATCACTCATGTGCCAACCCTAATTACACATTAGTTTAAAATTTTTGTAGAAACTCACTTGTACTCCACTTTGTGTTAAAAATACAGCTCCATTGTATTCAATTTTTAAGGCGACACTTGCGAGACACGACCCTGCCGTGAAGCCCTGATGGTGTTTGGTGCAATTCTTCAAATCTTCTACAGCGGAACTTGCGAAAGATGTAGCATTAGACGTTATTAGACTCAGTTTTTCTATCATCTCACCAATTTCATTTATGTGGTCATCAGCACAATTTTTAGACTGAAATAACGTCTCAGAAACAATGTCATCTGCTTCTTTTATGAACGCCTGTAAAATATATTAAATGATTATATCTCTCACCTAGTTTATAATCCCTATAAATACAAATGAACTGCCAAAAAGCGTGTACCCGCATAACTTTTAAACGACTGCACCAAATTGGGTAACTATTTTTTGTTGTATACATTATTTTTAGGACAAGGTTTGTTAGTTTAAAATGTCGTGGTACGGTTAAGTTTCGAAATAGCTGGATTTTGACGTGACTTTTTGATGACTCGTAGCTTTTACAAGAAATAAACATAGGCTACTTTATTTTTAACAAAAACCAGACAAGAAACCCTTAAAATATAACAAAATCATTGAATTAACGCGGGGAAGTATCGGTTAGCAACTAGTAAAGTGTGTAACGATTTTTTAAGCTTCACTTACATCTATACAAGATCGAACGGCAGTATCAGCGTTTGTGAATCGGTCAGAGAAGTTCTGGATAACATCATTGATTTGTTGCCTAAATTTCGCTAAATCATTCGTTAATTTCTCTATCCACAGCCTGCCTTGTTCATGCAATCCATCTCTAAACGTTCGAATAGCGTCTACACTTTGTTGGGCTGAATTATCAAGTTTCTGAATCAATTCATTAACAAGCAATCTGAAAAGAAATTTCAATTGTTAACAAAGTAATACATAGACAATTTTGTCGCCGTCATTTTATCAAGTAGAAATTTCTTCATATCTTATTGTAATACTTTAGAATATATTATATAACATTTCTATATCATCATTCTCAGCCCTTTCTCTCCCACTACTGGACTGGCCTCTCCCCGTTTGTACCACTCTTTACGGTTTTGTGCCAATCTGGACCAGGTTCGACCCGCCACAGATATTATGTCGTCGCCACATCTCGTTGTAACACTTCCCGTATGGGACAAGAAATAGTACCACATTTTTAAATAGGTACATCATTATTTTGTGTGTTACTTTTAAATGGGCGGACTTATGGTACTGTAAGTTTTAAGAGAGGGTTCATATTTCCTTAATGGTGCACACAATTACAATTGTGCGGGTAGAAAGCGCTGCACCGGTTTTAAAATATGTTTTGTATGTTAGAGCTGGATCATCTATTGGAAATTGTAGTTAATTTATAAAGAAAGAAAGAGAAAAAAACATTTGATACACTGTGCACAGATATAAAATATAATAATTATCAAAAAAGAAACATAAACTACTTATAAATTATAATATATCTATGGACAGTGAGATGCTCAAATAGGCGGCCTGTCAGCTTATTTGTTAGAAGTGAGGGAATTTCTAACACGGACGCAGATTTTCGGAGGTCATCTAGTTCTAAAACACCTATTAACAATATTTACTTACAGTGTGTTTCCAAAAACATCAACTTCACGCCTTTGTCTTTCCACTAATGCGTGATCGGGTGGGCTTGCAAATGATGACGTTATCTAAAAAATAAATTGAAATAAAATATAAAAACTGATTATAAATTTCGATTCAGCTTCCTAAAGGTGCTACTCAAAAAGAAAAGCAGGACGGACGTGAAGCAATTTTTCCTTAATTTCCTCTCAATGGCATCTAATAAAATAAAAACTCACCAAAAATATTAAGGAAATTAAAATAAAAAATTTCATGTTTGCGTTTGAGCCTGTATAGTGAAATACACACAGAGCTTAGGTAAGTGTCTATGGTTTTATATAAAATGGTTGCTAAATGAAATATTTACATTATTCTAAGAGCAAATAGATATTATCTTATCTATTTCATTCATATTTAAGAGCGCCAGGGAGATGAGCAAAATAGCATTATCAGAGTAAACGTTCCGTTATACAGTTTCGCCCACAGAGGAATTGTGCGAGGTATGAAGTTTCTTGAAAATCGCACGGTTGTGGATTTTAGGACATCAAGGAAATTCAAAACTTTATTAAAATTTAGCAAAAAGCTGAGCTTTGTGGGTCGCGTAGTTTTTCATATATTTTTTTGACAGATAACACATCTAGATATGAAGAAAAATTACTATATTGAAGCACAAATATATAGGCGTGATATTTTTCAGTAAAGTGTATCACAAAACTGCTCAGGTTGTGGACTGAAGTGATTATTTAGTAAAAAATGTACAAAATAACAATTAACGTGAATTTTTAAGAGTTTGACCATTGAGAAAAATCAGTGCAGAAAGAGCTATCTGCAATTCTTACAACATTTATTATTAAAAAAAAATTAATTTAAAATAACAAAAATTACCAATGCTTTAGAAAGTATCAGTCATTGAAAAGAAGTAGCAAATAAGTAGCTACTAATAACAAAATATGTGCCATGATATTTTTATTTTTATTTTCAAGTGGTATCCAGAATGTCAAACATGTCCAAACTCTTTTTAAAACCAGATCATAAACAAAAAAATCGTATTGACAAAAATCTTTAATACTAAAATGTTATTAAAAAGGCAATAGACGACAACCTTTAGGTGATTAGTATTAGCACCTCGTGATGTTAACAAGAATCGTGTACATAAATAATGGAGTATCGATAATCTCAGAGATACACCGGTATTACTTAATACCCAAGTAATGCCTTTTGGGAAAGGCGTGAATAAAATTTGGTTCCATAAAATATGGGCTTTCGTTAAGCTTCTGTATAAAAACGGACCAAGAAAGTTTACGTTTACAGTTTACTAGCTGTGCCCGCAACTTCACCTGCGTAAAATTAGGTAAACAAAATAGTTTCAATTTTAGCGTGATAATATATAGCCTTCCTCGATAAATGGGTTATCTAACACTGAAAGAATTTTTCAAATCGGATAAGTACTTCCTGAGATCAGTGCGTTCAAGCAAACAAACAAACAAACTTTTCAGCTCTATATATTAGTGTATATTTCCTTAAAAAAAGTGGATACTTAAATAAGATAAAAACATATTAATATATTAAAAAATAATGGCTAAAAATGAAGAAATTACTAATAAATTTTATTATATTTTCACGCGTCGAAGTAAAATGAAGATTGAAGGCTAAAAGTTTCGGATTTTGAGTTTTTTTCAGAAGCAAAGTGATTTAGAATTTACTTCCTCTACATTTTTTTTTAAAAGTGTGTTTTTTGTTCGATATACTCGCATAGTTGATCTATTTCGCGTTTTATATGTGAATGTAAATTTCACACCATCATTTACATCCAACAACCCTCGACAAAAACTTCTGTACTTTCAAGCGAGAATTAATCAGTTTTGTTTTGTGGTCTTGTTTAATGCAAAGTGATTTAGAATTTACTGTTTCTATATTTTGTTGGAAAGAGATTGTTTACTTATAAACAATTTCGAAAATAAAGTGTATTTTTTGTTCTATATACTCGCATTGTTGATCTATTTCGCTATCTATATGTGTATCCAAATTTGACACCTTCATTTACATCCAACAACCCTCGACAAACACTTCTGTACTTTCAAGCGGTAACAGGCATAATATAACATATTATAGAGTCGATCCAACGACTCAATATTCAATGATAGATCTAAGAAACACAAAAGTGTTATTCAGCTTTTCGATGCTGTTTAATTCCAATACACTTTCAAGAGATTGCAAACAGTCCTTTTCAATAAGATACTTATGCAGATATCGCTGCCTTTGAGAAACGATTGCAGGACAATCGAATATCAACTGCTTCAAACAGTCTTCAATGCTTGTATGGCACCATTCGCACAGATTACCCACTTTGACCGTTTTACATTGGTTTCTATAAAGTATTCTTAAATATTCATTGTTATTCTTAGCTGAATAACAGTTCTTAATTTTTGTATATTTATATTAAATGTTAAATATTTTTCTGGCTTGGGGTTAGTAAAATTGCAAATACTTCTATAATAAGGGTTGTACTTTGAATTAAATGCTCGGCTTATATCTTTCGAAAATAAATTGTTTTTTAGTGGTTTTGTTAGATAATAAAAGTTTTGCATTAGAAAAATCAGAGAAGTGATCAACAATGCTATTAGCAGAGGCTAGCATTTTAATCTGTGATATCCAGTTGTAATTTAAGTCTTGTTTATGTGAGTCCAGAAACAAAAACCTCTCAAAACACTTACGTGGCAGTCAATCTTCTGTTAATGACAATATTTTTATGCAGAAATTAATAATTTTCGTCATGACTATTATTACTAGGGGGTCTCGGCCTGTTTCCAGACGGACGTTATAATTTGGAGTACAATTTGGCCAGAAGAATAGTGACTTTAAGAATTTAGTCTGTGCAGTTTCTATTGCATCTAAATAGCAAAGGCTCCATATTTCCGCGCCATAAAGTAATGTTGAAGATACCATGGCATCAAAGAGGGTCATTTTAGTTTGCCAAGCGTCACTTTTTCCTCTCCTCAGGATATCTTTCAGTTTCGCAGCTGCAACGTTTGACCTTTGTAAAAAGTGTTTAGATGCTTGGAAAAATTTTCCAGATGATGAAAATGGTACCCCCAGATATGTATAATTTTTTGAATATTCCAATACGTTGTTGTGCCAGTAAAGAGGTTTCATTTTTTTGTTTTTGGAGAATTATGGAAGACAATTTTTGATTTTCGCGGATTTAGTATTAAGGAATTTTGTGCACAATAACTTTCGAGAACTTTAAGCTTTTGTTGGGCACTGTGCCAGGAATTGCTCAGTAAGACTATATCGTCGGCTAGCATGAGCATAGTTATTTCACTAGACTTATTGACCGAAATACCTGTTGCTCCCTTCGCCTGAAAATAAGACACTATATGTGCTATAAATATAATAAACAGTGCTGGGCTGAGGCTTTCTCCTTGTAATAATCCCGAAGTGATTTTAGTTTCTATTACTAGTGATTCATGGTAAATTTCCTTGTAATACTGTATCCATTCATCCGTTGCTATTATATTTGCCTGTTCTTTCCTTGGTCTTAGAGATTTTACAACTTTCCAGAATTCATTACTGTTTTTTACGTTTTGAAGCTTATTGATTATATCACCTCGGTGTTCTATTTTCTTTTTCTTTACTGTATTTCT
The DNA here is from genome assembly GCA_024363005.1 of Charaxes varanes. NCBI lineage: Eukaryota > Metazoa > Arthropoda > Insecta > Lepidoptera > Nymphalidae > Charaxes > Charaxes varanes. The sequence goes on along the minus strand of JANCMC010048705.1, from coordinate 1,733,118 downwards.
GTAATTATTTCTGGCTTCCAAGTAATTGTGTAATGAGTCTGGTAAGTAATTTCCCTTAAGCGCTGACTTTTTAATACGAGTTATGAATGCTACAATTATATGAATTTGTTAGGCGCGTCCGGTTACCAGGACCTCTTTCATGCATAAAATCAACATGAACTGGCGGCAATGCTGATACATCAAACGATGGTATTTTTGTCGCGTTTCGTTCGGTTTATGAGAGTTCCCGAAGTCCTAAACTCGCCTATTAAAGCCGGCAACGCATTTGCAAGCCTCCTGGTGGTGCAGATGGGCGTTGCTAGTCACTTAAGAGCCTGCTCGTTTGCCCCTTATAACATATTTTTATGCACAGAGAAAGTAATCCAGTATATGTATTCTCGAAACGTTAATATACGACAATTGGAAGATTTAACAATTGGGGGCTAACCGAAAGCCGATTGTCGCGAGGAATTGCGAAGTTTTAGGATCGAAACCCAATAAAACGGTAAGGGATTAACTTACAAATGCGGGTAGGTTGAAATTTAATTGTATAATCGCTATCGGTTTGTATCTTTACATATAAATATATGGGAGTGCAGTCGCCATCTTTGACGTCATTATCTTTCCTATAGCGTTCGCTTGTAAGACTATGGATCTTCTTAAGCTTTCTCGATGATTCTACGGCCACAAATATAAATAAATAAAATATATATAAAATATATGACACACGGACGTCTCTTCCTAAGGTAGACAACTTAATGCCTGTGTTATAAGTAACAGCCGCCTGTTATACACAAATATTTTTTTTAGATATATATAAATACATACAAATGGATAATACACTGACACAGACTGGAGGTGGTAATCGAAGCCACGACCCCCGGAACAGAAGGCAGGGTGACTGCCCACTGCAGCAACGGGCCCACATGTTCAAAGCTTCGAATAATTCCTCAAAGAAAGCAAACTGTTTATCTATCACAACGATGTCGGCCTTGTGCCTTGATCCATAAAAAAAACTAACGAAAACCTCGTACAAACTGTATATTTGTAGTCAAAATCAATACGAATCAAGTGCTCTCGTAATCCCCTGAATAAAAACAATCTCTCGCTCGCAGATATATTGTAACAGTAAAATCAGCTCGCCCCCTTTTCCAGTCGCGTCTACAAAAAACATAGCGACGGCTTATTTGTATGAGAAATCAATTTGTTTAATAAAAAGCTCCTGTTCACCATTGGCAGGCCGCCTTTGGGATTACTGGGGATTGAATAGCAGACTAGGTTTATCCCTGTCTGCTTTGTTTTTTACATAACAAGGAGCAAACGGGCGGACGGTTCACTCGAGTGACTATCGGCGCCCATGGACAAATGCAAGACCAGAGAGCTTACAGATGGGTTGCCGGCTTTTGAGGAATTAGTGTGCTCTTTTCTTGAAGGTCCCTTAGTCGTATCGGTTCGGAAATACCAAAGCTGGTAATTGATTCCACAGGGGAATTGCTATATTCCGAATGAATAACCTTTGCAGAGTCTATCTCCCGATGATGCTTCGGTGTCAAAGCGAAATGTGCAATGAGGCACATCGGAAAGTCAGTATAGTGCTGTGCTTTGGTGGCGGATTCGGGAATTCATTAATTGACTTCATTAGAATATAATGTTCTAAGAATAGTAATTACATATGATTGAATAATTGCAACAGCATGTGTGGTTTGTGTAAATTTTCACATTGTACATGACTTATAATTATTATTTTTTCGTTTCCATTACCTATAAACAGCTACATGGACGCCTATTGTAGTGTCTTCTCGTATCTTTCTATCGACCTGAAAGAGATGATTAAAATGACGCATAAATGATAGTTCACATATATTTTCATATATGACTAGTGGACCCGACAGACGTCTTGCTCGAATTTAGGCTCGTCTCTTATTAACCAATTAAGTCTTTTATGCATTAAACGTAACACTGAACGAATGTTTTATGACAAAAAAAATGTGTGTTTTAGACCACACGACTGAAGTAAAACTTCTTTACCTCCATCTATATGTATGTTTATATATCGCAGGCAGATAGGCGATTAGGTCAACAAATAGATTAACGTACATTAATCTCGGTTAACGTTGATTAACGTCGGCTTACGTCCGTTAACATCGGTTAATTTCGATTAACATCGGTTAGCGTCGCTCTCTCGACATCTCTTATCCACCCCGACTCCTTATTTAAACTAAACTGAACATAAAACTCAGTTCGCTTCGCCTGAACACACTTCCCAAATTTTGTCTTAGTTAAAATCCTCTAGTTTAGTATTTAGTTTTCTTTGGCATACATATATTTTATGATATACAATTGTATTTTTTAACATATAAATACACAATTATATACATATACACCCTGACTCGAGGCGGGAATCGAACCCGCAACCCTAGAGCCGAAGGCAGGGATGCTGTCAACTGCGCCAAGGGGCCAAACAGTATCAGTAAAACTCACCTTCTCTCTCTTCTGGTCTTTGGTCAGCGCCCTGGCTTTGTTAGCTTCTAAGTGTGTCTTCTGGCGTTTGGCAATCTGCTCCCGAACCTTGGCCTCTATGGCCGTCGGGTCCTGGACCGCTTCTGTGCCCAACGCGCGCATCAGGTTTGATATCCTGTTAATGGAAGAGGAGGCTAGATTTGCTTCTTTGAATCAGAAAACTGTTCTGTTTAAAGAGTTGCGATCCCACCAAGAACATTTTCATGTAAAATAGAGACCATATGGCTTGCACTGTCAAATAATGACAGGCCAAAAGGACTGCAAGCGTGGCGCTACCTCTAATTAGACAAATCGATGAGACTAAGGGAAGGGATGGAGTAAAGGGATATAAAGTGTCCCTTTACTCCGTCACTACACTACACTACATCCATGACAGTAAGTTAAAAAAAAACTCTTTTCTTTAACTTTCAGTATTCTCCAATACAATCATTTTAGAAAGGAAAAAAAACCCGATACTTTCTTAAAGTGTGTTTGCTTTTATTTCTCTTTATTCTCCCACTTAGCTGTATGGTGTATGATGTAAATGTATGTGTATTAAGCTGTCGGTAAACCCAATAAAAAAAATGGTAGACGGAGAGGAGAAAAAGGGTGCGGATACTACTATCATTGACGGTATAGGGCAGTCTTTCCCAAAGTGGGCGATAACGCCCCCTTGTGGGCGCTGCAGGTCTCAAGGAGGGCGGTAAGAGACCCAAGTTGCGGGTTATAGTTAAAGTTTCGTTTAGAATTCTCCGTTAATATACATAATATACATATATAGGTCACAATAATTAATTAATTCAATTTGAGTTGAATCTTCACAGGGTTGGTTGACCGGTCTGGTGTCGTGCAATACCGGTGTCATTTTAGATTATAGGTGCGTTATTAACTTTGTCTCTACGGATAATCATATTTGCGATTTCACCAGTATATTACCAAATGTTTTCAGAGCTGATGTTCAACTTTTAAGCTTTTACTCTTTACTACCAAAAAACATAACTGTAAGTTGCAAGAAACATTCTTAAATGAAGAATTTTTAGTTGATCAAAAGGTAATGTTGATCGGTAACCGCTGCTAGTGCAGAAGTGCCGTTCACTTATCATGTATTAATGTATTATGTATGATGTATTGTATCAATCTCACCTGTATGTGTGGAACTTTGGCAGCCCGACATCGAGCCTCGACTGCAGCAGCAGACACCACGTCTGTAGGTCCAAATATAGCAACCACACCCAACTCTAGCAATTTGCACGCTGAAACAAAAGGTTTTCCAAATATCATAATTATATCTTTTGGATGATTACCGGCAGGAGCAGCCGTCATCACCAGATATCTCGTCAAGACACAATATTTCATCCCCATCACCACGACATCCAAAATCCATGATTTTCGTGGAATTTCTTGTCTCGTCATTGCCAACCTTGCCATCTCTGTGGGACCAGGTGCCAGCTCTGATGTCTCTGACCTACAAGAAAAGAGTCAATATACCTGCTTTGGAAGCGGCAAAGCTATCTCCATACGGAGCATATATGATTTTCATAATGAAGTGGTAGCGGTCACTCTCCATGGTAGCTCGAGCCAGGGCTGAGGCGAAAGCTATTTCTGTCACGGTGTTTGGGGGAAGAATGACACCTGGAAAAATATACACGACCACTCATAAGACTTCTTTACTGTAAATAGTATTAATATCACGGCTTTGGTTTATATGAATATTAAACTAGCTGTTTCCCGTGACGTCGACTTAACCATGTACCACCTTAATCTGGCCCCATCAAAAAATCTTTCATCATCATCACCATCATTGCGTATGGCATTCTGCATCACGATTTCAAGTCCAGATCCCTCAACCACGCCACTGCTGCTGTTGTAAAATAATGAAACTCAGATATGCCGCCAGGAAGAAGACGGAGAGGGCACTCGTTCACCAGATGTGACAGGGTATGATCTCGGGCTCCGCAGTCATATTGTGGTGAATCTATTAGTCCCCATTTGTGAAGGTGGTGATTCTGTTTTCCGTGGTTGGGCCGAAACATACTTTCTTAGCGAATATCTAACTATGAACTACCTCCCTGACAAATATTATCTTTATACGTCATACAGTTTTCGAGATTTCGTGTTATGTTACCTTTTCTTTGGAGGAATATTTGTGAGGAATGTTAATTACTTTGCTAATAGAAAAGTAGCCTATGTTGTATAACTGTTTTGGATATTATCCGTAACAAACAGACAGACTAAATGTTTTAACCATTTCAATCTTGTCCTGACAATAACGAGCACAACAAAAAAAGAAATATCAATTTTGGTGCAGTCTTTTGGAAGTTAGCGCGTACATTTATTATGTAATATCATTTTTATTTTTATAGATAGATATTTAATGTCCAAATAGATAAAACTTGATTAATTTATTTGGACGTTTATTGTTGTTAAAAAGGCAATCCAATATTTAAGTCTAGGGAGCTACGAGAATTACTTACAAGAATAGATGATAGAAAATAGTATTGTAATCACATTGCGGTGAATGGCACCTAAACACTGGACAATTCTGTGCGGAACAATTGTTTTTTTTTGGGGAGCAATATTCAAAGAGGAGTTGAAATTTTGAAACATGCTTTCCCTCTGTTAGGACTATACATTGAGTTATTCTATACGGAACTGATGCTGATGAAGTCGATTAATAACTATGAGCGCTATTAGACAACATAGTTCATGTACTTTTTTTTTTAATCTCACGTGTGGATATACCGGGTTTGCCGGGAGGTCGGATATTTAAACACCAGTGTTAAAATGTTTAACCCACATACCCGACCGCGATAACAACTGCTTGCCTCAAAGACTTAAATGCTGACCACTGATTAAGGTACGATATATCCCTCCACATAAGCTCTTTGAGCTTGTCAATAGAATAAAATAAGATCAAGTCAATTATTTTTTTTATTACAACGAGCAAACGAGCTGGCGATTCATCACCTACGTGACTACCAATACCATAGACGTCTGCACAAGCAGACAGCTCGCAGTCGGGTTGCCGGCCTTTAAAGAGGGGTTTCGGCTACCAGGAATTCTCACAAACCGAACGAAACGCGACAACAATACCAACACGTGACAGCATTGCGGCAAAGAAAGAGGTACTGATATCCGGACCCAGCCCATTTTGTCTGCAGGCGAAAACGACTGCAAGCGCGGTGTTACCTATTAATAAAATATATCTATTATTGATAACGGAGGTTTGGCCTATTAACTCTTACTAAGTATGCTTGCTCGGTTGCAAATTTTATGAGCTTAATAAATACGAGCTGGCGTGTGTGTTCTACTACCAAATGTATAGTGCAATTATACCTGCACAACCAGGTTAGCTACCAATTTGCAAAGGGATTAGTCGTGTTCTCTAGATGGAATGACCATTACATTACACGTCTTCATGTTTGTATCACGTAAAGCTGTGTAGCGATAGATCAAGGTGGCTCTGAGTAAGTTACCCTTTAGACTGATATAGGTGGAATAAATCTACTTCCACCTGAGGACAGACTGTGCTTTCCCTAAGATGGAAATAGAAATGAAACTCTCCTAATGTTGCTTTAAACAGAAAGGTTCTTCTTTAGTTTATGGATTAATATGGAAAACTATTTGATACAAAGTTCATACAAAGAGTATTTTAATTACGGGTATGATAATATAGAGGGTTCCAGTTGGCTCGTCAGTGGCAAATTTACCGTTTGTACTGACAGGGGTAGATTAAATCTACTTCCATGTAGGGAAAAACAGATAGAAATAGAAATGGAAGTTTTCTAATATTTCCTTAAACGAAACGGTCTGGATCTTCTTTCGTTCCTGGATTAATGAAGAAAACTATCTGAACCTAATAAATGAAATACAGACTATACAAAAAGCGTTATATAACTGTGAAAAATTTAATCTTTATTCTGAAAAGGCAGATTAAACCTATTTCCGTCTACTGAATGACAGTGACATCTAATAAATCAGTAGAGCATCTGTAGCTTAATGGAAGACAGAATGGACTAAAACCTACTGGTACTCTATGTGTTATATTGATGTATAAACTATATTATTGTAAAGTTTTATTAAAATCCATTTAGTAGTTTTTCTGTGAACGAACGTCAAACATACATCCATACATCAATTTTATGTACATAATCTATCTATTTGAATAGATTGATTGTATAAGAACCAATCAATTTGGTGTTTCGTTTCAATTACTTGTTAATTAACACAGTTTCAGTGGTCCAGGTTAGTTGCCATCTTGCCGTTGCCATGACAACGAGAGGCTGCTGTTCCGCGACTATCTCCGCGCACAAATCAATGGAATCTTTGCAGGGTTGTCACTAACTACGTTTTTGAATTCATTGCTTACGTACTTTAAAAGCAGATAAAGAAACAGAAAGATTATGTAATTTCTTCTTAAGGGGTACCTGCTAGACTGTTAATAGCAGAAACTGCAGACAGTTTTTTTAATGGAGCACAGATTTAGTATATAATAAGTAGAAAAGAAGTTATCGCACTTTTATATACGACTTACAAGTAAAATTAAAAAGGAAAATGATTTTTTGTAGCCATATAACTCTTAACATTCTTCTTGTGTATTCATGATATAAAGAAATCTATATGAAGAAATGATAAACAAGTGGAAAACAGAGTGTCAAGATACTAATATAGAAGGGTTCCGTATCAGATATGCGATAAAGGCGTCAAATAACTACAAAATTTAGTGTCGGATTTCTCTCAAAATAATTTTGCTATTGAGTTTTCAACTTGTCCTGCCAGCATAGAAAATATCAAGTCTCTACGTTTACTAGTTTTGATCCTAGGGGGGTTACCTTGCAGACGGACGGACGGACGGAACTACAAGGATTCTTTGTAAGACTACAGAACTCTGAAAAAAGGTGCTATTTACAACGTAATGAAACTATTTAAAAGTAGAAGTCAGATACTATACCAAAAACTAACACGTGACCATATCGTAACTGTTAAATATTTGACTAAATCATAAGCCAGTGCCATATTTCTTTACTATCTAGAACTCAAAGATAATGTAAAAGGGCAATCCTCTTCGTAATCCCTAGGGAAGGTATTAGAGTGAGTTGAAAATAACGCCATAAAGTGGTCTACTTAATTTATTAAAACATCAATACTTCAGTATCGCTCACCGTAAACTTGGGAATATCGGAATAAAAATTAGCATCCATCAATTTGGATTTGCAAAATATTAATATTTCAGAATCGTTTACCGTATAGTATGGTTGAGAATCCGAATATTGGAGTATGTATAAGAATACGTCAATCTAGATTCGTATACATACAAAATTGTGTCGTCTTAGTTAAAATATTTTGTAATCTTTATTTGCTACATCGTGACTAATTATTTATATGATCTTAGCGACTATTTAAAGGTTATTTAAAAAAAAAAAAATATTTTCAGATATAATTCTCGGGTTGGAACTTAAAAAAGTCATAAATAATTTCAAAAGAAATTTTTTATAACCTGGAAATTGATGGAGGAGGCCAAGGTTTTGCTGTGGACGCACCCAGGCTGAAATGATGATGATATAAAGCCGTTTTCCGGTTAAAAAAGTTTTCCGGGTTAATATATTTATTGAATACATGTGAAATGGATAGTGGCTCTTTTCTAAAAGAAGAGTGAAGGTAGGAGAGGGGGTGGGTGGGGTGGGGGAATAAAATGAAAATAATAAAGAAAATTTATATAGTTAATGAAATGGTTTAGTTACTCAGAACACTCATTCTTTTGCTTGTCTAACAAAAGCTGTTTCATTTTTAGCCTGAAAGTGTAAATGGACTTCGTTTCGCGTAACGGAGGCGGGAGGTCATTCCAGCATTTGCTGGCTGCAAATCTGAAACCCCTCTAAAAGAAACACTTTTGTGTTGTGGTACAGATAACTGATTTGCTGTTGATCTTCAACTGTGTTTATGTTCTCGGGACCATTTAAGTTTAGTGAAAAGGTACTGAGGTTTGCCTGTTTGTAAAATACCAAATAACAGGGTAACTTACGACGCGCTGCCATTTTGAGAAGGTTAGCGCTGTTCAAATGTGGGCTGATATGTGATCTGCGGTCTATTTGGAAGCAGTAACGGGCACAAGCATTTTGAACCCTTTGTATAAGTGTTTCTTAATAGTCTACGGAACCCCAATGAGGATTGCGTTAACAGGTACGAAGTGATCCTAGACTGCGCTGGCCTCCTCTCTCGAATAGAGCCAGCATCGGCTCCAGGGACGGGGCGGTGCGGATTTTGTCACGTTCACCGCTCGCACGAGACGTGTCACCTGTTCACAAGTGATATCAAGACTTTTCGTCAACACTTCTGCGTGTGTGTTTTTTTTAATTACAAGGGGGCAAACGAGCAGACGGTTCGTAACCTAAATGACTACCGACACCCATAGACATCTGCACCAGAGGTCTCGCAGATGCGTTACCGGCCTTTAAAGACGTATTTACGCTACCGAGAACTCTAACGAAACGAACGAAACGCTACAACAATACCATGACTAGAAGTGACAGCATTGCCGCAACTCAGTCGCAACAACGTCATATGCAATCAGCAAAATTAACTTCGACGTTACAAAAAGACACTTCAATTTTATTTATAACCAGTTGTTACCCGCGACTTGGTCCGCGTAAAATTTAAGTGTGATAATATACAACTTTCCTCGATAAAAATGCTATCTAACACTGAAAGAATTTTTCGAATCGGACCACTAGTTCCTAGCGTGTTCAAGCAAACAAACTCTTCAGCTTTATATAATAGTATAGAATAGGTAATTACAGATAAAGGAAGAAGAATAAGCGCTGAAAGAAGTGAAGAGCAAGATCAGTATGTGTGTGTGTGTGTGTGTGTGTGCAGCACTCACTCTGGAAGCTGTGCGAGATGGGGGAGTCGGTCCTGAGGGTGCGCCAGGTGAGGTGCCTGGAGGGGCTGTCCTTCACCTCCAGCGCGGGGATGCTTCGCAGCAGCAGCTCAAGCGCCACCCCGCGCCGGGTGTCCGTCACCAGGGGCGGGAACGCGGCCTCGTAGCATTCCACGAAACTGCAATGACGAGAATTTGGAATTTTTTCCCAATCGCATGTTTCCTCTATTTAAAAGCAAATGTTCTATATCATCTATCTAACGTTATTATCCTGGTCCCACGTCCTCTGAAATTTAAGTGGACTGGCTCTTTAATATACGCTACAAAAGCCTTTCAAATATTCACCAAGGAATGGAACTAGATGGCACGTTGGATTCGAGTCACGACTTTAGGACATCGAGGTGATGAGGGTGGAATTTTAAATTTTGGCGGGATGTCCTATGATGAAATTCAGCTGCCGGACTTGGTCGAACTTGGAGACTAATCATTTCCTTAAAGAGTTCTTTGTTTCCAAACCTATACGGCTTAGGGACCTTCAAGAGAAAAGCATACGTATTCCTCCGGGCAACGCAGCTGCAAGGCCTCTGGTGGTACAGTTGTCCAAGAGTCGGTAGTAACTTAAGTGGACCGTCTGCTCATTTGCCGTTTGTCTTATATATACCGAAATGCTTCTGTTTGTTCTTTAACTATCAAGTGCTATGCTGGTACTTGGGAATACACGGGCATTGGAAGCAGCTTTAAATAAAGTACCCCTATTATATAAGCAAAGTATTCTTATATAACGCTAGCTATTTTCCGCGACTTTGTCCGCGTAAAATAAAACTTGCGAAGTGGCAATGGACCATCTTAATCTGGACCTATCCAAAAACCCGTTCATAACTATGTCTACCAACTATAAACTACGTCGTTGCCATATTTCATCTCTGTACGACCCGCGTTTTTCGAGATTTCGTGAAAGGTGACCATTCTCTTTTATACGCATGTAGAAGTGGTGTCATATAAGTAAATTACTTTGCACATATCCGCGAATAAATTATGCAAAGTAATTTAAATTTTTCTGTTCAGCTTATCATATATTTCCGCAAAGCAACGCCCGATTCTATCAATTATCGTTTAAGTATATCGCACAAATAGAGAAACCAACCCCTAAATGGGGGTTAATGGTTTTTTAATAACGCTCGCTCCATTTGCAACGAGCTGCCCACCAGATGTGCACTTCCCAACATTTTATATTGAAAACTTTCGGACGCCGGAACTTTGATCCAATATGAGTCCAGCTCAGCCAAAAGAAGTATTGAAATGAAGCTATTCTGCGGGAATATATTAGAGTCCGACCGAAACCAGTTTTACCAAAAAACCGATACCGAATTTCGGTTTAGATTCGTACGTTACTGAAACCGAAACTTCCGTATAGGACCAGATTTTATAGGTAAAAAATTATAGTAAACTCTTAAACTGTCATTATACGACCAGCCCAAAAGCTGCCATATAATCATAAGATTATCATGATGCCAGTGTTAAAAATATATTTATTCATATTTTTTTAATGACTTTCTAAGGTGACCTTATAAAGTGACCAGGCGCGGGTCCACCATGATGGGCACGCCTACCACTCTAATAGACTTGTGACGTCACACTTTCGCAGTCTATTCAGATTGAATGCCTGGTAATATTAGGTCTTTACATATGAAATTGGCGTCGTCGTACTGGCCACTTTGATCTCAAATATCTCCTCTTTGGTTAGGAATTCCAAATTCAAATTTATGCAGCCATGCGTTTATGTTTGGAAAACCATAATTCATGTGTCTTTTCCACTTTTTCTTTTTTCTTTGCATCATTCAATTTACAAAATGGAAAACTAAAAATAAGGCGTTCCTCTAATATTGCACAAACGGCTCGAAGATATTAAATAAAAAAAATCGACTTTATATTCCTCCCTTACCAGACGCTAATTTCCTATGATTACATAGGAAGGAATATTATGTCCAATACCTTACGAAGAATAAACGTTAAGAAGTCTACCCGAACATTGTGTTTGATTCTCTGAGTCATATTAGAGTTTCGATCCCCAACAAGCTGGTCCTTCGAAGCCGGATCAAGAAGCAGTGAAGAAGTCGCGAGAAACGACAGACAGTCAACGAGAAGACAGTCCACGTTGTGATATTAGTGCGCGTAGTCTCACCATCGAGTTACGTTATTTCTTTGCCCGTCTTGAACGTTGTCGGGCCAAGAATATAATCCGGTGAGAATTATTTTAATATTAAAGTAGTCAAGATGCCAATGACGCGAAAGCAAGCTGCGGAAGAGCGTACACTTCAAGCAAACGAAGACGGCATCGCGTCAACATCCAGAGCTGTTCGAACGACGGCAACGGAACAAGCAGGGCCTAAATCGAAGACATCCGAACGGGTCGTGACCGACGTTAAGTCTGTACATAGTGGAAAGAAGACCTCTGAAAAGCGAACGTCATCTGTGCGTTCACAACGTTCTAGTACGAGTGCTGTCGCAAAAATAAAACAAGCCGAATTTGTAGCCGAACAACAGCTCGCTGAAATTCGGTTACAAGAGCTACAGATACAAAGAAAACTTGTTGAGAAAAGGTTAGCTGCCGACGTGGCCTCCATAAGAGCTTCCGAAGAAATCGATGGGGAAAGCCTTTGTACCGAAGAGATTGACATAGAACGTAGTGTCAATGATTGGTTAAATAATGCTCAAATACGGGGGGAGCCTGACACAGTGCCTGCAACGGATAGGCGCGGCTCACTGGTAATACATGGAGACTCCACGGAACGCTGTCGGCCAGCGACACGAAATCCAGTTGCTATGGAAGCTTCACATCGGACAAAATCACCTTCGGCGACTAAAGAACTCGGTTTTGATCGGCTTGCTGCTGTTCTGGAAGAAATAGCTCGAAATAAAGTGCCGTCTCGTCAATCTCAGGATTTGCCTCTATTCAGTGGCGCATTGGAGGAGTGGTTACCATTTAAAGCGGCAATGAAAGAATCTTCAAGGCTCTGTGGCTTTTCTGACACAGAAAATCTAATGCGTCTTAGGTCATGCCTAAGGGGCGAAGCGCGTCAAACAGTGTCCGCACTTCTATATACGGCGAGTGAACCGTCAGTTATTATGAAAACTCTAGAACAGTGCTACGGACGCCCCGAAATGATAATAGATAAAGCATTAGAAGACATACAGAGGCTACCACGTTTAGGTTTATCGGCATCTGAATTAAACAGTTTTGCCATTAAACTCCAAAATACAGTTACAGTGTTATCAAACATAGATGAACGAGGTTACCTTTACAATCCGATGTTAGCTCGGCAAGTGACAGAAAAATTAAGTGCGCACGTTAAATCAAAGTGGTGCGATTACGCGGAAGAACATGGGCATCGAAAGGAGCCAGAGATAGTGACATTATCTCGATTTCTTATGCGTGAAGCAGACCGAGCTATGCGACACTCCTACGCATCAACATCTCTACAAGGAACGAAACGTAGTAGTGATCAAAAAGAGTACCAGTATAACAGAAGTGAACGTCGCCGCGGCCCAATTGTGTGTGCTGCGACAGAAACTCCGTCTAAGAATCTCACTTGTCACTGTTGTGGAGGAGAACATAAGACGCCTCAATGCACGAGACTCGTGTCTATGACTTGTGCAGAAAGATGGACATGGGCCAAAGAAGCACATATCTGTTTTCTTTGTCTCAACAGCAAACACAGAAGATTTATGTGCAAAAGTAAGAAATGCGGGATAAATGAGTGTCGTATGCCACATCACAAACTTCTACACACATCAATAGAAAACGAACGTGACGAGTCATCGAGCAAAGACGAAGAGTCGGTAACTACGGCATCCACGCACATCGCTATGAATGAAAAGCAAGTGCTATTGAAAGTTTGCCCAATCACAATTAGAGGACCGAACGGAAAAGAACTTGAAACGTTCGCATTGCTAGATGAAGGATCTACGATAACACTGGTTGATGAAGAGATAGCTAGGATGGTCGAAGCACAAGGTCCTACGCGACCGTTACACATTTACGGAGTAACATCGAGTCAAGGGGAACCTGAGAGTCGTGCAGTTGACATATCGATACGTGGAAATAGTCGACGAAATTATTATCCTGTTAAAGCACGTACAGTGAAACATCTCGCATTGGGAAGTCAATCGATCGATGCCGACATATTAAAATATGAATATCTTCGTACCATCCAACCAGCAGATGTTTGTTATACCAAAGCTAAGCCACGTATACTTATAGGCGCCGACCAGTGGCATCTTATCGTTACCCGAAAACTATTGACGGGAAAAAGAAATCAACCGGCCGCATCACTCACTCGTCTCGGATGGATAATACACGGATCAGTTCCCAGAAGTGTAATATCTGAAGAAGACAAAACTGTATTGTGTGTACGCACGTATCAGGAGATATTAGACACACGTAAAAGTAACACAGAGGACGAATTGAACGCTCTCGTTAAAGCGCACTTCGAGATAGACGCGTTGGGCATCTCTAAGAAAATGAAACCTGTCGCTCAAGATGAACGCGCTCAACAAATATTTGAGCAAACTGTTAACAAAGTTGACGGCAGATTTGTAGTGGGCTTGCCATGGAAGACCGATGAAGTTGCCATGCCGCCTAGCTATGACATGGCACTCAGCCGTCTACGCAGTATTGAGCGAAAAATGGATCGTTCGCCACAATTCAAAACAGCGTATGTGACACAGATTAGACAGTTACTGGAAAAAGGATACGCAAGTGAATGCACGAACAATCACGTTGACGACACACGTATGTGGTTCCTACCGCATTTTGCGGTGACAAACCCCAATAAACCAGGGAAAATCAGAATCGTATTTGATGCGGCGGCTCGAACAAAAGAAACCTGCTTGAACGACGTATTACTTGATGGACCGGATCTCCTACAAGCATTGCACGGAATATTATTCAGATTTAGAGAAAAACCAATTGCAGTTACGGCTGATATAAAAGAAATGTTTTTGCGAGTCAAAATCAGGAAAGAAGATAACGTGGCCCAACATTTCCTTTGGCGGGAAAATGACCGAACGAAACCACCAAGGAAGTTTGTTATGACCTCGATGATTTTCGGCGCCCGAAGCTCACCATTTCTGGCGCATAGCGTTAAAAATCAAAATGCAAAAGAACATAAAGAAACGCATCCATTCGCGTATAAGGCTATTACACAGAACCACTACATGGACGACTGGGTGGAGAGCTTTGATTCTGAAGAAGCAGCAGCTCGAGCAATAGCCGAAGTACGAGAAGTACATAGTGAAGCGGGATTTGAACTTGCTGGTTGGAGTTCTAACCACGAACCTTTATTGAAGCATATTACAGAAGAAAATAAAGCACAAACTCCAAAGGAGCTCGGAAGCAACATAAATCCATATAGTAAAACACTTGGAATACTATGGATGTCTAGAACAGATGAACTAGCGTTCAATACATCTATGCCTCGTGTGCCTGAAGATGTAAGACAAGGAAAAAGGCCACCAAGTAAACGCGAGACATTGGGTGCAGTGATGTCTATTTTCGACCCGCTCGGCTTACTTAGTCCATATACAATCACTGCCAAGATTATGTTACAACAATTATGGAAAAAGAAAATGGCTTGGGATGATCCATTACCACCCGAAGAAGAAAGTATATTCAACGAATGGCAAGAAGACTTGAAATTCGTAAAAGATCTACGCATACTCCGATGTTACGACATTAGAAGAGATGTGGTCGAGAGACAACTTCACATCTTCTGCGACGCAAGTGAACTGGCCTATGCGGCGGCAGCTTATTGGCGCCTCTTAAGAGCAGATGGAAGCCTTAAAGTAGTACTGATCGCCGGGAAAGCCAAGGTCGCACCGATGAAATCCCAAAGTATACCCCGAATGGAGCTACAAGCTTGCCTTATTGGTTCGCGACTGGCTAGAGAAATAATAAAGACACATGAACAACATCCATTCAAAGTTGTGTTATGGAGTGATTCAAAAACAGTGCTACATTGGATAAGGAACGACTCCGCACGGTACACTTCCTATGTATCTCACCGCCTTAGTGAGATTGCGGAATTGACACATGTGGACCAATGGCGATGGGTGCCAACAACACATAATGTTGCTGATGACGCGACTCGACCAGGTAACACTCAACTAAGAAGTGACAGCCGTTGGTTCATCGGCCCGGTTTTCCTCGCGAAGCCGGAATCTGAATGGCCAGAAGAGACGGTTATATTTCCAGAGATAGACGAAATCATGATAGCACATATCGTCGAGAGTCCTTCATTGGTCGATATAAGGAGATTTTCATCATACGAACGCTTGGTACGGACAATTGCTAACGTACTAGTGTTCAGAGACAAATGTAGACGACAAACATCGAAGTCGAAACTAGAATATGTGAAAGAAGCTGAACATATAATTCTAAAAGAAGCACAAAAAGATAGTTTTCCACAAGAATTGTTACGCTTACAAAAAGGCAAAACCGTCGAGCGAAACAGTCGTTTGCACAAGTTAGATGTAAAATATGAAAAGGATGGAATTATCCGATTAAACGGAAGGATCAACGCGGCGACGGTTCCCGATTCTATGAAAGAGCCTCCGGTGTTAGATGGAAAACACCCGCTGACGCGCTTGTTAATTAAATGTGAGCACGATAAGAATAACCATGTAGGGAGAGAGCATATCGTAAATAATTTACGCTTAAAATACTGGATATTAAGATTGCGCCCAGCTGTCAGAGGAGTTCTCAGAGAATGCTTGAAATGCAGTGTAAGAAGAGGAACACCCGAAGTACCGGTTAAAGGAGATCTGCCGAAAGAACGACTCGGCGCATATTGCAGACCATTTTCAAACTGTGGCATTGACTGTTTTGGCCCCATGAACATAACTGTAGGAAGACGCAAAGAGAAGAGATGGGGCATGTTATTTACTTGCCTTACAACCCGAGCTATTCATGTGGAATTGATTGCGAGTCTTAGCACTGATTCCGCTATTATGGCAATAAGAAGGATGGCATCACGACGAGGCTGGCCGGATGTAATCATAACAGACAACGGAACTAATTTCCATGGATCAGAAGTGGAACTTAAAAGAGCGTTTCAAGAATGGCTTCCCGGGATGGAAGAATACGCAGTAGCGAAACGTATAGTGTGGAAGTATATTGATCCTGGGGCACCAAATCAAGGAGGGGCGTGGGAGCGCCTTATCAGAAGTGTAAAAAAGGCCCTTGCTATTACGCTCAGAGAACGAGCTCCAAGAGAAGAAATCCTTGCCACGGTCATGGTGGAAATAGAACACACAGTAAATTCACGGCCTCTAACCCATGTACCGGTGAACTCAGAAGATGAAGAAGCCTTAACACCTAATCATTTCCTGCTTGGTACGGCCATCGGGCTACCATATGTCGGTCAGTGCAGCTTAGCCGACAAACGTACATGGAAAGCGGCACAGGCATTAGCGAACATGTTTTGGTCAAGATGGGTTCAAGAATATCTGCCGACACTGACGCCACGTAACGACATCAGGAAAACTGATAAGAAAAATGTCGAAATTGGAGATATTGTAGTTATAACCGATGGTCTACTTCCTCGCAATACATGGCCACGCGGTAAAGTTGAAAATGTTTATCGTGGGCCCGATGGTGTGGTACGAAGCGCTATAGTTAGAACAAAAGGAGGAATCTTTCGTCGTCCGGCAAGAAGGCTCATTGTCCTCCCTAAGGAAAATGGCTCCGAAAATCTGCGCCGGGGGGAGACTGTTGCGGACACATAACACACAGGAGCTTCTTGGCGACGACCTTCGTACCCGACGTCATCGACTCGACTGAAGGGGAAGTATAAGCTATTTCTTGGCCAAATTTCATAACTGTGCGTCTCGCGGTTTTCGATATTTCTTGTTAAGTATACTTTCAC
Organism: Charaxes varanes; assembly: GCA_024363005.1. Classification (NCBI taxonomy): domain Eukaryota; kingdom Metazoa; phylum Arthropoda; class Insecta; order Lepidoptera; family Nymphalidae; genus Charaxes; species Charaxes varanes. Next base: position 1,715,838 of record JANCMC010048705.1, on the reverse strand, counting down.
TCGTCTGCGAATTGCGAGAGCCCATGGACCTCATTAATCTGGTCTAATCTAAAAATCTTTTCTCAACAGATATCTTTTGACTATAAACTACCTCGCTGGCAAATTTCATAGTTGTACGTCTCGCGATTTTCGATATTTCAGACTAAGTGTACTTTCGCCTTTATATAGATTAACCACCCACCTCGGCTTCGCACGAGTGCACTTGATACTTGCCAAAATAAAATGTAGCCTATAGCACTCAGGGATGATCAGGCGCGGATCCACCATGGTGGGTTCAATAGGCATGCCCACCAGCCTAATAGGCTTGTGACGTCACACTTTTACGGTATATTGAGCTCAAAGCCTGATAATATCACATCCTTTACCCTAATTACAAAAAAATATGTATAAAATTCATATATTTTATAGATATATCCTCTAGGCACTATATCGATTTTAAGCAGTTCATACGCCAACTCGTATTTAGGCGAAAATCGGTCCAAAATTGAGCGGTTTTGCACTACCTTTTTTATGCTGAATCCGCTAGGGGATGGTAGAAGGTATGTTACCTTTCTAATAACATTTTTTTTTTCAATTAGATCAGCAGAACCGGAGATCACCCATAACATACAAACTCTACCTTTCAATAATTTTAGCGTAAAACCGTACACTGGCAGGTGGTTAACCTGAGTGACAACTATACTAACCAGAAGGCTCGCAGATGCGTTGCAGGCCTTTGAGCATTGAATATGTTCTTGAAGGTCCTAAAGTCGTATCGATTTGGAAACAGCGGAGCTGGCATCTGGTTTCACACTATGTTGTTACAAAGGCAGGCAATTCAATTTAAAATATCGTGGTTTTGCATTTGACTTTATACTTTTTATTCTGGCTTATGTGATATGTATGTATGTTTGTTTGTTGTTTCCAAATAGTTTCGCTATATGTGTCTTTCCATCCGTCCGTCTCTCCACCCGCAAAGTGCTCTCCTCTTGGTTTTCCGAACTATTAGATGTAGAGACTTAAATTTTCCATGTTGATAGGATATGCTAAATTATTTTGATCAAAACCACACACTAACTTTAAAAGTTATTTAACAAATGCCTTTTTCGCGTATCAGATACGGAACTCTTCTACATAAGCGTGGCTCTAAACACTTTTGGTATCTTTCAGCTCTTTTTCCAAATTTTTGAATATTTTACATTTCTATCTAATATATAAAATTCTCGTGTTACGGGGTGCGTTGCCAAACTCCTCCGAAACGGCTCGACCGATTTTCATGAAGTTTTGCGTGCATATTGGCTAGGGTTGAGAATCGGTCAACACTTATTTTTCATCCCCCTAAGAGATAAGGCCCACGCGGACGAAGTAGCAAGACGCAGCTAGTACTAATATATAAAGCTGAAGAGTTTGATTGTTTGTTTGTTTGAACGCGCTGATCTCAGGAACTAATGGATGAAAACATGGAGCTACCTCTAATTTAATTAGAGGTAGCTCCATGCTTGTAGCCGAATTGGGCCGGTGCGTCCGGGTACCAGTACCTCTTTCTCACATGAGAGAATGTTAAAAAATAATTATCTTCAATTCATATAATAGAATTTGGAATGTTCTTTATATTTTCATTCTTCACTTGAACTTGATACAAAATTGAAAGTAATATGGCGTTGCCAATCTCTATTATAACGATCCAAGTCATTCCTCCATCTCATTCTTGACCTGCTGCGATGTCGTTTCCGACCTGGAGTCCATAAAGAGGAGATTTTGGCCCAAAGATCATCCGACATGTCCAGCTCAATAGTAGTACTTTGGCTTGGCCGCTGTTTGGGCCACATTCTTTATTATTTAATCATTTATTTGTCGTAAATCCATGACACATGCATTTAACCATTTATAGAAGTTACACGACATAAATTAAAATTTAATAAACACTTTCGATTTTCAAATTCAATTCCACGTCTGTGGTTAGTAATAATGTCCATTTTAATTAAATTAATGTCAATATGTCTGATGATGTCAAAAATATACGTATAAATCAATATTCCGCCAAAATTTTTCAGGTGCATCGCATATACCGGTCGACGGGCGCGTCGATGGCCAAAGCGCAGGCGGAGTTCACGACGGAAATACTCCGCAACCAGCACGTACAGACCGCCGCGTCCAGCGCCGCCGCCGCCGCTGTTAACGCGCAGATTGCAAACGCGAATCGGTACTGAACCCGCCTAGGTGAGTGTCTTAATGTCGTGCGACTGTCGCAAAACATCATTATGCGACTATCGCTAAAGGTTATACAGGTGTCGCTAATTATGCGACTGTCCCTAAGCGTCATGCGATTGTCGCTAAACGTCATGTGACTGGTGCTAAATATCATGTGACTGTCGCTAAATATCATGCGATTGCCGCTAAACATTGTGACTGTCGCTAGACATCGTCATACGACTATCGTTAAACATTATTATGCAACTGTCGCTAAACATCACTATGCGACTGTCGCAACTTGTAACCACTATGTCTCATCAAGCGTAATCAAGGCTATAGTCTGCCTTGGTGAGTATTCTAAAGGCGTTGTGCGACAGTCGCAACTAGTTAGAGATAAAAGAAGCTATTTTTCGCTCCGCTACCGACTACAATGCGAACATTTATTGAAACTGCCTAGGTGTCATACGATTGCGACTATCGCAAATAGAATTTTTTTTTCTAAAAAATGGTCTGGGGGTCTGTTTGTAACGACGAAAGAATTATTTTTTTACCAATTGCATATTACACCTATAACGAAAACATTTTTGTCTGTCTGTTTCGGGTAATCTCCGATAAGGCTGGACCGATTCCGAGGGGACTATTAGTGGTAGACAGCTCATTGTAAATTGTATAATATAGCTTACTTTGCTTTTAGCAAAATGTAATTCTCATCAGTAAAATCGAAACACTTTAGGTTGTTTTTCTTTTTTGACATATATTCATAGATATACACATTTTTCTGATAATCCTCACAAAACATAAACTTGCAAAGTGTTTGGATTTTTCTAATGAGAAGTATAGTTAGGGTTCCGCACAATAAATAAAAACCCTCAAAATTTAACAAAATCCCTGATTAATTCTGATTTAACGTTTCCTTTTTAACAGGTATGTCTGGGAAACATAAATAATAATGGAGAGCATTTACTGTGTGCGAAATGCTGAGGGGGAAAGAGAATTAGTTTCAGGGTTTAATACAGAATATAGAAGCATATCAAATATGAACCAGTGCTAGAATGGGTCACCCATCTATCACCCGGGCGCAGCAAGAGAACATAACCTAGCGATCAACTCAAATGCCAACCACTGATTAGGCCATGGCCTCGTCATTTAATTCAAAAATCCAAACTTTAAAAATCAAGTTTCTTTTACTCTTTTATAAGGTTCCGTAGTACAAGGTGCTACAAGGAACCCCTATAATTTCACTCTGTCTATCCGTCCGTCTGTCCGCCCGTAAGGTGGCACTCCCCTAGCATTTCCAAACTATTAGACATAGAGTATTAATTTTCCATGTTAATACAACATGCTAAAAACTGACTAGGAAAATTATTTTGAACGAAACCGGACAACAACTATTGAAGTTATTTAACAAATACGTTTATAGCGTATCAGGTACGGAACCCTTCTATGCGTGTCTTGACACGCTCTTCGCCATTTTATTTAATAGAAAAGAGTCACACAGATAGGCGGTTTATCTTATTTTAAATGCCTTCCAATGCCTTGAATTCATTTCACCTTCGAGGAGGTCCAAAATCTTCAGTCTCATGGTATTCAGTCTTAAAGAGACAGTAAAATAATTGACATTTTAAAATATTTTTTTAGTTATCACTTAGTGATAACGTCGCCCCCGTTTTTACTAATTACATATTTGCACCTTTAATAAAAAATCTATACACACTTTAAGTAGTACTAAATAGAAGTAACATAGCATCTTGACCTGCTCTGATGATTTTGATTTAATTTAATATAATTTTATAATATTAGTTTTTAATTATATAATAACGTATCTGCTAGTGTAACCGGTTCTCATCGTATTGTTTGATGTAAAGGAAGTGAAAAAACGAGTTCACTAATGAGGGAAATTTCAACGCTTTGAGGGTACTAGTGGTGAGATATAAAACCTCATCAACGGATACATAAAAGTGTGTAATGTTGAAGCGGTAACGGAAAAGTACGCAAAAACACACCATTTTCTGGTGCAGCTAAATAGTTTCAGCCAGTTTTTGCTATCTGGGATGGGAAGGCACATTTAGCTTTCCGGCGCGAACTGAAACTTTCCCGAAATTATGCTAAAACTACCGCACGTCGCCAAATGCGACTAGATAAATTTAATTTTAAAACCAAAATTTGGTTTGTAACTAAAACCCTAAAATAGCGGGTACATTTAAATACGTCTCTTTTCACTCCGCTAAATTTTTAAACGGTTTTTTGAAGTTTTATTTATGTAACAGTACACATGATACTGGAACGTCTAACCTCGCACAATTCCTCTGAGTAATCAGTTACCAGCTCCAGTGTGTCCGAATAGATGCGACTGACGGACCTTCAAGAAAAGAACCTAGTCGTTCCTCAAAGGCCGGCAACGCATCTGCGAGCCATCTGGTGTTGCAGTTGACCATGGGCGTCGCTAGTCACTCGAGTGATTCGCTCATTCGCCCTTTGCTATATAAAAACATAATAATGATTTACGTAAGTCTTTAAGTATAAAGCGAAACGTTACTTTTAAGAAATTTCGAAAACCCGTCATTTACAAGGATGAATCCTTTCTCTCCAGGTAGACAACTTAATGCCTGTGTTATAGGTAACATACGCCTGTTATACACAAATATTTTTTTTTAGAAATATATAAATGCATACATATGGATAATACACCCAGACTCGAGATGGGAATCGAACCCACGACTCCCGGAGCAGAAGGCAGGGTCACTGCCCACTGCGCCAACAGGCCAGCCTACGTTTGTTGAGATATAACAGAAAGTCATTGTAGTTCTGTGCATTGTACTGATTTATCATCGTATTTATTGGCGAATTTAAGCAAGATAATTTAGTTTTCCTACATCCAATATCACGAATCGCTGGTATTAAGACTGACCTAAATAAATACCCTACATACAACGCATATAATTACAGAACACCACAGGCCAAGGATTAAACAAGATTTAAAAGGATCGACGTAATACTAATCTTCGCCTTCGGAGTTGTCTGTCGTACCCTCATCTCAAGTCTTTCCACGTGTATCAAAATATATTTTAATATTACAAATTTATATCTAATATCGTGTAACTATTAATGAACTTCGTAATACCTGACATCCTTAATAATAGAGATGTGAATTCATACAATATTCATATGTATTTAAAACCGCGATGGCCCAGTGGCAGAGCGTATATTTCGTTAAATGACCGCAAGTCGGTTCTCAAAGCTAGGGACTTATATCTGTATTATAATTTTATGGTCTTAATTTATGACTATTAAATGACAATTTTTTTAAGTATATCTAATATTTCCATTTCCCTGAAATGAAAGCTGTGAAACTTAATGAGACGTCCTTAATCTGACCCTATCGAAAAATCCGTTCTTAGCGTATGTCTAACGACTATAAACTAACTCCACCAAATTTATATTTGTACATTCCACAGTTTTCGAAATTTCGTGATAGATGACCTTTCGCTTTTGTATATATATTTCGGACTAGTCGGATCTCACGACTTCGCCCACGGGTCCGCCCTTATCACTTAGGGGCTTAAAAATTAGTTTACGACCGATTTTCGCACCTACCAACATACATAAAATGCACAAAAGTTTTCATTAGAATAGACCGTCCGTTCCGGAGAAATTTGGCAACAAACTCTGTGACATGAGAATTTTATATATTAGAAAGATAATGTCTATTATAATATATCATTAAATTTATTTGTGATATGTCATTAAAGCGATTCTTAAATGAAATCCATGATTCTTCAAACAAAGCAAGCTAAATAGTTTATATGACTGTAGAACAATCGTAATTAATTTTTGTGATGATTAATTAATTATTGTTAGGTTAAAGAACAAAACTTCAGGAGAAAAAGTCTGCGACCCCAGAGGGGGTTTCACAAAGAGATGGAACTAAATATTAATTAAGGTTGTTCCCCAAACAGAACCTTTGTTTCCGAAGCAGGGGGAAAAATTCACACCGACTCAGACCTTTTGCTTGCAGGCCATTTTCTGTTAAAGTAAAGGATTTACATAACTTCGTATTATAAGTAAGCGTATTAATATAATTTATTTTTGTCTCAATTTGACGGTATTTTTTTAAATGTTTGTTGCCTCAGCTCAAGCTTATACTGGTGGAACAGATGTTGATAATTATTTTATTTGAAAGCTGGAGGTTCGCATTTGATCCAAGTTTAAATTATAGTAAATAAATAAAGCGAAAACTTTTGGTACCATTTTACGAAAAATTGCGCTAACAGAGGAGTGTGAAATTTGGCACAACTATAGTTTATATAGAGGATACTGTACTAATGCTAATATTTTTATAAGATATGCATTGTTAATACATTAAATTATTGAAATGAAACCTGACGCATACCAATGCCAAACGATTTACACACACATGTATACATTTTACTATAATATTATGTCAATGCCTAGTCATGACACTCGTATATATATTAAATGTCAAATATAATAATGTAGTTGTTCAAGGAGTTAATGTATAAAGCTTTAAATAAGCACATAGTACGCAAATCAACTTTAAAAATATTAAATACTCTTGTTGTCTTCCTTCGACTTTTTTTTAATTTTACACAGAAAGCATCCGCAAACTACCGTAAGAAATGACAGCGTTATAAAGTATGAGGTAGCTTAAATACCTCTCTCAGCATAATAGTGACATAACAACCGGCGCCACAACGTCGCGTTTAAGAAAGCCTTATCTATCTTCTTAGAACCATGTAAACAATTTATATAACATACAGATGGATAGCCATCTGTTAGTTACGGATAATTATCGAAAATATTGGGAACGGAAACGGATAAGGGAACGGTAACGGAAAAGGGAAAAGGAACGGGCATAATATTTTAGAATAATAGAATGTAGTGAATAGTAAGTTACCCAATTTTTGGGCAGGACAACGTCTAGCAGCCTACCTTACCCTACCCTAGCAGCTAGAGTATAGTCCCTAGCCCCAGTAAAAGAGTGTATTTTTTAGGTTACAAGGGGCAAACGAGCAAGCAGCAGGCAGCTAAGAGCCTATTGACGCCCATAGACATCTGAACGATCAGGAGACAAGAAGATGCGTTTCCGGCCTTTGATGACGAATTTAGGCCACTGGGAAGACTCACAAACCGAACGGAATGCGATAACAATACCATAACTTGACGTAACAGCATTGCCGCCCATTCACGCCGATCTTATATAAGAAAAAGCTGGTAGCCGATGCACCAGCCTAATTTGGCTACAAGCATGGCGGTAGCTCTAATAAGAAAGACAGGAGTAAGGAAAAGGGATGGAGTAAAGGGATATAAAGGTAGATGGAGGAAGAGGAGAGAATAGATGCGCTTACTACTGTCACGAACTGTATAGAGGGAGTGGCAATAGAACCTGGGGTGCTCCGGGGTCGCGTACCCGTTAGTGGATCTGACCAGTTATCGAATAGATAAAGGAAGATCCACCTCCTGGGAGAAAAAAGTGTATGTATGAGAATAGCACTTAAAGTACTGAAAGTAACACTAAACTAATTTGTAGGCAGGACAAGTTGTAATAAGTAACACAACGATAGAGTGTTATAACACGGCGCCGCAGAGACGCTACGCCGACGCCTGACCTGTTTACTACCCTGCAGACGGGATGTGGTATAAGTTATAAGAGTAGCGTTATTAAAATATAGAACATTGTGACCATCATAATGTAAGAGGAGGTAGTGGCCTAATCAGTGGTCGGCATTTGAGTCGATCGCTAGGTTAAGTTTCTCTTGTCGCGACCGATTGATAGATCGGTGACCCATTCTAGCAATTGCATTTTATTGTTTGGATTTTTTTAAATAGATATCACTATTGGTCACAATCATATCTGGGAATATCATAAATAAGATAGAAAGTTATTTAATTTAATAATGCCTACCCATACTTTAATCACAGCTAATTCGTACATACAGCGTCATCAAGATGGTAGAGATCAATTTTAAAATGTTTACAGACTCAAATTAAAGTCTTTAAGTTGGCTGATCGAGAAGGACGAGTAGAATTTTTTTGGCTACTATTTAAAAAATAATAACAATTATTTAATCATAAATTGAGTTTATTTATTACTATTATTATCTGTCTTACTTTTTTAATATGGATTATAAAGTCACAGTCTCGGTCGTAGTTTTATTCGATCACTTATTTATAAGGGTGCGTGGTATTCCGCATCCCTTATTGGGCTACCTGCTTCACATAATAGAAACTATAGAATATTATTTACGTGAATAGGTTTCAACATGTCTACTGGGGTGCCGAAAGTTGGCATCCTACAGAACGCCGCATGGAATCTGTCGGATACGTGTCGCTTCAAGCTGCTGCCACCGCCGCAGCCCGACCGCTCCATATCCGACAAAGACAAGAGAGATCTGCAGGTGCCTAATATTTATATACTAGTTGGTTCTCTATACACATATGTACCTCTAGATGGAGCTAAAGACATTTTGCTTCAGTTGTGTGATTTAAAGCACACTCGTTTTTTTTTTCAAGTAAGATGATTGGTAACATGTTATGTGACCAATGGTCAGCACCCAGTGTGGCTAGAACTAGCCAATTGTAAACGAGGTATGGTATTTATCTGACCATACAGGGAACTCCCCTATCCAAAGATGTTGGCGACTACGGATTTTTGGATGTAAATAGCTAGCTTCCTTTTATCCCTTTTCTATACCATATAACCCATTCTGTCGCGTTGTCCGGTTAAAGTCACTTAACCTACTGAAATTGTCATATTATGTTTTGGATACAGAACCAGTCACCGCTGACGGTATCGTCGGTGAAAGCGTCGTCGTCCAGCGGCAGCAGCAAGGACGGCGGCAAGGACAGCAATAAGGACATGGCCGACCGCCTCGACATGCCGCCGCCGCCCAGCCCCGACTCCTCCACCTGCAGCGACACCAGCACCTCGCACAGTAAGTGTACCATACCAGCTGTGTTGTAAAATGGAGGAAAATAGCATTGATGGCATGGTGTTGCAGTTGAAAATGGTCGAATGTGGTCACTTAAGTATATCGCCTGCCCGTTTGCCCCTTGTTTTATAAAAAAAAAACATCAATATCAATAAAAAAAAGAGAAAAAAATATTTATATATATTTTCTAGAACGAGCCAAGCGTGTTACCGTTCGCGGCGAAGAAGGTTCTTCAAACGACGGTTCCAAACGAGACGAAGAGGAATGGCCACTGAAAGAAGTGGTGTTTTTGGAGGACGTCAAAAGTGTTCCCCTGGGAAGAGTGCTCAAAGTGGACGGTGCTTATGCTGCAGTCCGATTCCCATCGGTGGGCAAGGACGGTAAGGAGATCGTGCCGTCCACTCCCGACGACTGGACAGCCTTGCTACAAGACTGTAGGCTGGTTCGGAAGGATGACCTGGTGGCCGTGAAGTGGGGAAAGATCTATTCAAGTTAATGTGCAATATGGTATAATGGATTTGTCGGCGATATTTCTAATGATATACGGATACAGAATGAAGAGAAAATCATAGACAAAATGGCTTTGTTCAATTTTAAGTTTATACCTCTGTATTTTTGCTTAACATATTTTTTTTTATATTGTCTTATTGGTTTATTGTCAGAATGTATATAAGCAAGAACAATTTTCGATACCAAGTAACGAAAATTGCGCGGATGTAGATGTAGGAAATTTGGCACAACATAAAGGATGGTGTGTAAATGCTAATGTTTTAATACAATACTAGCTGTGCCCGCGACTTTGTTCGCGTAAAATTAGTTAAAAAAAATAGATTCAATTTCGCGATTCAAAAATTGAATTTATTTTTTATAGCCTTACAGCCTTCCTCGATTACTGAGCTATGAAAGCACTGCAGGAAATTTCCAAGTCGTATCAGTAGTTCCTGAGCATAGCGCGTTTAAGAAAAATAAACAAACTCTTCAGCTTTATATATTAAAGTATATAAAGCTGAAGAGAGAACCTCACACATACTAATGCCAACCGATTTGCGCACACATGTATACATTTTACTCTAAGATTGTGTCAAAGTGTTGTCATGATAACCGTATGTATATTAATTGTCAAAGATAACAATGTCGCTGTAGAAAGAATTGAAATTTTGTATACTAGTAGCTTGAAATAAGTATATGGTACGTAAATCTAAAGTTTTGTTGCCGAATTTCAGCTAATAGGCAATCTTTAGTATCGTTTAATTCTCAACAGAGAATTTTTTATATATTGGTTTTAAAGTATAAAGTATATAGTATATACGTAGTACATACTTATCAATAAGGCAATATGAAAAAATAAATTTTGACTCTAATGCCAGCCGTGCACATTACGGTATATCGGACAGGCCCACCTGTTCAGGCATACCTGTTCCGGTAGACCGGAACGTGTGGGACTTGATTTGCACCTGTGCAAGCGACCGGCGCCAAATCGAAAACTAATTTTCAATTTAATTTATACGGTACACCGGAACGTCTGTACGTGTTACCGACGTACGGTCGGACAGGGCAGGCAAACCTGCAAAAAAATCCGTAACGTGGGTCTCAGACATAACGTTTTTTTTTTAAGAAATAAAAAGAAAATGAAGCCGGGACGGATCGCTAATTATTTAAAAAAAAAGATAATTTTTTCTAAGTAAACATTAAAATATAAACATATCACTTTATCAATTATGGTGGTATGTGGATATCAGAACTGAACCTGCTGACCTATCGATGAGTCGACACGCGGCGATGCTGTGATCCGATTATATCACTGCACTTAGGTACTATCTTTACATAGCCTATATCTATACTAATACATAAAGCTGAAGAGTTTGCTTGAACGCGCTAATCTCAGGAACTACTGGTCCGATTCCAAAAATTCTTTCAGTGTTACATAGCCCATTTATCGAGGAAGGCTATAGGCTATTTATCATCATGCTAAAAATTGAGTCTTTTTTTATCCTTTATTTTACGCGGACGAAGTAGGGTGATAAATTTATCTTTAAATATATTTATAAAAAAAAAATTTTTCTTTTTTACAATGAAAATGTAATGTTTTAATAGCAAAAGTACTCACACATATACACACACACGCACGCACGCACACACATTCACGCACGCACACACACACACACACACACACACACACGCACGCACGCGCACACACACACACACACACACTCATACACACATACAAACTTATACACATTTGTTGGATTTGTTCAATTATTAGAAAAAATAAATAAAAATAAAAAAAACCATTAGTCATTTAGTCTAGTTTTTAAGTTTTTATATAGTGCCTAACTAACTTTACGTCTTGGTGGATGAGCGGGGCACCTAGCAATACGGGCTCGCGCCTAGTGCAGGGGCTCTTGCTACATGTTGTTATGAAGTTAACATACTGAATACAGCTATTTTTATTTTATTTTTTTATTTATTAGTAATTCATTGGATGTCCTTTCTAATAAATTGGCCGTAGAGCCCGTATTTACAAATTTCAATTTATGACGGAATTTTATAACTATGTTTCAATACGATAAGTCTGATCTAAAAAACCGCTAAACACACGGGTGATGGTAGTTTCTGCCTCAAATCTTAGACCGTGTCCAGAACTCGTATCATTCAATAAAAAAAATCCGTCGAACTAAGAATGTCCTTATTTTTTGATGTCGGTTAAAATGAATACTCACTTCACAATAGCTGGTAATTTTCATTCAATATTTCAAGGGCGGAAATAGTCGAATTGCAGCAAAAAGAGCAGGGAATTCATAACAGGACGAAATGTTAATTGTATAATATATCAAGTTTAAAAATTAGTTTTAACAATTGATAATGTAGAGAGATGTTAGTGTGAGAAGTTTTAATAATTATAATTAAATAATAATTGGTCATGGTTTTACAAAGTTATTCAGTCTTACCTGTAATTGGAGTTGTAAAGGAATCCGTTATTGAAATTGAGATCCCACGCGTGGTATCTCCCGGGGAAACCCACTATTCTGTCGCGGTGTTCGCGCCACACACTGCAATTAAAAAAGTACCGACTAAGAAGTGATATCTTGTAAATCCAACGATAGACGGCGAACTGACTTACATATATCTACTCATAGTCTCCTGTACCCGCTCCTTACCGAAGCCTAATGCTCAGTCGGTTAGAAAATGGGAACGTACCATAAAAAGCCAAGAATTTATCTGCTATTTCACCAAAAGACGTATAACCAGTAGTAATGGGGCCTCACCGGAAGGCGAAGACGATCTCGTCGTGGCGCAGATGCGCGTCGTCGTCCACGCACAGCACGGCCTCGGTGTCGATGACGTGGTAGGGCAGGAAGCGGTTGTTGAGGGAGTTGCGCGCCGCGCGCACCACGGCCAAAGGCGCACCCGCGGCCGGCCACGCGCTGGGCGGGGGGCTCACGCCGTTCCACACCACCACCACCTGCGGCACTTCCCTGCTGGAGCTGGCTCTATCTAACCAGAGGGCGTCACTTTCGCGAATCCTCACACCACCAACTTTACTCAGGATCCCAGGGATCCCTGGATCTTCCTTTATGTCCGATAACTGGTCCGATCCACCACGGGTACGCGACCCCGAAGTGCCCCAATTGTCTAGACTACAAAGTGGACTTAGGATTAACTTAGGTTAAGAAAAAATATCTTATGATCAATATTTTATTCAATTGGATTGGATTGGATTGGATTGGATTGGATTGGATTGGATTGGATTGGATTGGATTGGATTGGATTGGATTGGATAGGAGTGGAGTGGACTGGACTGAACTAGACTGGAGTGGAGTGTCGAAATTAGGCTAGATTGGTCCGGGACCGAAGGAGTTGGTAAAAAGGTAAACCAGCAGTAATAATAATGTCTTTGGATGATGATAATTATGAAGAATGAATGAAATACGAGGCTCGCAGGCAATATAAGATAACCGGACAGGCAAAATAATGTAGATAGAAAAAGAAAAGCCGACGTCTTCTATATATTAATAGGTAAAGTGAAAACTTTTGGTATCATTTTACAAAAAAATGCGGGGACGGAGGAGTATGAAATTTGGCATAATTATAGTTTATTTAGAAGAGGGTGTGCGAATGCTAATATGTTTTTTTATAATATGCAATATTAATATACCAAATCATTAGAATAAAAGCACACGCACACCAATGCCAAACGATTTACACACTCAAGTATACCTTTTACTCAAAGCTAAGCATGTGTGTCGCAAGCACTGGCCGAATTCCGACCACCGGGCCATCTCTAGTTTTAATAATTTTATATATTTGGATGGGTTTATAAATATATAAATCGTTTCCTATGAATGGTACTTATTATTTACAAATAATATCTGGTCATTTTATTATTTATTATATGTAGAGGTTATCTCATTAAGGGATATTTTTAGAAGATCGCGTACATATTTGGTTATACATAAATGTACGTGTACAAACTTCTAAAAATGATAAACAGTTACAGTTTGTAATTGTTGAATGAATTAAAAGTCATGTATTCGGTCACGTAGCCAGAAATTTCAAGGCTCGAGTGGTCATGGTGACAGTCACGGTTTTTTTTGATAACCCATATACTGTTATCAGGTGTCATTGGTGGACTGGTTATTTTTGGTAGCGTTTATTTGCATTGGTTAATTGTATTTACTTCTAAATACTAGGCAATTTTAGTAAATCTGGGGCAGGAAGTGACGTGCTTGGTGGATCTATCGTTAAACCCACTCCTAACAAAGTTTTGCCCTTAGTTGCTACATCTCGTGTTCGCTTTTATTTTAAATAAAGTTGCCGACGACCAGGTAGGCCGAGGAAGAGGTGGAGAATAACTTGAATTTGAATGCCTTTTAATGGACAGACTTGGTTTTAAGTAGCCTAGGAGATTAAAGAATGGTTTGAGAGTACCGAGGCGTTTGTCCAGCTGTCCACTGTAGGCTGATTAAAGATAAGAAAAAGTCCTAAATTGAAAAAAAATATATTCTTATTACGATTAACAAAACCCTCGTTATATAGCTTAAGACTTGGGTTTTCGTTTTAAGCATGAATCCTAAAAGCCTGTTTTCAATAAAAGACGGGTGGGTACTTCAATTTATTTTGTTATTCAGATAAGGTTGTTATTAATATCCACACGTCTTTTGGGCGTATTAAGCAATTTCACAAGCAGGGCGATGACATGGAAATATTATTGTTATTTTTAAATAATGTGTTTAACTCCGGTGATTCCGAACCAATACGACTTTTTTTCTTATTTTATTGTCATTTTGTACTCCACAGGCTGAAGTACCGTGCCATCAAAGTTTTGTAGTCTTCAAGGACGAAAATGTACAAATACTTTGAGCTATTTCGGGGTGTATATATGTATACATATATATTTACGTCCGCAAAATACATTTGTTAACCTTCGTTTCAAAATAAATAAACTTCATCTCGCGACTTTCGCGTTGTTTTCCTCGGCCTTCATAAAAACCGCAACCGCTATTACCAAACCAAGAAAACTCAGTTGTAGCATTTATAACCCGAAATCTTTGCAACCAAATCCTAAATTATAATGTTTTTTCTGCTATAAAAACGTAAATTTCCGCAGAAATATTACCTTTTTTGGCAACCATAGAAACTTGAGAACATTCATTATAAATCTATCTTTCAAAATTTGTCGTCTCGCCTATTACCCGTAACAGACAGAGTTACTTCCGTATCTATATATACAAAAAAAACGAATGATCACATAGTAGGAAATTTCTAAAACCGCGTAACGTTTATATAGTATAGACAGTAGACATCAGCTAAGAAAGGATTTTCGATAAGGCAAGATTAAAGGAGTTTAAAGATTTTGATGGCATATTGTAAGGTTAATCAATTCCTCTGTGGAATCAATTACCAACGTCTGTATTTCCGAACGGATGCGACTTAGGGACCTTCAAGAAAAGAGCATACTCATTTCTCAAAGGCTGGCAACGCATCTGCGATCCCCTTGGTGTTGCAGTTGTCCATGGGCGTCGGTAGTATCTTAAGAGTACCTCCTGCTCGTTTGTCCCTTGTTATATATAAAAAAAACGAATATTAGCACCGAGTGGTATTAGTCGTGAGGTTGTAGAGATCGTAGGAGTTCCGAGGATGATGTTAGACATTAATCGGTCATTTCAACTCGTCCTACAACCACAGCCTCTGCAATCTAAGCGGACCCAGATACTAGACCGGGTTAACGCTTGGTAGAAGAATAATACTACTTTAGGCGTACGTAATATTCTTGTATTTATTCTAACTTACTATTTTTCTAATTTTATAACACTAGTAAAAAACAGACATTTAATTTGCATTTGTATATGTATATATTGTTGCTCTTAGATATTGTTAATATGCTCCTTATTTGTGTTAATAAATAAATAAGAAAGAAGCAGTGAGATCAGGATTGGAATCAAGTACTAGAGGGCTTTCATTTCTTTTTTTTTTCACACCAAAATTGGCATAAGTTGAGACATCTAGGCTTTAAGGATATTACTACGTTATAAAGTGTACTTTTTTGTTATATGAAACCAATTCAGTCCCATCGAAAATTCTTAGTACCTAATGTAATACTCTTTATTAAAAATTCTTTGTTTATGTTTAAAAAGAAATTGCAACACTTATGTAATATAAATTGGAATGAAACACCAACCTTGTAATATAGTATTGGGCGGAGTTAACAGAAAATTTGATTAAAAAATTCGGGTCGTATGTAAACCTGGTTTTGGGAATGTGGTCTACAAATAAATGCCATTAGTCCGACTAATGGTTGATCTTCTTTGCGAGATACAATAAAACAAAGTTGATTAGAACCAGTGTGTTTCGGCCCTAACCCAATAGTTTGCTGTGGAGATGGAGTACGTGGCCTAATAAAAGGTTTATTACTAACTATGATATTTGCTTTTTTAGTGCCTTCTCAAACCCGGAGGAGGTCGGATATTTCTTAAACCAGTATTAGAATGTGTCACCCGGCTGCGGCAAGAACTCCTCAACCCACCGATCGGCTCAAATGCCGCCTACTGATTAAGCTGCGACCCCTTCCGTCGTGTGCAGAAATAATCTAAAGTTATACAATACAAGTAGAGAGAGATGTAGAGCTGGCTGGCTGGGAAGAACCACCGCCCTAAGAAATCTACGGACAAAAAATACTACGAGTAATCGCGTAATTTTGTATTCCTGCTGGTGAGTAGGATTGACACAGCATTTTGAAGGGAAGGGAACCCTCCTAGTAGAGAGTAGTCAGCGCAGGTGAGTGAGTACCCGTGGTACTTCCTAACGTCTCTAGGCTTAAGGCCTCAGATGTTGTTTTTATTACGAACATTAAAGTGTGATATCGCCCGAACGGAAAACTTCGAATTTGAATGTCATCTACGTTAAAATTAATTTGTTTTTTTTTTTTTGTCTAGGCAATATACACAATAAGTACGTAATATTCACTCTAAGTATTCTCTCTAACATATTTAACATATGACTTATATAATTGGTCACTATACTACTCTAAATGTCGGTTTACTCACATTATGTTAGCTAGCACTATGTTACGGATTGGTCTCATGTTCTTCGCGGTGTGATTTTTGCGGCGCACTGGACGCGGTGAACACTGCTAAACGAATTGGTCGCGGGTTGTAAAAACCGCCGGTTATATGCCTGCCATTCAAGCGTGCTGCGATTGTGAGTCGAGGTCTTTTTGATACTTTTGGTTAGTTTTTTTTTATATGGAAACTACAAAGTGATTGGAAGAAACATAAGCTTGTCCACAAATTTAACATTTAAACCCTATACATATCCATAAAATATCTGAAAAGAACTAGGTTCAATTTTCGACCTCACTGGACTGTTACGTTCATTCCTTTCAAAAATCAACAATAAGGATAATATTGAAGCTTCTACAACCTTATTTTATTAATACAATCTGAACGGGTTCATTTTAATACCACTTAATGTGTCGATTTAATAAATACACGTACGAGTACCAAAACGTAACCACCAAATGCTATGCAGAACAATGCAACATGATGTTCGTGTTACGGGGACCGTGAGGGATTTACATTTGAGAGTTCCTTTGAGCATGAGACTTGATGATTAAATGAATTTTCCTTTACTTTGTTAAATATCATATATAAGAAGGTACCTTTGCACGTAAGAGACCCCGTACACCTCTTCCTTTGGGGAAGATATACACCTATTCCCTGAAGAGTCTGAAGAGAGAGAGAGAGAGAGAGACCGATTGTGCTTACCAACGTGAACATTATTCTACGCAGTGTACTATTATTTGGCCATGATTTTCTATGGGATGGGGTTTTTTGCCTATTCGTGCAGGACAAAATTACGAACGACAAATCTTGTTACACTCTACCTCTACAATGCCTCAAGACTATTCGCATTTCACTACACGTAATCAACGTAAGAACCGCATTGTTCTTGGTGTACAAGAACTTTAAATATAAACACCTATTATAAGGGTACTGCACATTATGTCCGTTCACACAACGACCCCGGGATGCCGGCACAAACCGTGTTAATAAATATTTCATTGTGTAAATACATATTTTTGTTAGTGTTATGTGACATTATAAAAGTTTGTACAATAACATAACATTGAATTTGAATGCCGAAAAGAAAATCCATATTTGGTTCTGTCAGAGTTATTGGCATACGCATTTGGTAGTGTAAGAGTCGTCTAAACTATGGTATTTAATCGACAGACAAAGACGCACATAATTATGCGTCATTTTGGGGAAATCCATTGCAAGTAAAAGAAAATAATTTCTTAGCATAGATTTACAAACAATTAGTTGAGAATTTTACCTCGATATTTTATGACACTTATTAAAATAATATATCTTTCCTAATAAATAAAATTGAAGTGCTTGTCTATTGTTCCATCAGTTCGAATATTCTAAAGAAGTAGGAGTATTCAGACGAAAGTAAAGGAGATTGGGATCCTAAATATATTCAGGGCTTCCATAGGACAAATGAAAAACACACATAAGCATATAAACTCCTTTATCTTTTTTCTTATCAATACCATAAAAATATACATTGATTACCGACCATTACAGTGACTATATTTTTTTGTACTTCACATATCTCGACCTAGACACCATTTAGTTCTGAAATATAGCATTTTTAATTTGCATACTTCAGCAAAATAATGTTTTGCCGTCCTTGTTATGGATTTTTGCGAAGTAAATCGCGATTGTATTGTAAAAATACGTTTTCTCGAAATTTCAGGTGTGCTCAGAAAGTAGCGCTAGCGAATCCTCGCTAGAATCATCGAGCGGTTACGGAAGTCAGGGCGCCTTCGCGGCCGAAGAGCACGCGCTCCAGCACATGATACCGCATCCCGACGGTACGGAACCTCATACTCTTGTAGCTAGAGTGACGTTTTTCGTATGGCATCTAGTGTGTTTTATGTTTTCTGTTGTTTTTATTGCCTTGTATACTAGATGCTAGTGATGTATTTGTAAGCAAACACTGACATTTTTGGCATATTCATGTCCAAATTAGCATCGCCGCTCTGTTTTTTTTTGAGATAGACGACGTGTAGACAGTGAATATTTTTGGAATAAAAGCTTTTTTTTGTTCAGAATTCATTAAAACGAATGCTAAATTATCTACCTCCCTCCTTCATAATTAAATACTTACTTATTTATTAATTTATTGGTAATTACCATAGTATTTAAAGTATTATTAGGAATACTTCGCGTATTTCAAGAATATTCGTTTCTTGTCCAAGTGAACTTAAAGCTTGAGCCCGATTCAACTCATGACCCGGGTATTTTACTGTTGTCAGTCTACCCTTTTAACAGATGAGTTAGTAGGGCAATGTTGTTTAAATGTGTGTTTTCGTGTGCCCCGTGCGTTGTTTAAATTGTGCTTCGTTTATCTCATCTGTTAATTTATTTTATTCGTTGATTTCACCGGTAATGTTAGTTGGCTCACTTGTACTTTTAAAATATTTTTATAGCACTTTGTTTACATAAAGTTTCAGTAGTCTCTTTTTTATGCATTAGCGAACTTTAGTTGGAACTTATTGGATATTTTTGAGCTACGTACATCTTGTAAAACGCGCCGTATTTGTGTTAATGCCGATTCACATCACACGAGCGAATTCTCATTCTACCTGTACTCTATCAAATTACTTTAATTTAAGCAGGCCTGGAGAATTCTTTCGGTGTTTTGTCTGCGTTCTCATAGATTATAAATCTTCTTTTATGTTTTTGCCTATTGATACTTTGGTGTAAGAACGAGCTCTGCTGCTCTTTCTCATCGAGTGAGGGTATAGCAACTCAAAAATATCCAGTTTTTTCGTTCAGCTAGAGCACTGCTTCGTGTGGTTTTATTTATTTGTACTTTATCGTTTCGTTGACGCTTCGCATGCCGTTTCGTTTGCGCAAACGCAGTGGAGTCGGAGATCGTGACGCTGCGCAGGGAGCCCGCGCCGTCGGTGGCGGCCGCGCGCGAGAGCTTGTCCATCTCGCTGGGCAGCCTGGAGCTGGCCGTGCGCGCGCTGGACGCGCCCGACGCGCCCGACGCGCCCGCCTTCGCCACGGTAGGCAAGAAGCCCGCCGTGCCCAAGCGCCGGCCCGTCTCCATGGCCGGTAAGGGAGCGCAGGCGCCGTCTGCCCACGCAGCTGCGTGACGCAAAATCGCTTATGTATTGTCATAAAAAACCCTTAAAATGTTGGAGCCTTTATACGCGCCCCTCGACTATATAGGCTGACAGTTACGCAACTTTGGGAATGGACTCGAACGCGATCATGAGAAAGGAAAGAAGGATGTAAACAAAATGATGCCCGATCGAGAGCAGTTTTTGTATGTCTCTGTGTTTGCGTTTCCAGCGTCCGTGTGGACCCGCCGCGGCTCGTCCAGTTCCGTGGGAAAGCCGCCGCCGCCGGTGAGACGCTCGTCTTCCATATCCCGGCCGCAGCGACCGCCGTACCACCAGGTATGACATTTAAACCAACATGTCCGTTATATTTATGTACCCTAAATTTTCGAATAGTGAATTTCACGACAATCGATCACTTCTTAAAATGGCTGTCGTTGCGTGCGCGAGGAATGACGTCATTAGTTACGGTTTCGCCGCGACCGAACGCTGTGATCGCTCAGTGAACAGCTCTGATTATGCGATGTAATATTGCAGAACAACGTGCACAGCCCACCCGTGGGCGGCACGGACACGGACCACCTGCCCCCGCCGCCAGCCTTCCTGCTGCAGCCCGACACCGACACCACCAACACCACCACAGGTAAACTAAACTGTTGACATAGATTTATTTTATGATAAGTGAAAAGTATGTAGAAAAATATATCAGACGCAGAGTAATGTTATGATACTGTGTTAATCGTAGACAAAGTTGTCCTGATAGCAATTTTTTAATATTCCAGTTCATCCGAGCATAAACGTCGCTGAAACTGTGAAACAGCTGACGGAGTTGAAACACATGCCCGCGTCGCCGGGCCTCGTCCGACGAACCGTGCAAAACCAGAACCAAATTCAGAACCAGAACCAGACCCAAAACTTGAGCCAGACGTACGGAAACCAGCCGAGCCCGACCCAGCTCAGCACCTTCCAGCAGGCGAAGAGCAACTTCTCCTCCTCAGCTAGCCTCAACAGCGCCAACAGCACCGGCAACCTCAACCCCATCTACGGGACGACCGGCCGCGTCATGGGCTACGTGGACAGCTCCATGTACGTGCGGAAGAACAGCCTCAACAGCTCCAACTCTGACCTCTACGGCGGCAGCGCGGGTGAGGAATGCTATAGTCCAAATCCACTGTTTTTGACCTGTTAAGGAATTATAAATCGATGAACGCCGGCTGCACGCACGAATAGCATGACTCATCGTCACGTTCCGCCTGAGCTGAGCGTGCAAGCGATAGTTCTAAGCTTCACGTAAAATTATCGCCCGTAAACTGACTTTACAGACAACCAATTTTTAAGGGAGGCCTTGGAAGGATTAAAAACGGAAGGAAAGGCTTCTTCAAAACTTCGCCTTTGAACGTGTCCTCAAGGCTGCTTGCTTGAACTTACGTTCTTCATTTAAAGAAGAGGTTGGCAATCTTTTGGCAGACCACATCCTTAAGAAATTAAATGTAGGCGGGCCACACTTGTAAAATAATCATTTCAAAATAGGTGTCTATTTATATAGGTAGACATAAGCCATTTAATGCTAAATTTTAGTACTTCACAAAAAAAATTTGAGCTCGTGTAATATAAATATTATTAATTTCTAACAACAACATTGCCATTTACATCGTTGCGGCCACAAAGAGGAGGCTCTGAAGGATCCCCAGTACCAAGTGCGTGTGCTGTTTCGCAGGCGCGTGCGGCGACGGCGGCTCCCCGCCCGCCCCCAACTACGACACCGCCTCCTTCTCCAGCTTCGGGCCGCGCCTGTCCAACGACTCGCACTACGGCCAGACCGGTCAGTACGCGCCCTATGTTGCTCACAGTCAGAATATTAAGTTCTAGACCCTCGACCGCTTAGGGCAGAAAGACCACAGAAATCTGTTCGGTGATCGGTTCGATCGCCGACCTCGCTAGACACTTGTGTTCTTTTTCAAATTCTGGAAGTAAGGAAGCTCTATGTCAATTGTGATGTTCTGTCTTCACTTCACTCTTTTCCTGCCATTGAGTATGAAAATTTTAATGTGTTATGACGGTGCCCTTAACGAAGATTTATTGCTAACTGTAGGAAAAGTTAACTAAGCTCACTATCGCGTCGCGTTCAACGGCACGAATTCGCGCGCGCTCTTCCTCCCTTAGCATTGATAAAAGCTTCTACTAGACAATGCCCCCCTCCGTTTTTCTGTGTTCCCCCCCCCCCCCCAGGATTTCTAAACTATTAGATGTAGACTTGAAACTCTTTAGGGAAATTATTTACAAACTACTTACAAATACCTTATCGCGTATCAGATACGGTACCATTCTATCATCATTCATCATATAAGCGTGTCTTGATACTCTCTTGGCCATTTTATTTATTGAACACACCAATAGACATTTCAAAGTCAAAATCGTTTATTCGTATAGACTTTTTTATAAGCAATTTATGACTTACAAGCTAAGTTTAAAATGATTCCTCCCGCCCTGCACTGAGAAGAGCCCACAACAAACTCCATCGTGTAATTTTTGCTATCATCACTTTCACCATCATTCAGTTTTGAATAGAGCAATTTATTCCCAAGCATTAACATCATTCAAATAATCCTTTATATTATAAAAGGATTTCTTTAGGAGTTTACGTTTTATTACGGAGCCTACTAAACTGCATTACTAGTTGAGTTGAATAGTGTTTGATGAGTTTATTTTTCAAGAGTAAAGAAGTCATAGAAATATCTCACCCACAGTTCAGCCAACGCCAAGAAATGGGAAGTGGAGCTTGCGACCCTGAAGAGCAACAACCTCCGTCTCACCGCCGCGCTGCAGGAGAGCACCGCGAACGTTGACGAGTGGAAGAGGCAGCTAAATCAGTACCGGGATGAGGTCGCCCGCGCTAGGCACTACGCTACGGGAAAGGGTATACTTTTTTTTAATATTATAACAAGGGGCAAAGGCACTGAAACTTGAGAAGGTCTTTAATCAGCGCTGGCATTCGAGTCGATCGCGGCAGAAGACACGTACCAAATCACTGATTGAAGTCGACCCTTTGTGATGAGTCTTCATAGG
Organism: Charaxes varanes; assembly: GCA_024363005.1. NCBI lineage: Eukaryota > Metazoa > Arthropoda > Insecta > Lepidoptera > Nymphalidae > Charaxes > Charaxes varanes. Next base: position 1,693,011 of record JANCMC010048705.1, on the reverse strand, counting down.
TATATAAATTTTTAGATCTTTGTTGATAAACACTTAACAGATTTTGATAAAATTTATATAGGATCACCTGGTCTGGTCTGTCATACAAAAAAGAATGGTAAAAATCGGTTCATACATGGCGGAGTGATCGCGTAACATACATATGACAAAAAAAGATCTTCCTCCCTTTGTTAAAGTCGTTTAATAATGCTGCCTTTAGGTTGAATCGTTAAATTTGATACTTGCTCATATAAATCGAGAAAGCGGCAAGACGCGGCCGGGTTATGGGTGGGTGATCAATTCAAATTGAAAATATAACAAACCTTCATGCCCCGAAAAATCTGAAGGTCAATTTTCATGTATTTAGGTGGTGACGCGAACGAGGTGGAACAATTACGACAGCGCGTGGCCCAGCTCGAAGCGGAGCTGGCGCAGAAAAACGAAGAGCTGGCTCAAATTACGAAATCCAAAAAGAGTGAACAGGTAATAATAATACATAACAGGTACAATCCTGAGGAAGTCGTGGTCTAATCAGTGGTTGGCGTTTGAGTCGATCGCTAGGTTTAGTTGCTCTTGCTGCGACCAGGTGATAGACGGGTCATCCGTTCTAGTACTGGCTTATATTTGATATTCCGACCTCCTCCGTGTTTCGGAAGGCACGCAAAACAGTGGGACCCGATTAATGTCACTTTGTGATATTAGTCGTAAAAGAAATTTACTAAAACAAAGTCCTACCTCTGAAAACTCTGTATTCATTATTTATAGTGACAATTTAATCAAAAAAATAGGCCTTCGCGTGCCCATTCCGGTAGTAGACCGGTACACTTAAATTACTACTCGACCAATTTTTTACGACAGTTCATGTAAAGAACCCCCAGACAGTCAGAAGGGCCTCTCAAAAAAGGAGTATAAAAGCCTACGAAACAATCGCATCGTATTTATAATCAAAACCATTATTGTTGAACCATTACGTTTGTCAGCATTAATCGAGCAGTCTATAATCCTGACATGCTGGTAACTCCTTATATGTCTGAAGACCATGGTACGGTGGATCGCATTACCAACTACGAGTGTATTAATTACACATTCTTATGTTTTAAGGCTAGACGACAGGAAACTTGAAGGTAATTTGTAAGTAATTTACAGAAATAAATGTGTGCAGTAAAATAATTTTATTTCGCTAGTTAAATATCTATCTATGTTTACAAAAGTCCCACGCTATAATTGTAAGACTTTTTAACTCCCCTCTCCCCGACCTTGTCACAGGTTGTCACATTTTTGTCCATCACCCTTTATTTGACATTACAAATTCTTCAATTTGTATGTATTATACCGGAGCCAGACAAAGCTCAACGTGTTTGTACACTTTTGTCCTCGAAGTATACAAAGTTCTACAAATCTTTGTGAAGTTACACAGGTCCCCGGCCACAGTACATGATCATCCAAATGAAGCTATGTCTGGCTCCGGCAGTATAAATAAATAATGATATGAAAATATCAGTTGTTTTTTTTTTTCAAATTTTTGATATATTTAATTTTGACATGTAACGTCACAAAGCTTTCAACCTCCCCCCTCCCGGTGTCACACATTTTCACATTTTGGTGATACCCTAAGCACTCTTAAAGGTGTGAAGTAATTAATAATAAATAAAACGCAATGTATATATTTCAATTTCAAACCTAAGCTATCTACCTGATATATGCTTCCTTGAACTCGTCATAGTTTTAGTTCATGTTTAATTTATGGTATTGAATACATCACAAATAATCTACAAAACATATTTTATAGACATGTCGCAATTAATAATTGTAATTGTTTCCACGTATGTTTTCTTCTGTTTATATAAATACATATTACAGTGTAGCTTTTGAATTTCCAGCCTCAATATGAAGATTTTTAAGAACTATACAATTTTAATGTTTCTTTCGTTCTTCTTCTTGGCGTTTCAATGACAAACTAATCTGTGGAATCAGTTGCCGGTTTCGGTATTTACGAACGAATATAACTTAGGGACCTTCAAGAAAAGAGCATACTCATTTCTCAAATCCCTATAGATATCCACTTTGTGTATGCTGTGTGTGTTTATGTGTATTTATGTATCTAAATATTATCGTGATATAACAAACCTCGTTGTAACAAATTAGTTATTGATAGTCATTATTCCGTCCGTTCAGCCGAGTTATATCGAGGTTATATTACTTCACTAATTATGAAAATCCGGAGGGTTAAGAAAAGAGTACATATTAAGTAAAAAAACCTTTATTTTGTAGCATACAATCAGTCTTTAATTTTATAAGTTACTTAATCATATATCAATAACTGATACACAATCTTTTGCAATATGCAGGGTGTAAAAGACATCGTACCGGATACGCATACCATGGGTTCAATACATGATTGTAGACTCCCCAGTGGTGAAATTTTTCGTCGGCCTTTTCTTGAAATGTACAATTTCTTTACCATTTTTTTAACTGATTACTGTATAACATTATTACTATCTGTCTCAATGCGATTTTAAATCAGAAACAAATTTCTTCATTATTTTTACATTAAACCGCAATGTAAATAAAACTTAAAAGTACGTAACAGGGGTAGCGCGGCGCGGGTCGTTGAATTGTTTTGCGTATCAACATTTTGTTGACGATTGCTTTCCAATGTTTACAATACATTGCGCGCTCAAGAATGGGATGAGGATGGCAATATGTGTAAATTGTCATTTACGAGATGAATAACTGTTGTGATTTTATTTAGTGCATTAAATGTATCCTCATCACAAAGTTTGCGGTACAATGTCTTTTACTTGTATATAATCCTTGTGGCAAGACACCAATGCCGTGTGGGTTAGTTTAGAAGACTCTCTGGCAGAAAAATGTACGCCAACGTTTTGGGGAAAAGCACACGTTCACTATTCGTTATTAAGAGTACAAGTTGCCAAAATGATCGCCGAAATACGTAAGACGACTTTGAGAAAATTTGAGGCGGGAATCGAACACATAACCTGATAATAACTGAAGGCTGGGGCACATATTCCAATTGGGCCAATCGTGCTAATATGCCAAAATTTACATAAAAATTGAATATTTCCTTAATAACTAAATATAGCTAAAACTAAGATAAGATAAAATCATAAGATCAATAACAAAAAAAATATTCAATTGACGTTTTCTTATGAAATCGTGTCATTTGTAAAACTTGCAAATATACATAATATATAATTCATGTTTAATTCTAAATCTGGTCAAGGCCTTATTTAAATAGCTGCATAAGTGGTTTAAGCTAGGCCAAGAAGGCCATCTTTATCAGAATGCTTTAGTGTAGAGCTCTTTAAAAACTTTAATGCTATTTAAAACCTAAGAAACGTAGGGCGTAAAAAGATTTCTCGTTTTTAAAGAAAAGCTACCCGACTGTATACATACTTCTACACTGCAGAATACTTTTGAATAAATATATAAGCTTAAAACCTTTTGTAATTTTTTTAAAATTACCCTTTGTGTTTCCACCACTTTCGCTTTTATATATTTACATAGATTATTTATTCAGAGTCTATTTTTTCCTACTGCAGGGCTAAGGGCCGTCTTTTCTTAATGTTCTGTCTACGGCGTTGCCAATCTCTATTATAACGATCCAAGTCATTCCTCCATCTCATTCTTGGTCTGCCGCGACGTCATTTCCGATCTGGGGTCCATAAAGTGGAGACTTTGGCCCAAAGATCAACCGACATGCGGCAGATATGTCCAGCCCGATTGTACTTTAACTTGGCCGCTGTTTGAGCCACATCGGTGATTTGTGTTTTGGAGCGTTGTGCATTTACATAGACTACGTACTTTTATTATATAGTCAGGGGCAAAGGGGCAGGCTTTACACCTAAGTGGCTACTGATGACCACGAGTAACTGCAACATCAGAATGCTCACTAATGCGTAGCTGGTCTTTGGTATTGTCGCATCCACTCCTAATACAAGCATTTAAGCTTAGTAGGAGGGGAAAAGGGAATAATAGATATACCAAAAAAATAAGTTAACTACGTACACTTGTAGTGATCATGGTTTGATGTTATCACTGGCGGTAAAATTTTTGCGCTACAATAGTAGAAAAACTTATCTGGAGGGATGACCAAGTGTTAGGAATACTGTAACGTATTTCTATTCTTTTTGTTAAAACTACTTAAGTTAATGACGGATTAAAATGAGAATTAAAAAGATTACGATAGATTTTTAAAAAAAGTTAATAATAAAAAAACGAGTGTGCCTTAGGCCACACGACTGAAGTAAAACTTCCATCTATATGTATACATGTCGCCGGCAAATGGATTAATTAGCCGTTCAATTAACAGCCTAACCTCTTTACTAAACAACGCCGTTCAACTAGCTAACTGAATTATATTCAGCCATTTGATCAAACACCCAGGCAAACGACTTGGATTAATCGTTTCATTACTTGTCTAATCTGTATAGTGCCTACAATAGAAAAGTATAGTAATAATAAAAAAAGCCAACACTGGCTCTCCGGGAGCCCCAATAAATATATTGAATGCCTGTGTTATAGGTAACAGACGCCTGTCAACCAAATACTTTTTTTGTAGAAATATATAAATATATACATATAAATAGTACACCCAGATTCGAGGCGACAATCGAACCCACGACCCCCGGACCGAAAGGCAGTGTCACTGCCCACTTCGCCAACGGCCAACGCCAAAGGACGAGGTCAATAGAAGTGAAAACGAAACGAAGTGTTGGTAAAGGTGACGCCAGTCAAGTCGACAGTCGAAAGAAGTAAAAAGACTAGCCCTTTCATTGAACGGCTGATTAAGCTAGTTGGCAGCGACATATACATATATATATTCGCCTCGCCCGAATACATTTATCCTAACGATCTCGTCAGACATTCGCCAGATTACTCCCAAAGTCAAGCGTGCGTAAAGAAGTTTTACTTCAAAAATGCAGCAACATCTTACAGAAATATAAAACACGGGTACATTATGTGGTCGTGTTATTTAAATTCTTCGTTTGCTACGAATAATCTCTACGAGACAGTAGGGTTGTTGCAAGGCATTTTTTTTACATTTTGTGAAAAACACGAGGGATCTTAAGCAATACTTAACTGGAGGGATGACGAAGTATTGGGAATACTGTAACGTATTTCTATTTTATCTTCTAAAATAGTCTTTTCCTAGTTGATCTTTCTTTCTTTCTAGTTGACCTTCCAAACAATAATAGTCCATGAAACTTGGACTAAAGCATTGAATTCAACGCGGACGACGTTACAGCTAGTCTATATAAGAATTAGTCTGTATTTCCCTTGGTCGTGGGCATCACGCGTGAACGGCTGGACCGATTTCGCTAATTCTTTTTTGTTGTACGTATTTGAGTCAAGAGAAGGCTCTTTTGGAAGAAAAACATTGCGCGGAAAGTTAGGAAATTTAAGAATACTTAACCACCATATAAAATTATTTCTAATATAAATTGTAGGTGAATCGGCGTGGTGCAAAGGTTTCTATAATATGTATCAACAATAATTTATTTACTGGTTGCGACATCTCTAACGTATATATTTAACCCATCGAAATTGGTTTTACTTGCCTGTGATAAATGCCGGCCAGCGACCTGCTTTCCAATCCATTACCTTTATTGATGGCGGTTACTGTCCATTCACATTACAATCGCCTTAATTCATATCGTGACTAAAATATGTATCAGTTTCAGTGCTAATTGCTGTTGTTCTTGTTCTATTTTTTTTAGTTTCCTTGAATTGTTAATGGTTCATTGTATAAGGGTCGGTCAGACTTAATGAATAACCAATGACTGTTCTGCGTGTGTGACTTTTAATATTTATAATTTTCATGAATGGCAACGTTTCTTTTGGCCTTTTGTAGGAACTTGAAATGATTCAATAAGCTTTAAGACCGTTATGTTTTGGAAGAGTGTATTATTATTGTTTTCAGAAATTTAGTATGTCCTTGCCATGGTGAAGTTGATATAGACTACACAGTTAGAACTGTTAATCCTTGAACTTGTTTTTGAATGGCGTCTCTGTACCGAAAATGATAGACCGTATGAGGTTGACATACAATCTTTAGTTTAAATTTTATTTTACAGCATCGTAAAAAGATAAAACAGGCTACATTTATGTTAAAACCATTGGTTTTATGTTTTCAGCTATTCAAGATAGTCGATGCTACTTGATGAACGGTGGCGCCGTCGAGAGTTTCTTTATAAGTGAGGACACTCCTGTAGGCAGTATTATAGGTAAGTGGTCCAAATCTTTTCCTTATGACAGTTACTGACATATTTAAAAATTGTGATACTGAGATTAACTCTTCTACCTAGAGTTATCCCAGTCCATTACAGGGTCCACTTAAATAGCAGTGGATGTGGCTGTGGGGCGAATTAAGATGACCAACTGTTGCCGTCTTCATCTCCGAAACTCCTACAATCTCACAACTAATATCACTCAGTGACATTAATCGGGGCTCAATGGTTTACATGCAAATGGTTTACGTTCCAAAACATGGAGAAGGTCGGATATTGGAAAAACTGGTGTTAGAATGGGTCAACCATCTAATACCCAACGGCGGTTAAAGCTGCTTAATATAGCGAACGACTCAAAAGTCGTCTACATATTAAGCTACGACGTCCTCAATAAAAATGAAATTAAGTAATTTAAAGGTACATTAAGTGTAAATGGCGACCCCAGCGAGGTTGGTGGCGACATCTCGCTGCGAATTCAGGAGAAAAATGCACCGGTGGCGTTGGCAGCCGGCTCCAAAAACATCACGTTGCTGCGAGCGCTGGACAGAGAAGAGCGCCTCGGCCCTTCCAGCGTTTACGTCAACGTGCGGTGCGACAGACGACACACAACAGATCCGGTAATTGTAATGCAACTTAGTATCCTTTAACTTCCAGACACGGATGCTTCGGTCCTGGTGGGGGCTATGCTTGATAGTGATGGCAGATAGTAGCCTCTTTCTGCGAGGAAGTTATCTAACAGAAAGAGGCAGCGGAGCAAGAGCAAGAGAGCCCGGTCCAAACAGAATGGTCGAATCGAGGAAGCAGGCTTTCGGCTACCCGTCTCTTCAACCAGTCAAACACATTTTAAGTTTTCATCGAGCATGATAATTTTTATATGAATTCTATTTATTTAGTTCTTAGGTTTAACCTTTTCTTATTCTTATATCTATAACATCGAAATATATAAATATGGGTCTGTATATTACTTACTTGTTTACATTGCGTGCACTGGTTGGGTGGATGTTTTGAATTTACAGACATGTCATGTAATCGCAATGCTAATCTATGCCTTAGTATGCTCATTAAACAAAGATCGTTGCTGTAAAAATATTTGAAACAAAATTAGTTATCATGTAGCATATCGTACATGGAGACGAATTTTTTTTTTTTTTATATATATAACAAGGGGCAAACGAGCAGGCGGTACTCCTTAGCCTTTGAGAAATGAGTATGCTCTTTTCTTGAATTATCGTTAAATAATTGAAAATTTCTCAAGAGTCAATTTAGCCATGAGAAAACTGCTCCGGTAATAATTATAATCTATTGTTGTCGACAATTTATACATGCAATGAAATCAATGGGTTTTATGTTCGAGATAGTCACCAATTACTATAGAAAGACTTTATTCAAGCGTGGTTTTTTGGATACCTTCTTATATTCTAATAAATACGCACGCGTTGTTTTCATCGACTTTCATACAACTTTCAACCCCTATTTCACCCTTTTCAAATTTCTTTTTGTGACAATAAGTAGCCTTTGTCTCCATGGTACATTTTATATCTACGTAAAAACTGTTACGGTTTACGCCCAAACCGCTTTACTTTCACATTTATAATATATGTAAAGTATATGAAGTTCGAATGGGCTGGGTATGTTGCTCGAATGGACCCGAAAAGATGGGCCAATATCGAGACTTCCTTGATGATGATCGCTGCCGAGGATCCGGCAGACCGAGGAAAGGTGGCGTGACGATTTGGATGCCTTTCATGAAGTGGATGACATTAGCCGTGGAAAGAGGACTGAGAAAGGGAGACATTTCCCTAACAGTAGAAGACAATGGGCTAATTAAAATAAAATAATAACTATTATTAAAGTGGTTACCAGATATACCTGAGCACTCGAGCGAGAATTCGTGCAGCGCGGCCCATAGGGCGTTTGCAGCGAGCCACATAATCAAGTAGGCCGTTGAGACATTCGCGGCCGGTCAGCAGGTCCATAGTGTGGTTGGGTACGGGGTCGTCCCGGATACTGCCGCACGTAGTGCACGTGCCGTGAGACACGCGAAACAGTAGCACCATGACGCAGGCTATGCCCGAGGTCTTGGAATTTACGTCCAGTTTGCATACATCTACAAATTATAAACTAGACTAGCGGTTTCCCAAGATGTCGTCCGCGTAAAGTCGCGAGTATTAAGACCTCTTTAATCTAGCTCATCGAATAATCCGTTCCTAGCGTCCTCATTGTGCATCCGCGGTTCTATCACTCCAGAGAGTAGATCTTCCTTTTTACCTGTCCGATACTGGATAGATCCACTACCGGTAGAGTTCCCTATACCGTCCGTGACAGTAATATCCGCATCCTTTATATCCTTTCCACCTATCTTTAAATTCTTCTACTCCATGCCCTCTTTCGTTCATATATATTTCTCTAATTAGAGGTAACTCCACCTTTGCAGTCCTTTTGGTCTATAGTCTGCCATACTCTATATCACAATATTGTCTATGCTTACTCCTTACTTAATATAAAAAGGTTGAAAGTAAATAAAGTTATCGTTTGATTTACAATTTGATTATTGTAAGAAACCATCATTATTCTCTGTAGAATAATGCAGTATTAAAAGGCACAACCCTAATAGACTTGTGACGTCACACTATCACTCTCTATTGGGATCGAAATAAAATGTACTATACCCTATTCATTTAGTCTTGAGACAAGGGTAAACAAATATTCCAGTGTTTCCCAATAGTTTAGGTTTTTCATTCATTTTGACTGTTTGGTAAGAGTAAAACAAAACAAATACGCAAAAAAACGTAGCACAACATTTAACAACAAAATTAACCATAAAATAACAAGATATGACAAAAATACTAAAGAACGTGCACAGCATAGTGGCAATTGGACAGAGAATAAAAAGTTAAAGCACCTTAGTAATTTTAGGTTCTTTTAAGGTACGATTTTTATTAGGTTATTTAAAACATTCATAAAAATTAATACAAGGATTTAAAAAACCTAAAATTCCAATTATTATATTTCATAACTGCATTTTCAGTTATTGGAATCATTAGAATATTTGTAAAGTTTATAATTATTCCGGTACATTAAGTTTTTGACTAACTTTACGATGATGTCACATAAAATAACCTTTTTGTCTCAGGATGAAATGAATGGGGTATAATAAGTAACCCAACGTTCGGGCAGGACAACATCTGTCGGGTTCGCTAGCAATTTAATATTTCTCTGCTAATTTTCAGTGTTCTCGCATACAGATAAAGATCTCGCATACCATAAGCAGATTTATAATTTCAAGGTAGTAATAGGTGTGATTATGCACAGCTACACCCATATCGACAGCATCCATTACATATTCAATTAAGATCGACGCTTATAAGGAATGTTAAAGAGCATATTTGACGTCCTGCTTGGCAAATAATTGCGATAAGATTTGATAGGCTCGTTAAAGCAGTTGGCAGTGACTGTGTCTTCTGATCCGGGGTAAAGGGTTTCGATTTTTGAGATTTTCCGGACGCCAGAGTCAGATATAGCTTCATTTCAATGATGATTGTAATGATCATATAATGTGGGCGGGGACTTTGTATGTATGTAAGCTATGTATGTCTGGCTCCCGCATAATAATATTAAAACACGTTAAGTTCGCAACAATTCAAGTAGCTGGCATAATAGAATATATGAAATTTGACTTCTAAGGTGGCGAATTTATTTGTTCATTGTATCGCAACATAGTAGGTAATCATTTGTAGAGAGCTAAAAATGTTCGGCGTTCAAACTAGTGTGACTGAATACCATGAAGGTCATCAGCCGTGGGTACCCGTTACAATCATCGTTCCATTCAAGGATTGCGACAAATTTAACACGTTGAGATTACTGACTAACGTTGTGGAATAGAAAAACTGCAACGTTTTCCGTCTTTCTCTTGTTATTCATTCCCGCTAATTGAGTTGCAAGAAAACGACGTTCTAAATTTAAAAGTTTTTGGAGTTTACTCCTTGAGAAAGGATATAAGGCCCGTGGTATTAAAAAAATGAGTTAAATCGAATGGGACAGATATTACGCGTTCCAGCGTTACGTTCGCAACTTCTCTTATAACGAACGCATAAACGAAAAGGAAAGGAGGGGGAAGGTGGACTAAGGAGGGCGAGGATTTATGAAAATTTTACAGATTGGACTGAAAGAGGCGAGTCGTTGGAATACTTGCTATAAATGACTTGTTATAAACAAAGACAAGCGTTTTCGGTGAGAGTTCGGAAATAATAACATTTACAATTCAAAGGGCGGTCTGGTTGGGCCGCCATTTCATTATCCCCCGATCGGCGTGAAAAAGGGTCGGGCCAGTGTCAAGGTTGGAGGATCCGGTTTAGTTGGAACAAAATTTTGGGAATTGATCCCTTCAGTTGAAAGCCGCTTAAATTAGATTATGGTCTCGTTCTTGTCTTTTTAAGTGTTAGTCACATACAAAAATCTAACAGAATTAGAGTCACCTCGAGAACATCCATGAGACACGATAAACGATAAATTAAATTATCAATTCGTCGGATTAACAAATTTTGATTCATTCGTGAATTTACGATGTAGTTAGTTAAAGTTTCTCATTTCAAATCTGTGAAATAGCTTCCAGCAAGAAATATTAATATAAGTTCACGCGTTAAACAGTGGAAGATATTCTTTATATAATAAAATAATTGTCTATCACAAATATTACGAGAACAGAATATGTACAGTGTTAGTTAAAATTATAGTTTAAATTATAAAAGTAGATGTATTGAAATGTTTATTATAAGCTGTGTTAATTGTCTGTCAGTACTGCCACCATAATAATTGTGACGTAAGGCGAATTTTATTCGCCGCTTGCAATGGCAGCAATAGTGACATTTCGTGATAGCAGTGCTACCATCATTGAAAACAATATGATCAGTTTTTATTGGAGGTTGTTATGGCGGCAATGATATAGAAGTAATGGGTATTTATGGAACGTGTAAAATATACTCGAGCTTATAAACATAAGTCCCTGAGGCCATTAAATACAGGTGAAATAAAGTGTTTGTAATCATATGTGTATATATGATCGTTAGCAACACTTTTCTTCTGTGTGAGAATGTCAACAGTTGTCAAAAACATAAGGATTACATTAAGGTGTTAAAGTAAATATTTTATTTTTCACGTTGGAATAAAAAGAAAACGTTTGAATATTCTTATTGGATCGCAGAGTCAATTTACGCATTAAAAGCTAATATCCCCTGAGAGTGGCTGATAAAATATTTTACATTGAGGCAGGATTACGTTTTATTTTCTTATTCCGAGGAGATTTGACAGTGGCGTAAGCTTTCCGACAGGTACTTACTTCGTTTTATAAATAAACGAGACATGACTTAAGAATGTTTAGACTGAAAGCGTATCTCCAAAATCTAATGAACACTATGCAATGTCTACTGCAATTTGCCTATAAAAATTGTATAAGTCTAAGTTTTTATCATGTTTAAAAACTCCGTAAGCTGTTTGTGATGTTTTTAGAAAAATCTGTTCAAAGGCAGCTTCTGGTAGTCTTTAGAAGAATGACGATAAATTATGCTATGTAGTTTCTTTGATTCGTGCATCACTTCGATCAATAACCACTAATTTTTATAATCCCTAAAATGGATTGACCTAGTGTAAGCTTTGTGACGTCACCAGAGGTCCGCACCGGTCGCCGTTTGAATCAAGAATGATCGCGAGCTCGCTGCGCAGCTATATGTGTACCGTTTAATGACGTGACGCGCCTCGACAGCGTCACCGGGAGGAAGCTCAACGGTTCTCCTCCATTTTTTATACTCCCTTTCCCGACCATTTCTCTCGACCAAACTTTATCGCCAGTGGCGCCATGCTCCGATTGGTTGTTGAAACATTCGAGTCAATTGACAGATGATTTAACAAAATAATATTCATAAACGTTTCGATTCAAGTTAGTAAATTAGTAAATAATAAAACCATTTAAATCATAATTATTTAACTCTCAATTTAACTAAATGGATCAAGTCTCGCTCTGACATACATACATATACCAGTCATATGCAATTAGTAAAATTAATTACAACCTCATTTGCTATTAAAAGGAATATAAAAGGAACATACCCCAATCAAACAAACCACCTGATGAGCTATCGCTGGGGTCATGGCGGTGATATGTTTTAACGTGACCCCTTGGAAGTCGATGAGAACAATGGATCCCAGGACTGAAAGTTTAGGCTGTCTTATCGCAATTTCGCTCATCACCAATCCAGCACGTAAAACATCTTCTGCGGGTAGCTCACTCGGTTCCCACATGCCTGGAACGTAACGAGGTAGGGCATAAATAGCTATTGGCCATTTATGCCTTAAAGAAGGAATATCTGATACCGTGTTCTACTGTGTTAGTTCGTTAACGTACTATTGGTAAAATCGATACAGCAATTCATTTTATTGGTGATTTAGAGAAACACCGAGGCTCTCCCCTTTCCTCCCCTGAAGGAGGAGAATGGGAGATAGGAGACGCCATTTCATCTTCTCGCATAGCCTTTAACTCATAAAACGTTTTATAAGATAGGTATGCGACAAAGAGCTTTTGGTGTCCTATTCAGTAGACGATGAGGGCCCGCTTGGTTTTAATGGGTATTCTGGCAGTGCTAGCGAGTTCCACACTCCCGTTCGTAGATTTTTTAGTGCTTTACATACTTGTTTCCCTTCCAACTACGAAGCTTATGCAACAAGTTTAGTTAGAAGTGAGTGTGACATTAGCCCAGGCGTCCATGATAATGGGAATAGTGCGAATTTCTGTGCATTTGTTCTACCGATAACTTTACAGCTCTAATAAAGAATGAAGACTTAGCGACCTAGAGTACTGGTTCTTACCAAATTTGACTATAGAAATTCTCCCAACTCCTGGCTTACTCACTATGTTGCCTTCGTAAATTTTGTCAACCTTCATCAGACCAAAGAGGTCCACGCCGGCGTACAGGTTAGGATACTGTCTACGGAAGTTGTAGTAACGGATTAACTGCCAAAAAAAATATTTGTGTATAACAATAAGTTCTAGCTGACACTGTCACCTAAAACCTATTGTTATGCTGTTCGATTCGAACATTAGTAAAAATTGCCAAGAGCTTGTCCAGTCATATATAAGGCTTTAGTATCTGATACGCTATGAACGTATTTGTTAAATAACTTCAAAAGTTCTTGTCCAATTTCGTTCAAAATAATTTTTTTAACGAGTTTTTAGCGTGTTCAATGAACATGTAAAATTTAAAGTCTCTACGTCTAATAGGAAATGCAAGGGGGGCCAGACATAGCTCAAAGTGTTTGTACATTTTTGTCCTTGAAGTCCACAAAGTACTACAAAACTTTGTACAGTTACTTAGTACACATATTGAACAGTAATATTTGCGCTATTCTTTGATTGAATTGACTGCTGTCGCCACATAGGTGCCGATGGCAGCGTGAAATGGCGGCAATGTTGTCACGTCAAGAGATGGTATTGTTGTCACGTTTCGTTCGGTTTGTGAAACTTCCTGGTGCCTTAAACTCGTCATTAAAGGCCGGCAACGCCATCCATGGCGTCGAAAGTCACTTATGTGTACCGCCTACTCGATTGCCCCTTGTAACATAAAAAAACATGGCACGTGTTTGCTGTTGTTTTGAAATTCTCATGTAACTAGTAAGTGATAGTCTTCCTTTCGCTAATTAAGCAGATTTGTTATCAAAACAATCGCTACGAAAACAACACAATTAGCCTTGTTTTTCTCAACTATCAGTTACCTGGGGATTAATTAGTTAACTACGCTTTTGTTGTATTTTCCCGACAAATAACAACGCAGGAACGTTTGTTGACGACATGGTATAATAATTCTTTTTCTTTCCCACATTTAAATTAAAAAAAAAACAATTCAGCAGGATTTTTCTTCTATTTTTCATGTTTTTTGTGTTAACATTTTGTACTCAACATAGGCGAAAAACAAAAGAATTTAGCAGATTTTTGTACTCCAAATGTCCTCTTATATTTTTTCTTCTTCTACGTATTACTAGCTATATCCCGCGAATTCCTTCGCATTGAATTCAATATTTTTCTATATCAAGCGTTTATATTTTGTTGTGCGAGAATGTAATCCTAAAATTCCTCATAACATTAGCTATTTGCAGGAAAATTTTCGTCAAAATCGGTTAAAACTAGCCGTAATAAGCAGACAGTCATACAGGGCGAACTTGTATTTTTTTTCATTTTAAGTACCTTAATGTTCACCTAACGCGAAATCTCGAAAATCGCGGGACGTACATTGATGAAATTCGGCAGGGAGGTAATTTATAGGTAATAGACGTCTGCTAAGAAAGAATTTTTCAATAGGACCACATTGAGGGCTCTCGCAATTTCACGCGGACCAAGTGGCGGGAAACAGCTAGTTTTTAAGTATTCTTTTCTTTAAAAGCATTGGCGGTCATTCATTACTGAGTACTGCGCGATACAATCCCATTTAAAAGCGGTCGATGAAAACAATGAAGGCAAATTCGTTTCCAACCGAACGCCTATTTGTTCGCGGCAACGCAAAGAGCATTGATTGCTTTCTGATGGATATTTTATTCGGTGGGTTGGTGATTTATTTCGATACTATAGCGGAGTGGCTTTAAATTTACCTAACAGCTCTCTCACACACACACACACGCACGCACGCACACACGCGCGCACGCGCGCACGCACACATAAAAGTATTCTCATACATTGACGTAATCGCCCATAAAAATAACTGTTAATAAATAAATATATATATATTTTTTAAAAGAATATTAGAAATACTTTTTAGGCTTTTTTCCCTTTTTTCCCCTCCTACTAAGCTTAAATTAAAAGCTTGTATTATGAGTGGGTGCGACCATACCCCAACGGCGGTGGGGTTTGAACCGGGTACCTTGCGGAATTCAGTCCATACCTTATGCCGTTGAGCTATTGAGACTCTAATAATAGAACTACTTTCTGTATTAATGTTTTTAAAAGAAGATTTTGTACAAATAAACTGTTTCTCTGCAAATTGTTATGTTTGAGATTAAAGATGATAAACCAGTGGTAGAATGGGTCGGTCGCAACAAGAGCTACCTAACCTAGCAATCGAATCAAAGATTAGGCCACGACCACCTCAATTATGAAAAAATATTTGTGTTCGATGTCTCAAAAGAGATTAGAGGGGTAGAGAATTAGTCTTTAGTAGGACCCGAAATCGGTGTTAACAATTCAGGCTTCGCAAACAGGCGTCTCCATTCAGAGCCCGAATTGTGTACAGCCTACAGGGATGTATCGATAGCGCGCGTATTCAAGTATCCTGCAGGAATGGACCCTTTGTTCGTACCAACTCATTGTTTCACGAAAATGTTACGTAGATACGGAGCTGACTTTTTGTGTACACTTTATCTTGCGTATTTACAATCTATTGCATTTGAAGGCTGTTTGTTTCTTGCTTTATTAGTTTAAAGGCACAGGGCCGATATCGCGGTAATAATGATGATCAAACTATTTTCGTTGACGATTATTAATTAAATCCTTTGAATCGCACAGGATAAACGAGTAAGCTGAACAATGAAGGTCATATTTTCACCAAGTGAATACTATACGAAAGATAATGACGAAATCACTAGACCACAAAAATGACACTACACCAATCACGTCGTAAACACCTGTGCTCCCAACGAACGATTAAACTAAATTGATCGCGAGGTGACTTTAATACAGCTATCACATTCGTTTCGAGGGTAGTTATCAATTGAAGGTATTGTCAGATACTATAAGTTTATCTGTTATAGCATTATTTTTGCGTGTGTCTCTTTCTTATTCTTTGTTGTTTCCTTCAATACCGCTTACCAAATTTTCATAAGAAATTTCATATGAGATGAAATCATGGGGTAACAAAGGCCTATCCTCCCCATCTCAAGAAGTTCTAACATACTTACATATTCCACCTACTCACCAGTAAGAACACTACACTTCAGGAGAAACGTTGTTTGGTTTTGGTTTACTGCTAAATATTATTTCTCAGTTCTTTCTGAGTCGGGAGGAGGTCGTAGCTTAGTCAGTGTTGATTGTTAGGTTAAGCAGTTGTTACCGCGGCTGGGTGATGGATGGGTGACCTAGCACTGTATTTTTTTAACATCTGATCTCCTCCATGTTTCCGAAGCCACGAAAATCAGTGGGTCCTTATTAATAAATGGCACTGAGTGTCATTAGTCGTGAGAATATTTCGAGGATGACGGCAGTGGTTCATACTTAACTCGCCCCACAGCCACATCCTCTGCAATTTAAACGGACGGGCGGAGTGGAGAGCGGAATGGGATAAACAGGTTAAAGATCGCTATTTATAAAAGGATGCAGTATAACAAGTTCTTTCTGAGCGGGACAGTTCCAAAATATGAACAAGAAAGCTGCGTATTCGTAGAAAATTCCCGGTGCACAGTAAAATGTATACGCATCCACGAAATTACATGAAGATCTCCGACCTCCGCGTTAATACGTTCCTTGCCCTCACGTGAGAGACAAAATCACAAAAGAGTTTTAGCGTAACAACCTTATTTTCAACACGAAAATCCTTTGTTTTGCACTCTCTTGGGCAAAATGTGTTCCCTTGTATAATTCAAGCGTATGTATGCAGTACATTTTACACGCCTCGTGTTTATATACGCAAAATGAAAACGAAATATTATAAAGTAAATAGGTAAAATAAAATACTGCAAATTATAATTTAAGTTACGATTTTTATATGAAAAAATAAAACCAAACTGACGCTGTAATAACGTGTCTTATCTATTTATATTACTAGTGGACCCGGCAGACGTTGTCCTGCTCGAACGTTGGATTAGTTACTATTTACTACATTCTATTATCCTATAATATCGTCCCCGTCCCCGTTCCAGTCCCCATTATTATAAGAAATAATTAATTACTGTGGTTAAGTAATCTTAAAGTTATTAATTTTCTGCACAATTTTATGTTTCATAAGAACCTTCTCTTGACAATAACGAACACAATAAAAAAAGAATAAGCGAAATCGGTCCAGCCGTACACGCGTGATGTCGTGACCAAGGAAAATTGAGATTCATTTTTATGTTTATAAATACATAGTTGTTAACTTTTATAGGCAGTTTGAAAAACCTGTTAGATTTATTTAGTGCATCTACGTTTTTAAATATTTGTTAATTGCTATTTTATAAAAGTAAAGTTATTCTAAGAGTTCATTATGAGTTTTGGCCTCATTAATGACTACAACGACATTTTGTAAGTCTTTATTAAGTCTGAAATAAACGATGGCAATTCGGAGGCAGTACAGTGACCCTGTCTGGCAGTGATTTGCTTCGAGACTCACTAAACTTTGATTATGAGGGTCCCTGTTTTAAAGCAATAATATATAATAAAAACAGCGCTACTCAGTGTTACAGGACTTTGCTTTTTGCTACAAATTAATATTTATCTAATGAACATTGTTATATACTATAAACAATTTATAACAATGTATAAAATAATAGTTGTAGTCTATTCTTATTAAGGATTCATAATCACTTTTAATTGTTAAATAAATTGTTATTAGCCTCGCGTGAAATCAATTTTAACCCTTGGTGGAAATAATGAAATAAAACGTTTCCTCTGAACTTAGGCTTTCGCTAATGGAATTCATGGCTATTATAATAAAAGGTTTTTTCGACTCACGTGTGATAGTGATAATTGTATAACACACGCGAGTTAAAAAAAACCGTTTATTAAACCGTTAATTTACCCGTGAAGTAAAAAAAAAGAACTAAAAATAGAACTTGTGACATACAATTTATGGTGAACTTATTGCCAAGGCTTCTTTTTGTATATCGGTTACTTTTAATGTATTACGTTGTATTGTGTTAGTCTTTATTAAGCCCTAATTACACGATGGCAATAAATTGGCCATACAGTGACCTAGTTACGCGATGTGTTACTAGTAGGCTCGTGTGGGCCCTGTTTTTAAAGAGATCCCATTGCTGACTTCGTACTCGCCAGTTAGTTCCGCTGGCTGGCTATCAATGGCTGGCGTTGAAATTCCGAGCCACTGGCTCATTTTCATTTCATTCATTGCCATTGTGTAAATTTGGTATTACAGAGAACAATATCGGCTATTCTCACTGTTTATAACAGATATTCTTATCAGATACTATCGTAACCGGCAGACGTTGTCTTGCTGAAATTTGGCTTTAGTATGAGGTCCCAAATGACCTGAATGAATGGATAATGGATGTTGCAAGAGAGGATATAGGCAATTCAGGCTTAAAAAAAAATTAGGGCTCCGCACAAAAAAATAAAAATTGAAATCTCGCGGACGAAATCGCGGGGTATAGCTGGTAAATAATAGACTTTAGTATTTAGTTATGTCGGGTGTTTTTCTTTGCACAGGAAAGTTAAAGTTACAGGCGGTACACGGTGGGAATTATACCCTTGTCAAACGCTGTGAGAATCGATTTGTTGATAGAATTAATAATGCATGCCTTTACACGAGTTTCTAAAGAGGTCTAAGATTTTATTTCTTTGTTTTTTTTATGTTACAAGGAGCAAAGGAGCATGCGGTTCACATAAGTAACCATCGATGCCTATGGACATTTGCACCACCAGAAGGCTAGCAGATGCGTTGCCGGCTTTTAATGACGAGATTAGACCACCGGAATGTCTTACAAACCGAATGAAATACGACAAAAATACCATCACTGAACGTAACAACCAGTTGCCGCCAGTTTAAGCCGATCTTATGTGAGAAATAGGTACTGGACGCGCCGGCCCAATTCGGCTGCAGACCAAAAGGACTTCATGCGTAGCGCTACCTCTAATTACGCATGCAGTACTTCTGATTATTATTATAAGTAAATACGCCCTTATATAGCTGCACTACCAAAAGCCTCGCTACGTTGCCGGCCTTTCAGAAAAAATATCTGTTTTGCTTGAAGATTCCTAATGCCGGAGCCAGATATAGCTCAGTGTTTGTACAGTTTTGTCCTTGAAGGCTACAAAGTTTTACAAAACTGCGCAGCTACACAAAGTCCCCAGCCACACTACATGATCATTGTAATGATCATTCAAATAAAGCTATAACTGGCTCCAGTATAAATCTCACGACGTAGGCTTACTAATTGTCCAAGACCCTAATTTCAAGGTAAAACCCGAAAATTTATAATCAGCTAAATAATAAATTCTCGTATTTATTCTATCTATATGTATTATTAGCATGTTTCCAAAAAAGCAAATATGGTGGTGTAGATGTTGCATATCTGCTCTGAGGGCCTAGCACGAACATTCTCGATAGTTTTACTTTCGAAACCGAACATCAAATGTAACATTAATGCCACAGTTTTACACTTGTTGCTAAATATTGCTCCTCTACGCTACGGCCATGTAAGTCGTGTAAAATGGAAGCACAAACTATCATTTCACGTTTCGTTTCGAACGTAAAGGTAAGTAAAACTATCGAGAATGTTCGTGCTAGGCCATCTGAAGACAACAGTATGAGATTGTTTTGTTCGAAGGCATTATTATCAAAATGGAACGCCTAAATTTCGTATTCCATTTAGCCTTATCGCAAAATTACTTCCGATAGGACTTTGTCCTTTCTGCGAAAGTACATGTTAAATTACAGGAGTAGTATTTTCGACGGCCTTTTTTTGCTTTACTAAGCATACCTAGTAAAGAACTTATACAGTAAGGGACTTTTAATCTTTTTAATAATATTTATCAAAATACTACCTGTAACCCGCGATTTCACCCGCGTGGGCCACTCTTATCACTTAACGGTTTAAAAAATAGTTTTTAGTAGAGGAAAAAAAAAACCTCCAATTTTGAAACATTCTTCATTGGCGCTCCGCTGCTATTGGTGTTAATGTGATAATATATAGCCTATAGTCTTCCTCGAGAAATGGGCTATCTAGCACTGAAAGAGTTTTTCAAATCAGACCAGGAGTTCCTGAGATAAGCGCGTTCAAGCAAACAAACTTTTCAGCTTTATATATTAGTATCGACTATAGATGTAGACTCTTCGAATAGCAGTATTCAATAGTAGAATATATTCGAACATTTCGTTGAATTATATTTGCATTAAGCATATGGTATGGGATACAAGTTGGCAGTCGTCCATAATATATACCTAACTACCCGCAATGAACTAAAGTATGATAATTTTATACCAGGCTTAGTAGATATGAAAATCTACTTATGTTCGTCGAAAGATGCCCCTTAACACTCTTAATGTGCTTAAACTTTATGAACGTGGCTTACGAATAATGTGGCTTTTGCCTTTTACATACTTATTATATGTGAATAGCTTATCTACCCTTGCTTTGCTGAGAATTAAGTACGCACAATAAAGACCCTGTTCCAGTGGGCCTGGCACAAACATTCTCGATAGTTTTACTTAATTTTATGTTCGAAACGGAACGTCAAATGAATCATTAATGTTACCCGTTCTTCCAGGGTTTGGATCTTCCTTTATTTGTCCGATAACTAGTCAGATCAACTATAGGTACGCGACCCCGGAGCACCCTAGCTTCTATTGTCGATTCCCCTATACCGTCCGTGACAGTAGTATCCGCATCCTTTCTCTTCTCCCCATGTAGCTTTTCTCTTTTTGCTCCATCCCTTTTCCTTACTCCTGTCTTTCTAATGAGAGGTAGCGCCATGCTTGTAGCCGAATTGGGCCGGCGCGTCCGGGTACTAGTTCCTCTTTCTTACGTAAGATCGGCGTAAAGTGGCGGCAATGCTGTCACGCCATTCTCTGCAATTTAGGTGCAACTATCTTTTCCCCTATACCGTCCGTGACAGCAGTATCCGCATCCTTTCTCTCCTATTTTGACGAGAGCCCTGTGGTGGTATGCAAGTACCGGTATTAGTCCGAACAACTCCTCGGAACACTCCCCATGATACATGCGGTAAAAGATGCAACTACGAACCGTTTCTTGGACTGTTCAGTGATGAGGTCGAAGGCTTTGTCGATCTTCTTCCGGTACACCATGAGGGTGGCGAAGTCGATGACCTTGAACTCGTCCAAAGTGAAATTCGGGGAGCTTTTATTGAGGTCTGCCAGAGCCAGCTCAGCTAGTTCCAGCTCTCCTAGCTTGACGTGCAGATCGAATATGCTGGCCTTCATGCCGGCCGATAGGAAAACCTACCATTATAACATAATTAGTATGGCAGAGACTAAATAACTCAACTGTATAGAAGGTGTAAGGTATCCAGTTTGAACTTAGCTGGATACTCCAAGCAAAATCGTTTGACAGAACAATCGTTGTCCTATTTGGTACTGCTTTCTGCTCCCGGATTACGGGTTAATGTTTGAAAGTATTACGGTGCAGTTTACATTCATGAATATCTACGATAAAGGTCCGCCAGCTGTGGTCAAATTTGGACTGTAAAACTTTGTAACTAAAAGTTGTTTTTTTCTTTTATAATACAAAGAATTTATAATATTCTTAAAGGTATTAGAAAAGGCAAAGGCACGGTTGTGATTGTATAATTAGACAGGTTGTACATTTAAGCTCTAGGTGTGAAATTGTGAAAAGAGACCTATTTTAATACAATAATTTTGGTAAGTTTGTGCTCTCCCCACATTTTCAAAAGAAATTATTATAAATGGTGCCCTGATAACTAGTGCCTGCCGACGCCTACAGCGTAGCTAAACGGCTCGCAGATGCATTCTCGGTCTTTGAGAAATGAGTATGCTCTTTTCTTGAATGTCCTTAGGTCATATCGATTCGGAAACGCCAGTTTCTCTCAGTACGAGAAAAAAACTTCGGAAAGACCTTGAAATACCTTGAGAATCTGAAACTAGTTAATGTAACGTATCTCACCCCCTCCTTCTGGCATCTGTCGACGATCTCTCTCGCGGCTGGCAGGTTCCCGTCCCTACAGTACTGCTGCAGCAGCTTGCGCAGCACGCCGCGGGTGTTCATGCCCTTGGCCTCCAGTTCTACCAGGTGGGCTTTCAGCGACGCCTCGTTCATTTGCTTCTGAATATCGGTACCGGACAACCAACCAACAAAGCATTAGATCACTTACACCACCTTATGAACACCGCTTTAATATTTGAACTACATTATTTTAGAATTTAGACGTTAATATCTTGATAACAGGAATGTCGAGTAAGTGATAAAGTGAGTTGAGTTAAAGCAAAATAACCTTACCTCCTTTGATGTAAAGTGACCTTAACATCCTCTAGCGTAAAGTGACCACATTATTAAGGGTGAGAAAGAGAGACGAAACTCACGGGGTGCGGCACCTGCTGCACGATCAGCTCGCCGTCTTCGGCCAGACGCTCGTCGGTGACGGCCACCAGCAGCTCGCGCAGCGCCGGCGCCTGCCCCAGCTGCTCCGGGATACGGGACATGCAGTAGTCAGCCGCCGCCGTCGATATCCGCAGCTTGGTCTCCTTTATGGCCTGCAGTAATAATAGTAGCGTAATAAAGAACTGCTATCGAATATTATCGGTGAGGATTCTTCACGTGGACATAATCTCGATAGTAGCATCGGTAAAAGCTGATGAGTGGTCGCGGTCGCGATGGTAGTAAATCCTTAGGTTCATATCGTAGAAATCCACATGAAAAGGCTCAGAAGGAAGGAAAGGATCGAAGCCCAAGTATTCTTGTATAAAGTAGGTCTAAGAACGTGAAGGATATATTTGAAGGATTTGACTACAATCGTATTTATGGAAAAAAAATCGATGCAGTTTAGGGTGTAACGAGAAAGTCTAGAAGAAACTTATTCATTCTTAGTACTAAAAAATATCTATGTTATTTGTTAAAGCTCTTGATGGTTATATTTGGCTTCGTTACGTTTAGGCGATGTGCTGCTGTCGGCGGGTTTCATAGCCTATCTCGGTCCTTACACCGTCAACTACAGAAGAGAGGTCGTGCTCATGTGGAATGAACGCACCAAGGACCTGAGTATGTAGAGATTTTAAACTGCTGAGACGTACTGATTATTGCTTATAAACTGATTGCTCGTTTGCTTCTTGTTATTTACAAAAAGAATTGAGGAATATAAATGTGTTTAGATATTCCTTGCTCGGACGCGTACTCCCTCATAACCACGCTGGGAGAGCCGGTGGTGATTCGGGCGTGGAACATTGCCGGGCTGCCGGTGGACGCCTTCTCCATAGAGAACGGCATCATCGTGGAGAAGTCCCGTCGGTGGCCGCTGATGATCGATCCGCAAGGTCAATACAAAAATAACTATCCGGTGTAAACATAAGGTCTAGCTGTGTAACATATTAACAGCCTCGATAGCTCAGTAGATACAAAGACAGACTTAAATATAATTTATTCAAGAAAATATCATGTCCATTTCTCGCAAGGCCCGCGACGCATCTCCGAGCCTTTTGTTTAAACAGTTATTCATGGTTTGGGTACTTTTTAGATGACCCACCTGATTGATTGACTAATCCGACGAAATTAGAAATGATTGCCCTGGACTATTTTCACAGCAGATCTTGTCACAAGTTTTACTATTAGATGGGCGCGATAAAAGCTCTCTAAACCGTTTATTACAGAGCAAGCAAACAAGTGGGTGAAAAACATGGAACGGGAGAACCAGCTGAAGGTTATCAAGCTGACTGACTCCAACTACGTGCGGGTTTTAGAAAACTCCATCCAACTTGG
This sequence comes from Charaxes varanes, assembly GCA_024363005.1. Classification (NCBI taxonomy): domain Eukaryota; kingdom Metazoa; phylum Arthropoda; class Insecta; order Lepidoptera; family Nymphalidae; genus Charaxes; species Charaxes varanes. Next base: position 1,669,150 of record JANCMC010048705.1, on the reverse strand, counting down.
GTTTCCGGTCATACTTGAAAATATCAGAGAGCAGTTGGATGCTGTACTGGAACCTGTGCTGCTCCGAAATGTATTCAGGTACGATACTATTTACGGAACACCGCTTATAATATACTCAATCCAAATAGGTACTGGTATAGGTCTATCTCTGCAATGCCATGGACCCGGTACTCGCGCGGTGAATCAATGGAATGTTAAGAAATTTAATAAGAAGTTGCGCCACGTTATTGTTTGCAATTGAATTGGGCCACTGCGTCCGGGTACCAGTACCTCTTTCTTACACGAGATCGGTGAAAGAGAGAGAAAGAGGCCCCGATGCTATCGCGTCAAGTGATGGTATTGTCATCGCTTTTAGTTCGGTTTGCGAGAGTTGTCGGTGGCCTAAACCCCCATTAAAGGGCTGACAACACATTTGCGAGCCCGTGCCCCCCTTGTTTTATTAAAAAAAGTAGTATTTACCGCTTACCTGTGCTATATATCATGACGATCACTAATCATTGATTATATAACATTCTGCAAGTCATATGGCAAACCGTTTGTAAAATTTATAATAGCAATATAGCTATTTATTTTAGCACATCTTTTTAATCTATAGTAAATACTCATCCGACATGTATCGAGGAAGGCTATAGGTTTTATAGCATCACGCTACCATTATTCACCTAATTTTATACGGACGAAGTCGTGGGAAACAGCTAGTCTAATACAGGTCAAGGATATACAGAAATCGTATTTACAGACTTGTGAGCATGAATCTTTAATAACTACGTCAAACATTTCGTAATTAATTATTATGCAAGCGACCATTTACAAATTTAGTCCAAGGTCAAGATTACTGGGGTGTCTATAAGATTACGGTGGTGATTTTAAATCACTTTGGGAATTTTTCCTTTAGTTTGTTTTAGCGTGTAGACGTTGAATAGTAGTTGTGTTAAAGTTGTTCTATATTTTTAAGCATGAAATACTAAACTACTTTGATTAGATCCGCGAATGAATACGAGGGAAAATCGGTGCAATGCTGCAACCGTGCGTTGAAGCACATCGGAAAGTCAGTGTAGTGCTATGCTGTGATGGCGGAATCGGTGGTGTAGCTTTTGCTATATTTTTTTTTAACAAAACGATATCGGGACTACTTTGAGCTAAGCCTTATGTTCTCGCTATTATAATAGTACCTGGGTGTATCTGTGCTGTGTAGCTGCGAGCACACAGGAAGGGACGAGCACAATAGATACAGCTGGGTTGAAGTTTATTCGCTGCGCGGGCCCCTTCGACAATTAAATAAATAAATAGTAGTGCTTAGTAGCGCTTAGTCGTGCTTAGTCGTGCTTAGTAGTAGAAGTAATAGTATTTGCTCCATTTAAATCTGCATGAGTATTGTGTACTGTACGAGTATTGGCCACGAAAATAGCACAGTGTGATTTGAATTTGAATTACCGGGGTTTGAATCAAGCGCTTTGAGAGTTAAGTATTTTTTGAATCCTATATTTATATTTATCCTGACTTGCTTCAAAGAATGTCCAAAAATGTTTTTTCTGGATCTGAAATAACCATAGAAATCATTCGTTAGGAACTAGAGTTATTTGGCTTTCACCTAAACTGGAGCTATTTTGGGGTAACATCTCAAATCTGTGTGTAACACTCTATAAATTAACGTGTAGATAGATTATATTGTCTTCTTTCTACACTTGCACTCTGGTTGTGTACAGAATAACAAAACATCTACAAAAACTCTCTGTTGAAGTCTTAACACGTTCGTACGTCTTTTACGAGACGTTTCAAATTTTATATTGTAGATAATTCACCTTAAGCTCAACAAGAATACAGAATAGATGTAGTACTATGGTTCATATGAATAATATATAATGAAATACCTTTGGCTGGAGAAATCGCGAGCGAATCTAATCTTGCATTACCCGAAACAAGCATATCGAACAATTAATTTGTCGTTTGATCATGAATTCTCTTTGTTAATGAATTTCAACTTATCTACTCGAGAATAAAAAATATCTTTATACAACAGTAATTAATTCTAAGAAAGTAGTTTGCACCTTACATTAATGGAAAAACTCTTTTGTCATTAGAAAAAGTGTGTAGCCAACACAGCCCTACATGGATTCGCTTTATTAACCTGCATATTATGTTAAAAAACTGCCAACAAGGTTGTTTTTAATTTCTATTAATAAATAGAATTAGACGGTTTTAAAAACATAAGTATAACATAATATATTAGTAAAGTATGAAAAGTACTATTACATGTAGTAGAAAAAAATATTGTTATTTTATATAGCTTTGGCTATATGCATATTTGCTTTAATAAGCCCTCATCCGCACAAGAGCTTTTTAACGTGCGTTAAAAAATTAATCATATGGATTCCCATGTTTATGTTCACACAGCAGCGCTTTTATAAAACCGGAGACAAACATAGCTCAGTGTTTGTACATTTTTAACCTTGAAGTCTACAAAGTTCTATAAAACTTTGTGAAGTTACACAAAGTCCCCGGCCACACTACCTGATCATTCAAATGAAGCTAGTCTGGCTCCAGCATAACATATACAGTATATTTTTGGGATCAACCATGCTGAAAAAGCGCCAACTCCTTGATTTAATGCAACGCTTTTTTAACTCTCGTGTGAATAAAGGCTGACAGTTACAATTGTATAAGCTGACGAGTTAAATGTTAACTGCCATGTATTAAATATTAAAAAAAGCATTCAGCAAGCCTTGGTAGGAGATTATTAACAAATTACTAATTTTAGATCTTAATATATAATATGATTTCATTATACAACTTAACCAAATTTAATTCACAAGGCAATATTTCTTTGGTGCTTACATCAACAATACAGAGTAGAATAAACAGATCTTATACAATTAAAAAAAAAAAGAAAATTTGAAAAAAGGAACATATCGAGCCTAATTTCTTTGGTCGTGTGGGGTTTCAGAGTTATGTAGCAAGGAAACCACCGTCAATGGGCAGCTCTACACCATTTATCATACTTGATTTATCACTCAGCAGGAACACTACTGCATTAACAACTTCAGAGACTTCACCAAATCTGTAAAAGTAAATATAGTTTTTTGACGTCATAACATCTTATAAATTAATGCACGCACCGAAAAGCTTAAGTCATTGTCACGTTCCACATGAGCCGAGCATTTAAGTGAAGGCGCGTAGCGAGCGATAGAGAGGCACAGTCGGTTTAAGCGTTTAGCGTTATTTTTGACTTTGAAAATTATTCTGAGTCCTTGTCTGTCCCACTGTAATCTCATACTTTAATAATAGTTATGACAATTAAATCTATTGATAAAGATATAAATTTAATAGAACTATTAAAATCACTTAGGACTAACAAAATCATTTTGAGTGACAATTAAATATGGTAATGCCTATTGTGTTTAGTATTAAGCGGAATTTTCAAAATCTCCAGTAGCAGTGAATTTACAATAGACAGTATACTATCCAAAAGGGTGGTCGTGGTCTAATTAGTAACCGGCATTTAAGTCAATCGCTAGGTTAAGTAGCTCTTTTTGCGACTGGGTGATAGATGGGTGACCCGTTCTAACACTAGTTTATACTTGATATCAGAATATCTCCGTTTTTCTGAAGGCACGTGAAGCAGTAGGATTATTGTCACAGTGGTATAATCTTCTTTGTTTTGTCTACTAGAAACATGACATTAGCGGAATAAATTAGGCCCAGTTGGCATACAAAAAAACCATTGGTCCATCTTTGCATATTATTATAATACTGCATATTATAAAAAAATAACAGCATTCCCCATCCTTCTCATATACATACTATAATTGTGCCAATACTCCTCAGTTCGCGCATTTATCGTATAATGGTATCGAAAGTTTTCGCTTCACGTATTAATATATGGATTGTTATTTATTTTCAGTTATTGCAATGCTTGGAATGCTGTCACCAGCCAGCCGTGGGGCGCTAATGACAGCCGCTATATTCTTATATGTGTTTATGGGTCTCATAGCGGGTTACTACTCGGCTCGACTGTACAATACAATGAAAGGAAAACAATGGAAGCAGGCAGCATTCCTAACAGCAACACTATACCCAGCCATAGTGTTCGGAACGTGTTTCTTTTTAAATTTCTTCATAATGGGCAAACATTCAAGCGGTGCTGTGCCATTCTCAACCATGATGGCGCTCTTGTGTCTGTGGTTCTGTATATCGTTGCCTTTGGTGTATTTAGGATACTATTTTGGTTGTCGGAAGCAACCATTCCAACACCCAGTGCGAACTAATTTTATTCCCAGAAAAGTACCTGAGCAAATTTGGTATATGAACACATTTATATGGTAAGGTTACACAGATTATATATTTTTTTTTTCTCTAAAAGAATATTAGGAATACTTTTTAGGTATGTCTAATATTCCCTTTTCCCCTCCTACTAAGCTTAAATTAATTTAAAAAAAAGATTATATTTGATGTAGTTTAATAATGTTGCTTTTAATTTTCATTTATATGTATATAAGGAAATATTGTTAATTGCTAGATGACTTTGATGGCTGGCTTTTCGGTTCATAGCCTATAAAAATTAAAAAAAAATTGTACAATTGCGATATTGTGATATAGGCAAATAGGCGAAGTTTAAAGATATAGGTTAGTGGATTAATAGTCTACTAGTTTCAGCAAAAGGCCGGCAACGCATCTGCAGTCACTCTGGTGTTACAGTTGTCCATGGGCGTCGGTAGTCACTTGGGTGATAACCCGTTGCTCGTTTGCCCCTTATTATATATAAAAAAAAAAAGTATAAAGGTGATACACAAATATCTCAATATATCAAACATAATCTAGTCAAATATAATCTATAGTCTCTAAATCTAGTTTTGCTGTGAAAGAACTTCAAACATACATCCCTGTCTACAAACTTTCGCGTTTACAATATTCTTACAGTTACAAACAAGTACTTTGACCTAACCAATGAGCTCACTAAAAACGGTTATAAAACCAGCTTATACGCGGTAGAAGTAGGAGCAAGCGGTATACCAGCAAAATCCCCGTACAACCCACTAAAAGACCTTGGTCTGTCAAGAACTATCATAAGTTCATTACTAGAAAGGACATCTAAAGCTGCACTAGTAGGATCATACCGGATTTGGCTAGGCAGGGGAGGGAACACTGGCAATGAAGGTGAGTGTTAGTGATCACTATAAAGAGCGCTATCACTATTTTTTACCATTTTCAATTTCTTGATGTGACTAAAAGAACCTACATCTGTTTCTAGACCATGTGTTAGCCGCTTTAAACAAAATATAAATATATTTTTAATAAATATAGACAAAACTACACGACACACGGACGTCTGTTCCTAAGGTAGACAACCAAATGCCTGTGTTATAGGTAACAGACGCCTGTTATACACAAATATTTTTTTAGAAATATATAAATACATACATACAGATAATACACCCAGACTCGAGGCGGGTATCGAACCTACGACCCCTTTAGCGGAAGGCAGGGTCCCTGCCCACTGCGCCAACGGGCCAGAATATTTGAATAATGCTTAAAAGGCAGAGTAGATCGCATCTTCGGAATATGTCCAATGATGGCATCCGTACAGGACGTTTCGTCCGATCAAAAATCGGGCAAGACAACGTCTGTCGGGTCCGCTATAATTGTATATAACAGTGTTATCGGAATAATGATTCAGCAGTTTGTAATATGTTCTGCAGAAACGTTATATTAATAGTTAACCAACTTCAATACAACGACCACGGACACGTCTTTTATGAAATTTTAAAGGAAAAACACGTGTACAACTTCCACTACTAGGTATACTTAAGCCGGCTAAATTAGCACATCTTAGTATTCGATTCGAGGTCATTGTAATATTGGTCATTTATTAGGAACATTTAGATTGGCTAATGGACAAAAATTGTTTCGCATACTTTATTGTATTAATTAATTAAGTTTATTATACGATAACGCGATATTACTATGATTTACGATATGAATTTTAGAATAAAAAATTTCAAAGCGTTCTATCATTATACTGGCGGGTACTGAGTCCATTACATTGCAAACAGTGTATGTAACATTAAGCTTCACTGTCATTTTTCTCTCCCCTGCCTAGTGAAACTCGTATGATCCCATTAATGCAGCTTCAGATTTCTTGAAAGGCAAAGGTCTTTTAATAGATTACGGAGGCATTTTATTACCAATCGCTTCCAAAAAAAATCCGATATTGCTTTACAGTATCCGTAGCCCCTCTCTTAGTATCGCCATCTAAAAATTAATTTTCATGATTTACCCGTATTTCTCTTCGGGCAATTGAATTTATAGGTGTTCGTGTTTCATTTTTATTGCTCTGGAGAAATCCACTTACGTGATTTGTGTTTTTTTTATACTAGCCTTAATCTTCATCCTTTAAATTAACCATTGCAGGCTACGACCTCTCTTTTATAGATGATTTTGAGTCTTAATGTGATATATTACGATGTTGGCTGAGAACCAGTGCTGCAGTTGTACTATGTTTAATAATATTATTTACGTTAATTTTTTTAATATGCCTATATTATATTTAACCTCTTCAATTCTCTTCTCCACAACAGAAAGGGCTTTTGAAATATGATGTCAAAAAGATAGATTTATAAGAGTCTTTTGGTCTGCAGCCGAATTGCGCCGGTGCGTCCGCCTCTTTCTCACATAAGATCGGCGTGATGTGACGGCAATGCTGTCATGTCAAGTGATGGTATTGTTGTCGGGTTTCGTTCGTTTTGTAAGAGTTCTCGGTGGCCCAAATATCTTTAAAGACTGGCAACGCATTTGCGAGCCTTCTGGCAACGATCTGGAATACGATGTTGGAAGTAAGAAGTTGCGCGAATTCGGTGCGCGATATCACAGCGATGTGCTTTGTACAGTCTGCGAGAAGAATATTGAACAGTTGGTGTTTTATTGATCCCCATCAATATAACCGGAAAAGACATCAACGTGTCCGTTACAGTATATATAAATAAATACTGAGCGAGGCAAGAAATTCTTCGGAAATGTCACCAAAATTGTCGTGACTTTATTACGTCATATCCGGCGGGCATCTATTCCATTTAGCGCAGGATATCCGACGATTCTCCGAATTGACAGTCAACCTTCAGTCATGGAGGCACTCGAAGAAGAAGGAGGAATTATTAGCAAATTGCACTATATGCATACTGAAGTGTACTGGATACTGACGTGATTTTCACCTGTACAATATTAAGTTAAGTTTAAACCGAAGCCATACGTCAAGTTAGTGAACGTTCCGAGTCACTGACTCAAAAGTTCGCATTACGCTGAGCGAATTTTAATGTGCTCCTGGGCCTTCAAGGCCGCTTCTCAGAAGATGACGCGCATAGTTTTAAATAAATATACAGATAAATGAAATTGAATTTTCTGCTTGTAACGTTAAAATGATTTATTATTAATTATAATTATAAATATATTTCTTACATTATATCGATTGTAGGAACAATTATATTTTTGGATTGCTAATTTTATACTTTAATACAATACTAGACAATAACACTAAGAATTTTGATAATGGCTTTATAGTAAAAGATCTTATATATTAAGGCACAGCGAGGGCATATTTTCGTTATGTATAAGAGTCAAATGTATTAAGTAATATTTTTTTACTTAATGCCTTTGACTCTATGCACGGTATTTATAAAATAAAAAAAACTATATTTGTCTGTGTATCAAAATCATTCCAGCTTCTTGAAGATATAATTTTTTTTAATGGAAATTTGGAGATCCTAAAGTGCCTGGACCGATTATGACGGGACACGAGCAGATAGCTGATGTTACTAGAAATAACATGGGAGGTAGTTTCATAGACAACTACCTACCTTCTAGTACCTTTTTATAAAAAAATATACCCTTACAAAATTAAAAAAAAAATTAGCATTTCGTATGAAAAATTACAAGCTTCTTTTTTTTATAGCTAGCCTGTAACGTCCCACTGCTGGGCTAAGGCCTCCCTCCTTTTATACAACTCTTCTCTATCCAGAGCTACACCAATCCATTCCTTTCCCGCATAGCCGCCACATCTTCCTCTGCCTATCTAGTCTGCGGCGGCCATTGGCGGGAGTCCATAAAGTGGCAACAATGGCCCATCTTTGCGGGTCCATTCGAGTCAATTACAACCCTCAAAAGGAAAAACGTCATTGCAAATCATTGAATTCAACGCGGACATAGCCGCGTCTACAAGCTACTTTTTTTGATAATTTCGCTGAGAAAGTTTTTAAAGCCCGCGACAAGTTAAACCCAAATAAGCTTAAGTTATTTGCAACATTTCCGGTCGGCTCGTGCATCGATGTTGGCATTTTAAAGAGGGCGGTGGTTAAGCAAGTTTTTGAGGCATTCCATACTCTTTTTGGATATATATTATTATTTTTTTTATTTTCGAGGATAATTTGGGTTTTAATTATACACATATATTTGTAATATGTGTCTATCTGGGGCCCACACATATTTTTGTAATATCCCACAGGTAATTCTTTGCAGTTATAGCGGACGGCGGATACCCTGTTACTAGATCGGGATAACGCCTAGGAAGAAGAAGAATATTTACTCATAATTTTTGAGGATCTGGATTGTCTAAAGGCACACAATCAATTTTCAAAAGCAGAAGTTTTAGGGGTTATCCATAAATTACGTCACACCAATTTTACGATTTTTGAACCCCCTCTCCGTACTTGTCACACTTTAGAAACCCCTTTCCCCTCGGTGTGACGTCACATACTTTAAAAATAAAAAAAATAATTTAAAGAGAACGGGAAATTCAATTTTGTTTATTAAATAATTTTTTTATTATAATATTTTAAATTTTGATGTGTGACGTCACAAGGATCTTGACCCTCCCCCCTGTACCCCTTGTCACACGATGTCACATTTTGGTGACCCCCTCCTCCCCCCTTAAGGTGTAACGTAATTTATGGATGACCCCTTATTTTAAACTGAATATTTATGTTACCCTTTTTTTAATGTCTGAAGAAAAGAGACTTATTACTAACTCCCACAGATCATGTTATGTCAATTATTTTAGAACTGTGGACTTAGATCAACCGCCAATTTATTTGTCATCAGATTCACTCCTAGCAGAAAATTTTACGCTAAAAAAAACTGACATGAAATGATAATAAAATGTAGATATTCTTCTTTCTAAGATCCTTGTTATACTGGACTGTATATTTAACATAATGGATTAAGTTATATTCCCCTGTCTGTTTGTGTGTGGTCTTTATTCATCCACTTATCAATGTCCTTATTCAAAGCATTGAATGCAGATTCATATCACCAGATAGGAAGGCTGTTGTCAATATTGACGCAGAGCGCGGATGTACTATCTATTTAGACAATGATGCTAAGATAATTATAATGAGGACTGTTTAAGATCAGAGACTGTTTAGAAGAAAAACCCGTAATAAACAGCAATTCACGGAGGCATCCACGAAATCATTGTACAATATAAGTATAAAAAATGAACACAAAATATTAAATGCGACACGACTGCAGTGCTATGCTTTGTTAGTAGTTGATGACGTGCAGAATGTTTACAACAATGCATAGAATTTACCTTTTTTATTGGCGAATTTACGAGTAACTTTTTCCGTGTTCCTGTTTGTATCTTATGCTAGCAACGTGGTTGTGATTTGACTCGAAAATCTTACGAATTTAGACTTTGTATTGATGAGCTATCGTGGCTTCTAATATTCGTAATAAGCTAGCGAACCCGACAGACGATGTCCTGTCCGAACTTTGAGTTATTTACTGTTTACTACATTCTATTATCCTATAACATTATTGTCCGTTGCCATTTCGCTTCCCTCCCATTTTCTTTTCGCTGTGGCTTTGCCATTCCTTTTTGATCATACAAACATTGTGCTAACAATAAGGAAAACAATAAAAAAGAAATTATCAAATTTGGTTTAGACGTTCGGAAGTTATTCTATTCATTTAGACTCATTTTTAATTGAGACTATATATTGGATGTAAGCTATTCTATCTTTTAAGTTGGATCAAACTTCACATAATACACAAATTTGATTAAAATCGGTTTAGTAGTTTAGGAGTCCATCGCGGACAAACAACGTGACTTTTTCGCAACGGTTTATCGGAACGTGTATAGCAGCTACTAGAATAGTGATTATTGACTACATTGTCATAATTATTAGATAAGAAATTTCTTTTATCGTAACATATCTTAATTTATTGATCGAGACAAGTGGCTACTGTAAGCGACTTAAAAGGATCGGTGGATAAATGTAAATGTTTATTACAATATACGTAAAGGCGATAAGCACGGATTCGAAATACACTCAAACAGGGACATATATAAACAATAGTATCACGCCTTGCACGAACATTTCGAACTCTACGAAATCAACTTTATTTAGAATGAAATTGTTTGTGGTAAGCCCACAGGAGGCAAGTCTTTATCGTGTCCGCGTAATTTTCCTAAAATGGTACCGCAAGTTTTCGCTTCACTTTTTAATATAGATACCACATGCATATGTACATTGAACCCGTGCGGAGCCGGGGCAGGTTGAGAGTTTATAAATATGTCATAGTTGTGCAAAATGTCACAATGAATTCTTGACTTAGTGCAAAGGTCTTAAAGAACGTAGGTATAACAGGTATTTAATCTACAAATTGAACAGCCATATCCGCTTATGCAAGTCGTGGCACTAGATGTAGGTGGAGGTAGGTTTCTGTATTGGGTACGCTCGTTGCAGTAGGTGTGGGACTCGAACCGCGTGTCCCGCCCGCGGGCGCCCCCGCAGTTCCTTATACCCAACCCATTACTTGCTAATTATTACTTGCTTATTAAGCATGAAAATTATGATTTTGTGAAGTAGGCTTAAGTTGTTAAACATAGTGTTGTTTTATAAAGTTTTTATAAACATTTTTATTTATATTTTTTACTTAAAAATACATTATTAAAGGATTAAAGGTCATTTCAATATCTACCCGGTGAATGATCTTTAATCTCATGTTTAAAAAAATGTATTGTTTTTTTAATAGAAAAAAAAAAAATTTCACAAAAATATGCTCTCATATGCGATTTCATTGCATCCGAGTGTACTATCCTATTCTATAATTATATTCTTACAAGTGACTTTGTCTTCAAGACAAATCAATAAATCATTAATTCCAAAAATTGTGCTTAGACATACTGGCCGTACGTTTTATGAAATAATAATCTTTCAACTTTTCCTTTATTTCTTTTTATTGTAAACCTTAACTTTAATACAAACAGAATTTAAATCCATCCAGCAGTTTTCGATTTTGGCGGGCAAACGAAAAACGATTGGTCTAAATATAAATATTACAATACATTTAATTTGTATTTTTGTAAGCCTGCTTTACTTGGTAGCATTCACAGGCGGGTATGTGACCATCGCTCCGTGAATAGGTTTTCCCCGTAGCCGGTTGTAAATGAGCGCATACTTGTAAATATGTACGGCTTTTAATATCTATTTTTGAGTACGTTAGGGGGCAATCAAGCTTATGGCTTGCAAGATGATATAGAATGTATGACATATGATATGACATTACCATATTATGCCTATAGATGCTTGTAAATACCTAGCCTAATATAATAATAAATAAATATATACAAGACTATATGGCACACGGACGTCTGTTCCTAAGGTAGACAACTTAATGCCTGTGTCATAAGTAACAGCCGCCTGTTATACACAAATATTTAAAAATTTTAATTTTTTAAATATATTAATTATAACATTTTAATTTAAAGCTTATCCCTTAAATTATTGAATTTAGCCTACAAAAACACATAAACTAATGTAGAAACGGCTAAATGGATTGTTCAGTAAAAATATTACTGTATCTCTACCATCGCTGAAGCAGTCCCGTTTGGATTCCTTGGTAGAAAGATAGATTACAATGGCCGACAATGAAAACTATCATTAAGTTCTTTATCAGTAGACATTAGTCTCTCTGTACCAGCTTATTTTCTTGTCGAGGATGTGTCACGTAGAATAAAAACAAAATTGAAAATGTATATATCGACGTGGGACAATCTAGTATGTGGACAGCAATAATTATCCTGTGGGAGATAGACGATGGAATCTCATTTATCGCCATCATGACAAGGGGCATGATTGCGGTAAAAATATTGCAAAAAGCGTAGGTTCAGAATGAGGTAAAAAACGTCAACATAGGTTAAGAATAAGGTAAAAAAAATCAACATAGATTAAGAATGAGGTAAAAAAAAGGTCAACATAGGTTAAGAATGAGGTAAAAAAAGGTCAACATAGGTTAAGAATGATGATCAGCACAGTAGAATGCGACAAGTGACCCTATGTCGCTCCACCCAAGAATGAAGAGGACCCCGCTGGGTTTTAGTGGGTATACTGGCATTTAGCCAGCGAGTCCCACACTCCTGGTCTCCAGACCGAGGTGCGTAAATGCATTTCCCAGCGAAAAAAAAAAAAAGGTACGTGATTCTTGGCGTTGCAATGTTAATCATTATTACAGTAGTAATCATTGGACTGAGTCACAGCTTGTTCTATTGTTGCAAATTGATGCAATAATGCGTAGATTCGCTAGATTGAGCTTTGCCCTGAAGACCCGGCCTGATAAGGTCACGCAACTGTTCCTTATACTGACTGAAATTTGAGTACGTGACGTCACAAAGATTTCAATCCCCCCCGTTGTAACACACTGACACATTTTTGTTAATACCCTCGTCCCTTTAACGTGAAACGCAATTTGTTTGTGCGACTTAGAGGGCACTTAGGTGTATCGCCCGAAATATTAATTTCTTGATAGAAAAGCTAGAAGAATTACTCTAATCATCTAAAATTCAGTTTTTAAACCCTTATTATTACAGAGAGACTGATAAAAACTTTTTAAGTGTTCCTTGGTTATCGAAGAAAAATATCAGACTTGCAAAAAAGTTTCTTTTAAAAATCACAGACAGAAATTAGACCTTTACTATTTAACAGATTAGCATGAAGAGATTCAATTATTATTGCTTAGTGATTTTTACTTTTTGTGTGTGTGTAGTAGACTTAAGTTTTTAGACATAGTGTTGTTTTTTATGTCTGAATAAAGTTTCTTTTTTCTTTCTTTCTTACTTTCTTCTTCCTTTCAATTAGCTTGCAAGATCATATATCTAGAAGGAGTTGGTACCTAAACATTTTATTGTATTTTACAAGGGGCCAACGAGCAGGCGGTTCACATAAGTGAGTACCGACATCAATGGACATCTACATAAATTTAATGATAATTTATTTTAAAAAATCGGGCAAGTGCGATTCAGACTCTCCCACTAAGGGTTCCGTTATAATTTATGCTAATTTTTTAATTTTAACTTATATATTAAAATACTAATATATGTTTTCTTACAGCTAATGACGGGCCGCAAAGGAAGATTTTCAGGCCGGGCTAGGTGGAGTTGCCCGGGACGGCCGCGCCTTGCCAACAGTTGTCCGTCGGGCGATGTATATGTAGGTAGTAGATCGTATGTACAAACTTTGTAACTTTGTTAGCGTGAGTTGGAGATTTTGTATGGTACGCAACAGCGTTTGTACCGCGTCTGTCGACCTGTCCGTACAGCGCCATCTAGTTTGCTTTGGTGGTGGTGTAACCTTTCCACTCGCCATCATCGCCATTTCGTTACGGCTATACAAAGTTATGAAAACTTTGCCCTGCTGCCGAGTAATATTCAGATTTTTATTTTATATTATATTTAAACATATTAACAAAATAATGGTAATTAAGTTTATTTAGTTGTAACTTGTGATTTCGCCCGCGATTTCAGTGATTTTCTTAAGTTAGTCTTGTGTGGTGCCCTTATTATTAAAAAAAAAACGAAGTATCCTATGTTATTTCTTGTAACATCGGTCATCTGTCAGTGAAAGTTTCTTCGAAATCAGCTCATCCGTTTCGGAAACACAGACAAAAAATGTTTGAACTATACAAACCTTGTCCTGCCAATGACGAAAACACCAAAAAGATAATTATCCTTTTTGGTGCTGTCGTTTAGAAGTTATGCGCGTACATACATTATATAAAAGAGATAGAAGAAAAGATAGAGGAGGAAGAAGATAGATAAATAGAAGTTAAAGAGTTATGGTAGGAGATAGACTCTAAAAAGGTTATTCGTAAGGTGAATTATTATATCTTTGTAGAGTCTATCTCCTGATAATGTTATTTCTTGTTATAGGATACGAGAACTGAATTCTCATGTTCTCGTCAAGGATATTTCGTGCATCCTCGATCCTGTGCCAGATTTTACCGATGTGTGAAATTCGACCAGCTGTCTCCAGAATATACGGTAAGTATTCCACAAGCATGCAACAAGATTCTAGTTTTAGACATATTACACGCTAATCTTAATGTTTTCAAAAAACAACTAAGTGCTAACACTTTAATATAATATTATGTTGATATACAATATACTTCTCATCAGAAGAATCGAAACACTTTTTGACATATCGATACCTCCCACATAAGTTGTTGTAACCCCAAATTCCCAGCTTTACAGTAGAGCGTTTGAATATATTTTTGTATACAATAATGTAATCGTCATTATTGAATATATATATATATATACACAAATATGTTCAATAATGACGATTTTATTTCAATTTACATTTTTGTAACGCTCTACTGCGAAGTTGTGAATTTGGAGTTACAACAGTTTACGTAGGAGGTATCGGTATAATGTTGGTTTTACTTGTTCCAGGATAGATCCTCGAATCAGACGCCATGTTTACGAAGTCGGTGTGCGAGAAGGGGGTCAAGATGAATTTGAATATCTATTGCAGCGGTTTATGGAATCAAATATTGCTAATGATCAATTAGAAATGCTCAGAGGTTTAGCTTCCACAACAATCCCAAGATTGTTAACAAGGTATACCTAAATGAAAATTGCATATTTAAATATTGTTGTTTGTACATTGTATTCATATATTTATTGAGAAAAATAAAACTCTTATTTTTAGATATTTGGAGTTGACACTTGATAAAGTAGTTCGCAATCACGACAAAGTAAATGCCTTCAACTACGCTCTTCTTGGCAATAAGGAAAATGCCTACACTGTTCTACAGTTCGTTAAAAATAATATCGAAGCCATCAGAGAAGCGTAAGTTATTTTTGAAAATGTTTAAGGGTAAAATCTCTAGAATGGATTACTAGTGAAATAAATGTGAAGTAAAGTACAAATATATATAAGAAATACGTTAAATAAAACTTATGTTGCAAATAAATTCTTTATTTTTTGTTCGCATTAATTTAGGTTTTTATTATTTTTAAAATGATTCTTTGGAGATAAATTGGGAGAATAATAATGATGAAAAAAATTTTAATTTTATCTGCAGTAACATTATAAAAATAAATAAAATTTGTTATTGTAAATATTATCTTTAATTAAAAGATATCTAATATAAATTTCAGATATACCGAAAATTCTCAAGCTAATCCTGTACACTCAGCTCTTTCTAATCTTGCAGCATACCTTGAAGAAGATGAGCTGGTAGAGGTTGGTATATTGTGACTTTTGATTAAAGGAAAGCCTTCAACAATTCGATGACTCCCACATAAATTGTCGTAACGCCAAATTCCCAGTTTAACAGTAGAGCGTCACAAATAACTAAATATATTTTTGTATACAATAATGTAAGAGTCATTGTTGAATAAAGTATACAAAAATATATTAGACAATGACAATTTACACGTTCTAAACCGCGTATTTGGGCAATTGAAGTTACACTTTGCGTGGGAGCCATCAAATTCATTTATCATGATTGGTTACTACTGCTATTTTATTCTTTATTTATATTTCAGTATGATAAAAAATATCAAATATTTAGTTACTACTAGTACTTTCGAAAGACAGAATGGGTTATATTTTATTGTTGTATTTTACGTTTTTGGCATTAATTATATGATTTTATTTTATGAGGTTGACAAGGGATAGGGGAGAGTGGCAGAAACAAAGGGAAGCCTATGCCTGATGTATGATGATGATTTTATTTCAATGAAATCAAAGTAGTGGTTATATAGATAAAAATTAGTCCGGTAGTATTATTCCGACTTATTTTTTTTCAACAGTATGAAGAATGGCTTCGAAGCACCCAAAGCAACTCAGCGCAGTTTAACACTGCAATATCTGCAATCAATAGTGCAAGAAATAACATGGCTTGGGGTACAGAGCACGCTGAGACGCTGTTAGCAGCCGCAAGAGGCGGTGCCACTTCAGTTATTGTATCTTCGGTGTTATTAATAACTATGTATTTATTTGCTATTTTGACTTGAGTCAGTTTTACTAATTTTAATTATAATAATTTAAATATTTTATGACTTGCACGTTAATTGTAACTATGTCTATATTCACAAACGATATGTTCTTTTATTATACGTTTAACTGACGATATACAATGTGCTGTTTCCAAATAAATGTTTTTTCTATAATCCATTTTATTTCTTGCCTGTATATAAGAAATCATAAGTTAGATATAGTAGTTAATCATTTATACATAATTAAGTTTTCAAGCGAAACATATTATAAATTCAGTAGAACTTTTGGATGAAAGGGGTGTGCACTTATGCTGCAAATAAATAAAACACAGAAGAATCTTTCACTATTTTATTTGAACAAACAAATGCGCATACTAAAAATGCAATTAAATGCTTAAAATGTATTCAAACATATCTTATACAAAGAACAGCTAAATTAAGACGATGGTACAGATCAGAAAATGTGCAAATGTATGTGAACATACTGCTAGCCTTAGAGAAATAAAAGAATTTGAAAATTTGTCTTGAAAATTTCTTTTAAATTTTTTATTTTATTATTATCGCCTGTATGGCTGTTAACGATAAACCTGTGTAAGGTAATGGGTTCTGTAAACACGACATTAGATCTTAATTTTGCAACGATAATATATTACTGCCTATCCTAGAAATTTGTTTTTTACAAAATAATTCCACAGACTCATCTCCTTAACTCGTAAAATATCTGATCCCAAATCTGTCTATTCAGTTATTTCGAGGATATCCTTACGACCGCTTAAGAATTTTTAACCAGATTTTAGCTGCAGTACTGAAAAATTATCCATTTCTGCATACACTTAGGTATGTATGACGATGTATTTTAGACACTGTATGAATGTTTCAGTGGGTCTCGCAAGTACTTTTCGAACCGAAGTAAGTCGACGAGTTGATTTTACTTAGAAATAAAATGTTCATGCTAGGCACACAGGAGGCGAGTCTTAATAGTGCCACGCTTTCAATCATTTTATATCACCAACCCGCGTTGACGCTAAGAAGGGCCGGCTTTTTTTTTAAAATTGGGAAATGCATTTCTCACAATTTACGCACCCCAATCGACGCGGTACCCAATCCCGGGTACAGTCTCGACTGGGAGTATGGAGCTCACCGGCTGATTGCCGGAAAACCACTAAAAACCAAGGTTTACGACTTCGCCACAGCGAGAGGCGTCATAGAAGAAGGGCCGGCTGTAGGCCAAGCACGAATATTTTCATTCCAAGTAAAGTCAACTCATCGGCTTACTTCGGTTCGACAAGTACTTGCGAGACCCACTGAAATTGTATTCAAGTCCTTGATCTATAACTATTAACATAATAAGATAATCGATATCATGGATCGGATATATCAAAGCGATAACTATCAAAATTAGTGCATAATCAGTAAATATCCGTCATAAATTATATTATAAGCTTATAAGAAATTTAAATTCCATATCGTCGGTGATAATGATAAGATATAACGCAATTAAAATAAGTATTATGATAAAAAACATAATAATAATGATATAGTAGAAATCATTTTATTAGGTCGCAGGGCCGAAAGTGCAGGTAATTAAATTAAGTAGAATAAAATAAAATCTAGCAATATTAATAAGCAGTTTGATATTTCTATTTGTTAATTTGTTATAAGAGTATTTTTAAATAAAAGTGTAGTATTTAAGAAAAAGATAAATGAAGTAGTTAAAGGTATGACCGATAAAAGTAATCGACAAGTTTTGGACAATTCTACTACGCGACCTTAACGGTCGCGTTTTACAAATTCTTTTTAATATCTTTTATTTCATTAATAAAATATGTATAAAATAACAGCAGACGATTCTAATTTATTTTATATTTATCATCCAATAAATATAGAAATCTAATCTAGGTTTAACAGTGATAAAATTCCTGGAACAGGCGTTAAAACGTTGACGTAAATGTAATAGCTTGTTACTATCTTATATGTGGTAAAATACTTGGATTTGGAGATAGAAAAATATATAAATATCAACTAACTTGCCGTAGAATTGCTGTAATACGTCAAACATGAAAGTATATATTAAAATTTTAAATAGGTATTTTCAATGTTCTTAGTCTTTTACCACCTTTAGATAAATTACCATTGACTTATTTTATCCTTCTAACAACGGGTCTACCACACTTATGAATACTTAGTTATTTAATTTTTTTAATTATTTTCACAGCTATGACCTCTCTACGAAGTCTATTATTATTACCAGTACTGCTGACCTTAGTTAGGACAGATTTTCCATTAGATATTGAAGACCGTCTTTACGTCAGTAGGAATGCAGATGTCCAATCCTATAGGATACACGAAGACTTAGACCCAATTCATTTTGACGTTGAAATAACCCCTTACTTCGAAGCAACGCCTACTAGAGAAGCGTTCACTTTTGATGGAATTGTTACAATAAGACTTCGAGTAAGTATACTCACTCATAATACGTTGTCTATACAAAAAAATATATGATTTAGGGACCTTCAAAACAAGAGAATACTCATATCTGCAAAATACACCGTAGGTAATGGAGAAGCTTTTGAATGTTTACATAGCTAGAAAAATAGGTGTTCTTAAATAATACTGCGATCGCTAAAATTTTTTTTTTATCAGGCACTTACAGATAACGTTACCACATTGGTTATTCAAGAGAATGTAAGAGAAATAATATCAGTTACTGTTACTAACGAGGCTGGGTCAGTATTACCACTAAATCCATTGAACCCCTTCGAGAGAGTCCGTGAATATCATTTTCTGAATATCAACCTGGATGGAGTCTCCCTGGTGAATTCGCAAGTTTACATTGTAAGAATTGAATATTTGGGCAATATCAACGAAACCCCGTTATCAAGAGGTATTTTTAGAGGCAGGCCCATACATCTGCAACACCAGGAGTCTCGCAGAGGCTTAGACCGCCGGCAACATTCACAAACCAAACGAAACGCGACGACAATACCACAATGTGCCGCCATTTCACGCCGATCTTATGTGAGACAGAGGTACTGGTACCCGGACGCGCCGGCCAATTCGGCTGCAAACCAACACGTATAGTCGACCAAGAAATTGTTTGCCACGCTAAGGTCGATTTTTCGTCTCCACGTCTGTTACTTATAAGGCTCATTTTTGCTTCTTATAACCCTTAGTAAAATCTTCTTTGAGCTGGAATTGTCATCCAAAATGGTAAAGCACTTTCTTGGTCATACTATACACAAGCGTGGCGCTATTTCTAATTAAAGGTGATATAAAAGTGGACGCCTTTACCAAGAAGTGCCATAAAAACGTCGTAGATGCTGACGATGAACATACTCATACATCGTATGATGAAATTGAATTACAAATTATAATAATATACAAAATAGTGCAAATAAAAAATGAATCATGAGTGAGTATTACTGGTCATATAATTTAATTAGTCATGTCGTTCTTTGCGCAATACGTGAATCACGAAGAATTCATAACCCTATACTAGCATACATTGATGTAATTCCCGATAATTATACGCCGAATGAGTTAAAATAATAAGGAAAATTAGTTAAAGAAAATTTAATTTTTATTGTTACAATCCTTATTGTTTAGCTCTGTCCGTCCGTCCGTCCGTACGCTCTTAAAGTGGTCCCCCCTAGCATTTCCAGACTATTATTATTATATATACGTAAAGACTTGAAATTTTCTATGTTGAGAGAACATTCTAAACACTCATTAGGAACATTATTTTAAACGAAATTGGACAACTTTTTAATTATTTAACAAATACTTTTATAGCGTATCACGTACGGAACTCTTCTCTATAAGCGTGTCTTGATACGCTCTTGGCCGAATAACTGATAGAATCAGGCGTTACTTTGCGGAAATCCATGACATGCATGAAAAACTAAACTAATTTGCTTTAATCCGCGAATAAATATACGCACTTGGCCAGTTTATTTATATTTTATACACATCTCTATTGTAACCAAAGGTATTAGTGCGGTTTGGTTACTATCACCAAAAATGCATTTTTTTTTATCTCGAAGTTGTTGTTTGCACTCTAATGAGTTATAATCTTTCGGGGGAGACTGACATTTCTTTTTTTGAGTTAGGAATGCTAAAATAGGGCATGTCGGAGCTTTTCGACGTTAATGTTAACAATAATATTAACGTCGAAATGATATAAGAATACGTATATGTGTGTGTATAAACACACACCACACATATACAAGGATTTCTGTAACGAAACAAAAAAATAACTGCGAAACGGACGGGCGATCGCCCCGAACACTTCGCGGTACGTAAATGTTAACATTAACGTCGAAATGCTCCAAAATGTCCTATTATAGCATTCATAACTGGAAACTTTTAAAAGAAAAGTCAGCCTCCCCCGGCGGATTATCACTCAGTAGAGTGCAAACAAATACTACTACATCCTGGCGTTATCCCGGTTAAGTACCAGGGTCCGTTTAGATTGCAGAGGATTTGGCTGTGGGGCGAGTTAAGATGACCGATTGGTAGTACTCGTAGTAAGCTTTTATAATAAAGCTCATTTGAAAGGAATACCGAGGGCGGTTCATTCAATCTAAGACCCTTTTGTGTTATACCCCACCTCTTTACTTAATACGCCCTGTCAACGTCAAACAGTGGGTCGAAAGTATAGCCCGTCTTATTTAGTGATAGATGATGAGGAATATTTTAGTTTATGTAGTAGTACGCTGATAGTAGAGCGGAGAAGAAACCCATAAGTCCCATATCCATATATTAATACGAAACTATCGGTACTATTTTTTGAAAATTGCGCTTAAGGAGGATTATGAAATTTGTTACAATTATGGTTTGTATAGAGGATGTGCGAGTGCTAATATTTTCATAAAATATGCCTTTGATTGGTGCGTCGGCACAGTTGGCAGTGAGCATGCTTTCCTCTCCGTGGGTTGTAGGTTCGATTCCCGCCTCGAGTCTAGATGTATTACCTATATATACATACATATGTATTTATATAAAAGAGATTGGCAACGCCTTGGACAGAACCTTATGGAAAGAGAGTAGGGAGACCTTTGCCCTGCAGTGGGAAAAATTAGGCTCTAAATAAATGTTAATAAATAATGTATTTATATATTTAAAAAAAAGTGTATAACAGGTGTCTTTTACCAGGCATTAAGTTACCTACCTTCGGAATAGACGTCCGTGTCTCATATAGTCCTTTGTATTTATTTATGCATTATCAAAACATTAAATTATTTAAATAAAACCGCACGCACACTAATGCGAAACGATTTACACACACATGTAACTATATATCTTATATATAAAATTCAATGTTAGTTACCGTACTCCTCCAAAACGGCTTGACCGATTTTTATGAAATTTTATATGCTTATTCAGTAGGTCTGAGAATCGGCTACCAGCTATTTTTCATACTCCTAAATGATAAGGGTGGCCCATGCGGATGAAGTCTCGAGGCACAGCTAGTTTTACTATAAGATTGTATCGAAGCGTAGTCATGAAGACCGTATGTATATTAATTGTCAAACACAACAATGTCATTGTACAATGAATTAAATCGTGGTATATATACATAGTTTTAAATAAACATATAGTTCGCAAATCTAAAGTAGTGTTTATTATTGTATATAGATATGCTTCTCATCAGAAAAATCGAAACAATTCCGTTTCTTTTGACATGTATTGCTAAATATCCGAAATTTTTCTGACAAACCTTACGAAACATAAACTTGCAAGGTGTTTCGATTTTCCTGATGAGATGTATGTTTAAATAACGTACTGACTCCTAAATTTCTTTACAGGAACCACATGCCTTCACCGTCCAAGGATCGCTTCAAGAATCAATCATGGTGCCGGCGGTTTCTACAGAAAAGATTGCCCATCACGAAAACGTTGCCCGAGTACAATTCCGAAAAGGCTTTGGCTGATTTTATAGCGGGAGTTACTGTTGGACTTACAGTCATACCGCAGGCGTTGGCTTACGCGACTCTGGCTGGTCTGCATCCGCAGGTATGTGGGTTCACCCTTAATTATTGGCTTTTACTGTTAAGCTTGGCTTAGGATAGATATTTATAATGTTCGTGTATCTTAATGGTACGATTTCGCATCGAATGGTAATACCAAATCCCGACGCCGTTGGGATAGTGTCGCAACCACTAACACAACCTTTTAAACTTAGTAGAAGGGGAAAAGGGATATAAGATCTTAAAAAGTGTTGATAATATACAAGGTGACTGGTGAGACACAATACTCGAGGACTTGGTATTTGATGATCATATATGACGAAAAAAATTAACATTAAATGTAAATATCAATTACCTACTACTTACGTGAGATTAAGAGAAATTTGTCTAATTATGTACTGAACGCATGGACATACTAGCGTGCGTCCACTCTAGTATGTCCATGCGTTCAGTACATAGTTTAAAACGTTGATGATCCCTTATTCCTTCATACTTTAGTCCTGGCCTGTCTTAAACAAGCAAAAATACCAAGGCACCTATTTCACTCATTCGAATTTCTAATTTGTTTAATAAGAATAGCCAAACATAAAAAATAATGAATCTTTTTTTAACTGACCAGTTTTTTATGCTGAAAGATGCATTTACGGACTAACTTTTTTCAGGAAATTTAGTCAAAAATTATGTAGGTACCTACTTTTATACTTAGTACTCTCCGTAGGTATTCTAAGAGTCTCACTCTCTCACATGTATATATTTTTTAAATATTTTATATATTCAATTCAGTATAACATGATATTGATTGACTTTACAACAACGTTAATGATAGGAAAAGTGTACTACATAATTGAAATACTATACCGGTGCGTCACAGAGCTGTGCAAAGAACCGCCCTATCGAAGCTTAGGGCGTTTCTTTACACTTCTGAACTCGATCCTGAAGTGGATTATTTCCGTAGAGATATAGCAACTGTATAGAGGCGATGTTATTTGATTTGTCCTCTATAGATATGACGCAATAGTAAGCAGAAATATAACGGCTTTTCGAGTTCGAAAGTCACAACTTCTAATAGATTTTTACGATTTTAACTCCCCTCTATCCTTGTCACAGGTTGTCTCGTTTTCGAAATCCTCTCCCCATTGGTGTGACATCACATATATTTCAATTTTATACATGTATTAAAAAATTGATTTTTTTTTTAATATTTTTAATTTTAAAATGTAAAGTCATACAATGTCACATTTTGGTGATACCCTAGCCAACTTTAGCGTGTGATGTAATTTAGGCATGACCTCTTATCGCTTTTTATTCACAAATAATATACTTCCAACGGTCAATAAAGAAAATATTCAGGGAGAAAAAGACAGATTTATTCCACTGCGACTTAACATAAAAGCATAAAAATATTTTCATTTCGTGTAGCGAGTATGTATAAAATGAAATGAGATTTATTAAAGTAACCTTTGTCGTGAACGATATTATATGATGGCAAATATAAATAATAATAAGAAAGTAATAAATACGTTATTAATGTGTGCGTACTCATATTAACGTTTATCAAAGCAACATTTCACTACTAATTCCCTGCGAGAAATCAACTAAGCTTAATTGATTTAACTTCACGGGTCAATTACCTTTAGTATATTACTATATCAGTTAAAACGAGCCGGTTGTAAAGATCTTGCCAATGCGATCGTCTTTGTGTATACAATATTTTCATTATTAATTCTACAGTTTATAAAATCAGAAAAAAACAATGTTATTAAAATATATACAACCGTGCGATTTTCAAGAAACTTCATACCTCGCACAATTCCTCTGTGGAATCAATTACTAGCGTCTGTATTTCCAAACGGATACGACTTAGGGACCTTCAAGAAAAGAGCATACTTATTTCTCAAGGCCGGCAACGCATCTGCGATCTCCTTGGTGTTGCAGTTGTCCATGGGCGTCGGTGTAGTCACTTAAGAGTACCGTCAGCTCGTTTGCCCCTTCTTATGTAAAAGAAACCCGTAACAGACAAACAAAATTGTTTGTTGTTATAAACAGGCACTTCAATTTTATTTGTGTGTATATAGATTTCGCGTTATATTATCAGGGTTTTGACTGAATAAGATGGTGAATATGGCCACTATTATGACGAGGAAGATGAAGAAGACTCTGAGGAAAGCGAAGAAGATAGAATATACTATTCGTACGTCACTGCCATACAAGCATGTAGATTATTAATATTTGGCCATCGAACACACACCGACAGAATTAGCGGAACTCAAATAGTTAGTTTTATTTAAAATTAATAATAATAATTAAACACGACCCAACAATTAACACGTTTTGACATTAATTTGTATATATTGTTTTTAAATAAAAAGAACACCGCCCTCAAAAACAAAAAGGCGAGGAACTAAAAAGAAAAAAAATAAACAGTGCTTTCATACAATTTAGTAGACACTTACTGATGTGCTGAAGTCGGTACCGAGCCAAATAGGCTCTCCGCTAAAGTGATGCAGATGGCATCGAAACTAACTAACAAACATAAAAGAAACATACGCGTTGAATTGATAACCTCTTTTTTTGCAGTCAGTTAAAAAGCATTTAAAGTTTAATGAAAAAAAAATAAACAAAAAAAAGGATATTTTCTTAGATTTGGTGATGACAGAGAAACAGTTGAAAATTTTAAATTTTGTGACGGGTTTTACAATCAATGAAATGAATGTTTAATAGAGCGCCCCTTTCCTGGCTCTGATTAAGGTTTTCATCCGTCTGGGCATGCTGCGAATGTTCTTAGGTAGAGTTATTCAAGAAAGATTTATTTAAAAATATGTTATTTAGGAAATATTTGACAGAGACGAGTAAAAGACCCACGACTTGGAATATATTCTTGCTGACAAGTAAACGGCGGTAAAATTTAAAGCTGATTGTAAAATCACGGGGAATTTTACCTCTACCTACATAATCAAATCGAATCGAATCGAATCTAAACGAATCGAATCGAATCAAATCAAATCATCATTTGTTTGCTATTAAACATGGGTAACAACATGATATTTTAAATAATTGAGTGTACTGTACATGTTCTGCCATCATATTGGCGTGCAAATTTTTATTTTAATCTAATTAAATAATTACCAATTCTATTCCGAAAACAAATACTTTATAAATGTTATTTTTGGGTGCCAAATTATTCGCAAAATAGTAGTACGTCAACATTGTAACAAAATAAAACGAACAATTTTGTATTCTCTTTTCTATTTAAGTACATTAGGAATATTTTCTTTCGTTATGTCTAATATTCCGTTTTCCCCCTCCAACTAAGCTTAAATTAAAAGCTTGTATTCGGAGTGGGTGCCACAATACCCCAACGGCGGTGGGGTATGAACCGGGTAAAATCCTGCCAAATGACGTTGAATTGAATAATTGACGGCTTTAATCCGTTTCGGGATCCGGCAATTTTATTACACCGAAATCTCTGCTCCTGTCGTTTGGGTCGTCCTCGGCATTTTCATCTTCACTTAAATCAGTAACAACCTCTCTTTGATCCTTAGTTTTTCGCCCACTAAAGGTGGATTTTTCAAAACCTTTCATGTAATCGTACTCATCAGTCATATTCCGGTTTTTTAGTGATTGCCGTCCCTCTTGTTTGGGCGGAATTCGATTTAAAATCGAATCGCTGACCGGTTTTTTACCTTTGTGGGTGAACTTTCAATAGATTTCCCTTTATTTGTGTTTTTTTTTGTTCGCCCACATAAAACGTATTATTGAATTTGCTTTTTTTAAAATATCAATACACTATCTATGCTCGCGACTTCGTCCGCATGTAATTAGGCTAAAAAATTGATTCAATTTTACCTTGGTGATATATGTATATCACCACTTTTTGTGGTAGGCTTATAGCCTACCTCGAACAGTGGACTATCTAATACTGAAAGAAGTTTTCAAATCATACCAGAAGTTCCTGACATTAGTACGGTCAAGCAAACAAACATACAAACAAATTCTTCAGCTTTATATATTAGTATAGAGTATAGATTTTATTCGATCTATCGAGAGGATGCATATGAATATTCTGTGACGACATAGGGGAAGCAGAAATACAAGAAATCCATAAATTATTTATAAAACTACTGGCACAAAAAAGATTATTTGAAAAGATACGATTAATTGAAAAAAGAAAAAAAAAACTGTGCACTTAAGAAGAAAATAAGTAAAAGAAAATATGGAATAATATTTTGTTTCTGCTTTTATAAAATGTAAGCAATAGTATTATGGAGAGAATGAAATAATTTTTAGGCTCAGTGAGACAAAGGGTGGCCAACATTTTGTATGACATCTGATACTATTCCCGACGCTGTAGGGCTTTTATCGCAGAAAGTGTTACGCTTAATTGGACGGGATACATCAATACAGGGTTAATAATAATCTGTCTATAAATATAAAGGTGAAGGTTTACCTATCGCGAAATTTCGAAAACCGCGGCACGTACAGAAATGAAATTTAGCAAGGACGAAGACGAGGATAGTGGACATCCGTTAAGAATGAAGCTTTCAATAGGGTCAGACAAAGGAAGTTTAAGGGCTCTTGCAATTTTAAGCGGAATGAGTCGCGGTAAATAGCCAGTGGCCTTAGCACGAACACTTCGAACCGTTGGAGACGAAGATTCGACTTTGAAAATATTCGTGCTGGGCCTCCTCCCTCCCTCCCTCATTAGTATCAGCATTGTTTAAAATCGTGTCACGATAAAGACTGCCTCCTGTGGGCCTAGCACGAATCCTATATGCAGTCGAATATACATATTGTTAATAAACAGGGGAAAGAATTGGAAGCCCCGTAAGGGACTTCGTGCCCCAGTTCAGTTGCGGGATTTGAAATTAGAAAAAAATACCTTGTGGTTGCAACTTGTAATGATCTTTAAAATGGTTGTGTGCGGCTAAAGGATGGTGAGCGTCTGATCGTTGGTGGGGCGCTAGGCGGCGCTGTCGCCCGGTGCGCCATCTGCTACTCGTCGGAAGGTCTATATATAGTGAGTGTAAGTAGAAACTTCGCTTGCGTGAGTTAGTTCTTGTACTACGGTCGTCGCCATCCGTACAGCGCCATCTAGTTTTACTTTTTGGTGTAACCTTTTCCACTTGACATCATTGCCATCTTGTAATGTAGCAGCCGCTACACGAGGGTTTCGGAGATTACTTGAAAGCAAATTGTATTACCTTTTAATAATTTTTGTCTGCCTGTTCAAAACATGACGTACCGTAGTAGGTACCAGAAACTTTTATAAAACTTAAATTGGCACCTTTTTTTCTTAATTACCTCTGTCACAAAAAAGAATCATATCCTCGAAACTGATATTATGTTTGTTAGGAAAAATATGCATTTTTATAAAAAAATTGTGAAATGCATGATAGGCAAACTAGAAGCAGGAATAAACTTGGGACTCCATTCCTGCGTCTGGGTAGGGTACAGAAATCGTTTGTGGGCGCGAGTATACGATTTTTAACAAAATTCCAGATGCAATTTTAAATTTGTCTCTAGTTAAATTTACACTTCACGTTAAAAACACGCGTATTCGTAAAGCGTATTATAGTGTCAATTTTATCTTTAATATAGTCTTATATTAAAGATAAAATTGCTTGGAGTTAAGATCTCCAGCTTTGTACTTGATAGTTAACATGCAATACTGTGAAAAACTCATTTCTGTAAGAACTATTTTTAAAAGAGTGGCTATAGGGTTTCTTGCTGACTCTTCTGGTGACTCTACTCTTCCGACTCAGTGGTAGCTATTAAAATATTTGACAATTCAAAAGTCTATTTGAATAAAATGTCATTTAAATTGCATTGATAATAAGTTCTCTTATAAAATAAAATCTCAATAAATTCTATTGTTGTTAAATAAAAATACAATGCATAGTATTTAGGTCAAATTCAGGTGACAAAAATACAGATGTCTACAAATAGAGTGGCCGGGATATACGTTATGTAAGTGGAACGAGACTGATGACGTCATACGAAATAATGATACAAAGGCTTTATTTTCAGAGCGGCTATTACCTACCCACTGCGCGGCTCTCATGAGTTGAGGCTAAATTAAAATTTTCTCCTTCCCCCTAAATATAATGTAGGAATGAGACGATAATATTTTTCGTTACATATTTATTATTTTAACTTCACATTTTTAAGATACTTTGAGTCTCTATAGCTCAAAGATTCACACAGGTTTTGGGTTTTGGGTTTAATTGGATGATATTCAGAACAAATTCGTATCCAGGGGGTGGATCTATTTGTCCGATAACTGATGAGATCCACTACGGGTACGCGAACCCGGACTGTCCTAGCTGCTATTGTCTTTATTGCTTATATTTATGCATCGTCCGTGACAGTAGTATCCGTATCCTTTCTCCTCTACATCTACCTATATATCATTTTACTCCATCCCTTGTAATCCCGTCTTTCTAATTAGAGGTAGCGCCATGCTTGCAGTTCTTTTGGTCTGCAGCTGAATTGGGCAGGTGCGTCCGAGTACCAGAACCTCTTTTTCACATGAGATTGGCGTATAGTGGCGGCAATGCTGTCTCGTCAAGTGATAGTGTTATTGTCGCGTTTCGTTTGTGAGATCTCCCGAATATACATAATATACATATATAGGTCACAATAATTAATTAATTCAATTTGAAGTTATAATGGTTTTTAAATAGGTGGAAAAATGGGGGCGCTAAAAAAATATTTATTCTTAAAGTGGGCAGTAGACAAAATAAGTTTGAGAACCACTGAATTAAGTCAAGGTAAAATGCTTATAAAAGTTTTAGTACTAATGACTCACCGTTGGCTTTTGATATTGTCCAGAATGCGTGGTAGGTCTTCTCGTAGTTCGGATTGTCGTCGTTGGTCTTCTAGTAGTAGATATCGTAGTTAAGAGCGCCTGCCATGGTTTCTGAGTCGATCTTTCTGGGAGTCTCACTGTAATTTAGGATAAAAGGTTAAATTATGAGATGGACCATGTATTATTATTTGGAGCCTATTTCTTCCCTATGTAAGGCAAAGGTTTCCCTTATATCGTTCCATATTTATTTCTATAGTTATGCTTAAATATTCGACAGAACATAAGCTGGTGATTAAGTTATTTTGAAATTTTTCATTCATCAAAATAATGAGTTTAAATTGTATTATAAATACAGAGCTGTTTTCGAACACAAATGTACTAACAGAATACAAAAATGTTGAATAACACATATAGAACATAATCTATGTTGTTTAATAAGTCATCTTATTATACAACATTAGTTGATAATGATAGAATGTATGTCAGTCGCGCAGACACGATCTCTGAGGAGGCCTATGTCCAGTCAGTGTCAGTGGACGTAAGCGGGCTGAAGGAGGGAAGGAAGGGATAGAATGTAGCTTAAATTACACGTAGTTCTTGCTATTAGTTGCGTTACTAAGTTAAAATATAGTAGCCGTTTATTACAAAACTAAACATAAATTATAAGATGACCATAATTGAGTCAGTTTAGTATATCACATTAGAAAAAAAATCTTCTCGTACCCTCGCACATGGCGAACTTGATCCAGTCACATCGGTTGGTGCGCTTGTCCCAGTGCAAGCCCGGAGGACACAGCTGCTTGCGCCAGTGCCCGCTGACGCACAGCAAGTATGAGTCGCAAGTCGGGGCTGGGGCGTACATGTCATTGGCACCGCATGCACCATTTTCCATTGGCTGATTGCTTGATACTGTCGAAAAATTAGACATAGTTTATAATAAGTACATTGTATGTGTTCCGACATACACCGCGAGCACTGTAAGCAAGTGTAGACGTCACACGTCTATTCTGTATACTGTAAAGATGTTCATTTCTCGTTTGCTATACTGGTTACAGTTTAAAACGGAACGTGGTCCAGTATACTGTCATTCCCATTAATTTTTATCATTTTCACTCTTTCAATTTTACAAACCCCCGATTTGTCTTCACTTACGATTTTTTAATAATATAAGAGGAAATAAAATTCAATGGAAAACGTTTATTTTTTTTAGCAAGACCCGCTCTGTTTTTGAGGCATCACGTGATCAAAGTACTGGTAGCACTGAAACTGTCACTCGAAAGGGACAGTGCTCACAGTACAATGATGTCACATATTTCCATAGGGTATTGCGGCAGTATACTGGCTGTTTATAACGGAACGATTTTAGCACCAGCGCGCAGCGCGAGCACTGAGCAGTGTTCGCAATGTATATCGGATGATCGCGTTACAATTGTATCTCTTATTGTTGTATCTTTTAGTTAATTGTTCCCAGGCTTCTATATAATTTGCTGCCACATTCGATCTTTGTGAAAGTCAAGTTCAGCACTGTACGTCAGCGGGCTTAAGGAAAGAAGAAATGTGGAGCTAAAGCGGAACAAGGACGTCGGAAGCAAGGTAGCCGAACATAAATGGAGCTGGGTAGTACATATAGGTAGGTAGACGTGATAATATGATAATAATAATGACAAGTGGTCTAAGGCAATACCTGTGGGCCTACAGATGGCTGCAGAAATCCAGGTCCTCTAATGGCAAGATGGATGGATGGCATAAAGAGGGCGTCAGGAGGTAGCTGGATTTGAGTGGCAAGAGACAGGGGAGATAGGCATAAAAGAAGAGACGCATATGCCAATTTGTGAGCGTTTTGGGAAGGGTGTGCCCGCGACTTTCGTCGGCGTAAAATTGGATACAACAAAATAGATTAAATTT
Source organism: Charaxes varanes (assembly GCA_024363005.1). Lineage (NCBI taxonomy): Eukaryota > Metazoa > Arthropoda > Insecta > Lepidoptera > Nymphalidae > Charaxes > Charaxes varanes. The sequence continues at coordinate 1,638,195 of JANCMC010048705.1, read as the reverse complement.
TAGCAGGAAATAATAACCCTCCTTGATAAATGGGCTATCTCACACTTAAAGAATTTTGCAAATCGGACCAGTAGTTCCTGATATTAGCGCTATATATTAGTACAGATGTCAATTGCGTTTCCTCTCTTAAAATCATTTGGTATCAGAAATCTTACTTGATAGAAACTCATATAAATAGTTGCAGTTTATAAAGATTTTCTCCAACCGTTACATTAGCAATATAAGTGTCATAACACGCATCACTCAAACATTACAAAAAGAGGCATTATAAGGCGTAGATATATGGGGGTATCTAGTGATATAAGGGGGAAGCATCAATCAAAAACTTTCACATGGGAAGCGATTTCCCGATGGGAGTGACTGACAGATTTGATGTGAGAAAAACTATACAATACTTACAAACAACGAACTTATAATACGCTAGCTTTTTCTCCAGACTCCGTCCGCGTAAAATTGCAAGAACAATCTGGCTCTATCGATATATCCTTTATTAGCGGATGTCTACGGACAATACCCCCTTACCAAATTTCGTATGAGTACATGTCGCGGTTTTCGAGATTTTGCGATAGATGACATACATATATATAGATATAAAAAATATCAATATGTTATAAATAAATAATATAATAATGTATATAAAATGACATAAGAGTACAAACGATATTATCCTAAAACGTTTTTTAAGGGTTAAAATTTTTAAGTTAGTACTTAGACGTGGTTTATGTCACTGCTTCGTCATTAAAAACTTTTGTCTAATTAAAATTAAAAATTTAGATGTTGTTCAACTCACCAGATGTTCGTATATATTTATTTTGGTTAACCAGAACGGTCCTATTTGAAATCCATTTTGATTACTTTCATATCTCATTAATACATTAACGTTGTACCTTAAATATGGTCCCTTTTATGAATTCATAATTATTTAAATCCGACTTAGAATTAAAAAAGTTTCTGCCAAAAATGTATATTATTAATAATAATAATAATAAATTCTTTATTCTTGTAACAAAATTGTGTGATACATTTGAATCGTGAGTCCCTGAATCCTGAACTAGATAAAACTGTGTTTCAGGAGCCAGTGCCCACCCTAAAGCTAGGTACATTTACCATTATATAGTAACTCTGTCCTGTAAAGTTGGGAATGTGGGGTTACAACAATTTACGTGGGAGGTACCGAAATAATTCGCACATTTTTAGACGAAATTTGGGAGTAACTTTACGTTAAATGCTGGTTTTAAGAATATGTCCAGCGACATCGGGATTTGAACCGGTTATTTCTGTCCATCCCTCCTACCTTTCAGGTACTGAGGCTCTAAAAGTAACCAGAACCTTTTAATATCATTTCGAAACTAACAATATTTAGAATAGTTTCCAATATTCGTTTGTGGAATGGAATGCCAGTTGCTGTTGCTCTTATTGCTAGCGGTAGCAGATGTATTCTGGCGTCCAATTCGGATGAGTGCATCAATTTCAAATGAATGCTTTTGAAAAAATGACTTCATTGTAATGCATAGAAACACAGCTGGAATAACGTTAAAATATCAAAGCAGGTCACATTTAAATTTCTTTATTACCCTAGTTTTGTTCCATTACATAATATTAAATGAGTTCGCTTCCCAGCGTTGTACGCGTAGATTTTTCAAACTACGCAACAGATTTTAATGCGGTTTTCACCAATAAACAGAACGATTCAAAGAGAAGGTTTATATCTTTAATACATTTATGTTACAGAAGATTAAAGGTGAAATTTTCAATGATTTATAACGAGATGTCGTAAAAAACGTATTTTCGTGTGCTTAAGTCACGTGCGCTGGCTAAACCTTACGAAATATAACAAAATAATATGCTGTGGAATTGTACATCTTAAAAAGGTCTATAATAAAGTCCGCGATAGCATATGTCTATCTCCTAAATATAACCCACAAGAACCATTTTTATTTTTTACAAAAAAATAACGAACTATTTAGGAAGCTATTTTTAAGAATATAGTATAAATCCTTATCCATTTCAACACACAGATACTTTGTACATTTTATGCAGATCAAAATTGCCCTTTACAGCATATCATTAAAATAAATATCTTAGAAGGATATGAGAGATTTAAAATATGATGGCAAAGCGGGCCGGCGGCGGTCGCTCGGTGGCGACCAATAGATGGCGTTATAATTTAATGGAAAAAAATAAGCTAACTTTCGGGCCGTACAGCGTCTGCCAGGTCCAAATATATTTTAATTGAGACTTATGAGTAAGCATCTGGCGAAAGGGCAACAGAGCTTAACCAATCAAAGCTAAATCTAGAAATTGGTATTTTTAATTATGAGTTGCTTATAATGAGCTCCCAAATGGTACCACTTTTATTATGTTTCCATTTTTGGCACAAAAATATATGAAAATGGTACTTTCTCCTCTGCTTAATAAATTAAATACTTGCTTAACAAAGTTATTATAATTGTCAAGCCCAAATTTATACGCAATAAATATCAATAATCTTAAAAACCAGAATTCAAATGGTCAGATCTGTACCAAAAAATGGGACCACACGGAAAGCACCAGCTTTCAAACAAAAAAAGGATAATCAAGATCTGTGCACCTAGATGAAAGTTCTGAAGCTACACACACAAAAAAATAATACAAACATACAGACATTTTGAGAATTTTATCCTTTTTTGAAGTCAGCTGAAAAGACACATTGTTATGTGTAACAATTTATCGGCACAAACATTCAAATGTAGATTTGCGACAATACCCCAACGGCGGTGGTGTTTGAACCGGGTACCTTGCGGATTTCAGTCCATATCTTATACCGTTGAGCTATTGAGGCTCTAAAAGTTATAAAAGTGTTGTTAATCTTTCTTTTTTCCGAAGAAGATGAAGCAAAACTGTTATAACATTTCAAAAATTGTGTCATAGTTATGGAATAGTACAGAATAACTATTGCAATTCGTCTCCAACCGGTTGTAACCGCAAGACTATTACGGTTATCGATTCTGTCAAAATTTCGGTTATTGCGTAAAGATAACGGTATAATCGTGATCAATTATTGCTAATTGTTATTATATCGCCGCACTTCGTTAAAAATTAATAATCACTCGAAAATAATTTGGCTGCGGTGAATTTAATTGACACACGAAACTTCTAGACAGCTTTTTTTAATGATAAAAAATAGCAAAGTGTTTCCGAGAAATTGATCTCCAGAGAGGACTGATTGAAGTCTCGATCTAAACTAAAAAACTTTCTTCTCAAAACATAACTGTCTAGTAGTTAAAGTCTCTTTAAAACAAGTTCAACTGTTTCGGAGATAACCTGTAGCCAACACAAAGACAATAACTGACGAGCTCAATGATTTGCCGGCATTTGTGTCGATTGCTAAGTTAAGTAGCTCTCACTGCCGGGTGATAGATGGGTGACCCATTCTAGCATTGGTTTTCAAATATCGGATTTCCTCCGTGTTTCGGAAGGTATGTTAAATAGTCTATCCCGATTGTCACTGAGTGATATTGGTCGTGAGATTATGGGGATTCTGGGGGTGATAGACGGCAGTCGGTCATCTCAACTTGCCTCACAGTCACATCCTCACTAAACTCTAGGAATATGAAGAAACAAATAGACGACAATTGCAACAAGATATATTTAATTGAGGAATTTTGTATCAACGTTCCAAATAGACAGTCTAATTTTATTTACTTCTATACGAAGAACTACCTACAGGTTACGTTTACGTAAGAAACCTTAACTAATCTCGTAATATTGACAGGCAAGAAGTATGTGAAATTGTGGCGTGTATGTGAAAACTGGTTGTTCTTACGACACCCATTATAACGCCAATATGGAACGAACTACGCGGAAGAATATTAAACAATAAAACTGCACCTTCATCCTACTAATATTATAAACGCGAAAGTTTTTACACATGAATGTATGGATGTATGTTTGACGCTCTGACACGGAAAAACTACTGAATGGATTTTAATAAAACTTTACAATAATATCGTTTATACATCATAAAAACACATAGGCTATAAATTATAATAACGTTGTGTGAATTATCCAAAATATAACAAGTAAGTCGGAGATAATTCTGCCATCTGCAAGCTATTCTGGCTTGCGCTGCAAGAACCTTTAGAGTTACACGTATATAGTGTATGAAGGAAATGTTTATGTTAAATAGTTCTACCAAAAAGCCCGGGACAGCATATATTTATCTTTTATGTTTAAGCCATTAACGCCAAAATAGTGAAGCGTCATGAAAGGGGAACGGGAAACGGAAAGGAATCGAGAACGGGGAAAATATTATAGAATAATAATAGGTAATCCAACGTTCGGGCAGGTCAGCGTCTGCCGGTATTTGGCTGCGACCGGGTGATAGATGGGTAACCCATTCTAGCACTGGTTTATATTTGATATCCGACCTCCTCCGTGTTTCGGTAGGCACGTAAAACAGTGGGACCCGATTAATGTCACTTTGTGATATTAGTCGTAAGATCGCGGGGGTTCCGAGGATGACGTCAGATGGTAATCGGTCATCTTAACTCGCCCCACAGCCACATCCTGTGCAATCTAAGAATTTAGCATAGAATTTATTGTTCCATACTTACGCTTTCAAATCTTTCGTGTGAAGCCTGTATTTTATACCCAGTTGATCCAAGGAGTCGGTGAATTTACTTTTTATTGAAGGTTCAAGCAAAACCAAACCTTCCCGCTTGACATACGGTTGGCTGTAGACGTCCACATTGTATTTGTCCACTAAATCATGGAAGAGTACCAACTCATCGTGGTCATATGGAAGAACGTAATATGAGGACCATCTGAAAATAAAATGATCAATGTAGTATTTACCCAACAGTTAAAATTTTCCTATTGGAGCGATTATATTAGCAAAACATATAAGAAAATATGATTATAGCATATGCATTATGCTCTTTATCTTTCTATCTTATTATGCACTATGCTCTTTTTTGCTATTTATATGTCAAAGCTCTTTTGAGTCGCGAAATCTTGTAGAATATACTCAGTGCCGACCTGAGGTTGATTTAAGAAAGGAGCGAGATTCAATTATGGCGCTCTCGTTGGGCCCTTACTTGCCTTGTTTATTTTTTTAATGTTAAATACGCATTTAAAATAATTGCATATTAAGACTCGCTCCTAGCTGATGGGCCCCTTGTGCCTCGGCGGCTGGAGTGGCCGCTCCGTTCGCCCTTTTGTAAGTCTGGCACTGAATATACTTCTAATTTGAAAAAGATGCGCCAACGGGAAGAATTATTAAGGAAGTCGTTTGTTATTCCCTCAAAAATATTTATGAATTTGATAAATTTCCAAGAATTTTAACAAAATATCCATTAAGAACTCACCCTTCTACCTCCTCGTTTTTGGCGACAACAGCGACAACCAAGAATCCCACATACAACAAAGCTTTCATTTTGCTCAATCTACATACACTAAATGGAAATTTACATTGCGAAATGCTTAAATCTAATCTAGATTAACTATATCACACGCTTGTTAAAACCTATTGTAAATTATAATTAACATTGCTGATATTAAGTAATCCGCGAATTACTAGGTACTATATGCCGGTCCTCTTTTGAAAACTTAAGACTACTTACCACTACATTTAAATTATTTCTAATGGAACGGTAACGGAAATTAAAACAGGAACGGGGATGGGAACGGGAAAAGGAACGGAAAGGAAAATTAGAACAGAAATGTAGTAAATAACAAATAACCCAACTTTTGAGCAGGGTAACGTCTGCCAGTTCCGCTAGTTTATAGTAAAGAAAATACCTGACAGTATACCTAGTATATATTGTAAAGTGGACGTAATTCAGGAAAATATTTCTAATAAAATTGTACTTATTCTATCTAAACACTCAGAGATCATTTTAATACTCCGAGCAATGCTTTACTTTCTGTCTTTATGTAAGGCAGTGAATATGTTTATACATTTTTTTTATAAACGGACATTTTTGATCCTTTTTTACATAACTACTCATACATTGTGAGAAATAATTCTATCCTTTTCCAAATCCCCTTAAATAGGGTAATAACGGCTTGACGGAACCTTACTGCCAGTAATTTGCCTAACCCGGCCTTTTTAATTAGACGACGTAGAAATCGCGATTCTGAAACACTAAGACCTAAAAATAGACTAGATGCGTTACTATACCAATCCGCAACCTTGAGATTTGGAGAAGAAGAAGAATTTGCTTAGAATTTCTTTCCTCGTATAGCATTTTAGTGGGGCCAGTTGCCAACTCTAGAGCCCTCGACTAATACAAATTAAAGACATTCAATATCAATGTCTGGCAACGCATGTGCGGGCCCTCAGGTAGCGTGCTTATCCATAGGCTTCCCTCTATGTTATCCTCTAGTTTATGAACAAGTGCTTTTATTTATTTCTAATCGCCCTATATGCAAGATATACGTTGATGGAAAAATTTCAGGCACAAATTCCTTACATATGTACATACCCTACAAAGTTTTTCAAGTCATTGTTCTGAACATCATAAATGTTTTTTTTTTAATTTTTAACAAATGTAATATTAATATTCTATATATCCATACATGAAGCAAAAACCATTTCAAATACGGTACCATTTGCGAAAATTGCGCGGACGCAAGTGTGAAATTTGGCACAAATATAGTTTAGAGGTAAGTATGATTAGGCTAATATTTTTTAAAACATGCAAGAGATATTTTTTTTAAATTTTGAATCCCATCCCATTTGAATCCATTTCTTTCCCACAAAGGCATCCAAGTCGTATCGCCACCTCTTTCTCGGTCTACCTGGTCGCCGGCGGGCACTGGTGGGAGCCCATACTGTCGCGACATTGGCTCACATTTGCGGGTCCATCCTTGCCATGTGCCCAGCCCATTCCCACTACAGCTTTGCTGTCTTCTACCCCACATCCATTACTCAAGTCGCGGAACGGATATACATACAAAAAATAATTTATTTGTAAGTTATAGTGAAAAGTGAATGTATTTTGTCGATATGGGTAGCCAAAGCAAAGGAAAGGTGGGAGTGTGCTGGAGAAAAAATAAACTGTATATGGGGAAGAACGTCTTCTTCTACACATCTAGTTTATCACAAAAAATAAAAACGTTAGTTCTTGTGACGCGCGTAGATCTGCATTAATTAAAGTAATACGATACTTTGAATAAGATATTCCTGGAAAGCGAAAGATATTTCCATAAATAGAATAATAAGACCTCCTCTTTTCTCTTTGCTTCAGGCGATAATAAATCTTGTGGCTGGTTGCCTGCGGCGTATTATTGTATGCCGGTAAAACCTCATTGCGATCTCCAACCTGCCTGCCAAGCGTGATAATTGTGGAAAATACACTTCAGTGGCACTACTGAATAGAGAAAAAACACATATAACTATACTAGAGATGTATATATTTTTTATTATAAATATCTTTGCTAGAAATCAATATTTTTTTTATATTACAAGACGTGCAGGCGGTTCATCACTTATATGACTGCCGATGCCCATGAACTTCTTCACCACCAGAAGGCTCACAGTTGCCTTGTCGGCCTTTAAAAAGGGGCTTAGGCCACCGGGAATTCTCATAAACCGATCGAAACGCGGCAACAATACCATCGTGACGTGACAGTATTGCCGCCACTGCACGCCGATCTTATGTGAGAAAGAGATACTGCAAGCGTGGTGTTTCCTCTAATACAATACAATAACCATATTAGGCGCATTAAATTCCCTTAATCAGTGGCCGCCATTAGAGTCAATCGCTAGACTAAGCAGCTCTTACCATGATCAGGTGCTACATGGATGGCCCATTCTAACGCTGATTTTCAACATCAGATCACTTACATGTCTCAGAAGGCATATAAAACAGTGCGTCCCGATGAATGTCACTGGGTGATATTAGCCGTTGAGTGATGACGTCAAACGACATCTTAACTCATCCCACATCCTATGCAATTTTAGCGGAGCCTGGTGCAAGACCGGGATAACACTAAGAAGAAGAAGAATCATATTACTAGTATACCTAAAGGAATCCTATTGAAAATATACAAGTCTGATATATTTCGATTTTTTTTATCGATACAGATATAAGTTGGACATCACTATGTACGCCTATCGCAGTAATATATATTTCAATCGGGGGGTCTCGAATAATTTTTTGTTTACTCACCATCCGGCAATTTGTAAACATTGGGTTGATATTTAGGCCCTTGGACGAGTTCAAATTCAAAACACGCCAGCCCATCAAGAACCCAATCACTTAGTAGGTCATATCGGCTCTCTCGTAGCGACCAAATTAACATATTTTCCCTTATCGAGGAATATGGCCCGACCCGGGCTTTATCGTGGATGTTTTAACCAAAAATATATACAACAAGGGTGAGCCGTTCCGTTTTACGTTTTGAACAAATGCGCCTCCACGCCCACGGGAAACGAGATTACGTCGTGTTTGTGTATAAATCTTTTGAGACAATAACGTATCTACATTCTGGGGCCAGCAACAAACGAATGTACTGTACCCTCTCTAATGTCTTCAGCTAACATCCTCTGCGTCTATTCTATGAGTAATTTATCTTGCACGAATAAAATGTGAAGTGCCTGTATGAGATTACGAAATAAAGACCTTTTAATGCAAATTAAAAATTCTTTCTATATTAGACATATAGATAGATAAAAGTTTATTGCACAAGAAAAGGATATCTTAAGATTATACATGATTTGCTTAAGAGATAAAAATATGACAGTGATATAGCAAAAAAAAAATACTTCGACTGTACATACTACTTAATATATACTTATGTTCATACACACACACACACGTACACACATATAATTATATGTGTGTGTGTGTTTAAGCGGACGAAGTAGCGGGAAACAGCTGGTATTACTTGTTAGCTTGGTGAAAGTAGCAATCTTCCTTTATGTAGAGGTAAAGCTCTCAGAACTATTAAGGAACCTTTATAGAAATACTTCCCAAGGGGTCAGATGCTTCCTCGTTAGTAAATTAAATTTCACGCTCCTATAAAATAGACATTCAAGATCAGTTTATGCGTAAAAGATTTTGTAAGAGCAGAACTAACTACCTTTATATAATGCAGGATAATAACATTGTATTCTTCGTTAACTTTTAATAAAGAAAAATCAATAGTACCTCCCAAGAAGTCTTGGATTGGTCAAACGCACCATGGAATAAAGATGTTAAGGTATTGTAAAGATTGGAAGGTGCATAAATAAGATAGATAAATGAAAGAATGTGAAAGAGACCTATCTCTAATATGGGGTAATTGATACTAACTTTGAGGTCATCTATATGATGCAACAGCAACACACATTTTCATCTGCAGTTCCAAAGTATTAAATTTAATGTGTTGTTAGTACTTAGTTATGGCGCTAGATTAAGCTCTTTCGGTAATTTAAAAATAACAAATGACACCTTATTAAAATATAGTAAACTGCTTAATATATTGAAAAAGTAACAACTATGTATGGATGGAGTGCTTAAACTATATAGATTGTGTGCTTACTTATGTAGATTGTATGCGTTCCTTGTGACCAAATTTGGCTACGTGAGTCACTGGAAGGTATACCAAAGAGCCGAGCATTTAGGCTTCGCCTCCTGATAGAGTCCATAAATAGTCGCTCTAGTGTCTAGTCAAACATGGCTAGAAGGCATGATGATGGTGTTATTGGAAAAGTATTGAATTAAAATGAGGCCGTTCCTTTCACTTCTTTATTCCACGTACTACCACCGTATATAATAATAAAACCACACAAAATATATCCACATTGTTGAGGGCATATAAAAATGTAATAAAACTGTTTTATCTTATTTGAACAAAGTTAACCTTTTTCACAGCAATTTGATTTATAAGTACAATGGTTCACGATAAGAGTACATTATCTTTGAGCCATGTGTTACTGATTTATTTATGTCCCGGTTACGTATATTTGGAAGGTTAAGGTTATCGGCTATTGTAGACAAATTGAATTGTATGATAGTCGTGACACAGTATTGCGTCAACGGCATTTATTACTGCTTGAGATAGACTGGTATTCTTAATTCGGCCACAATTTAATTATTTATATAACAAAATTGTAATCTTTGACAATTCATATTTTTACCGTCGTCAGGACTAAGGTTTTACATAAAATTATATAATAGCATATTTACATGTCTGAAAACCAGCGTTGCAGTATTCCTTGTGAATTCTGCCAATGCTGTCATGTCAAGTGATGGTATTGTTGTCGCGTTTCGTTCGGTTTGTGAGACTTCCCGGTGGCCTAAACTCGCCCTTAAAGGCCGGCAACGCATCTGCTAGCCTTCTGGTCGTGCAGATCTCCATGGGCGTCTGTCGGTACTCGGGCGCCTGCTGCCTGCTCGTTTGCCTCTGGTCTCATAAAAAAAAAGTGGTTGCAACTTTTTATCCACATATTGACCGAATAGTTATAGCTCAGAAAGAAGTCATTTGAACTGTGTTACCTCATTCATATTACACGTTATGCATGAAAAACTAAACTACTTTGTTGTTATTGTAACTAATTGATAAATACATACTGTTATTGTACTAATTTATTTTAAACGAAGTAGTATTTTGCAAATTAATAAATGTGTGAAATTATGTAAAATTATCATCCGCGAACCGACTTTAAAGGCAAGCAATTTCTTTTATACTTTAGAGATGGTCTTACGTAGAGAACAGTGGTAGGCCAGAGTCAAATTTCCTTGGAGTATTTTATAGATGGCATTATAGGCGTGTAGAGTCTATGGTCGCAACTTATTATCAGACGGGCCATAAGGTTACTTTCCACCTCAATCACCAAAAAAAAAAAATGTTACAAATAGCAGCTATTTCTTGACTGAAATATAGAGACATTTTCTGTCTTAAATGTTTCAACTGAACCGTCTTAATTATGCCTAACATTATCAGCAATTGGATAAAGAAAAGTTTGCAACTTTATAACGGCAGATAATTGATAGTCTGAGATCAGTCATACTGTTTATGAAGAAAATGCAGAATATCTTTATTTGAATTGTCAGTCTTTCATATATATAATTTCTATGGAGACTTTAAAATGATTATTCTGATGATAACATACATATATGTACTTAGCTATGTTTACGACTGTTCTACGCGCCCTGCTATAGCAAAAGCACTTAACGAGCTCAGATGGGAGTATTTTAGTTAAAAAAAAATTCAATCGAGCATGGAATACGTATAGGATAGTGTAACTTTTTGAAAACGACAGTTAGACAAAAGAGTGACAGTTATCTTTGCCTATTTTATCACCTTTTAAATAATGTATAGTGAAATCTGATTACGAACGCTTATAAAAACTCATTCATGCACTACTAGAAGACACGATGATGAGATGAATGTGTCGAAGGCCTTTAAGAATTAACTATGGATTTCTCTTGAAATGGCATATACGGTAATATATATATTTTAATATAACTAGCAAACGGGCAGACGGTTCACCTAAGTGACTACCGTCGTTCAATGACATCTGCACCACCAGGAAGCTTGCAAATGAGTAGCCGGCCATTGAGGAGGATTTGGGATGTCAGAAACTCTCACAAACCTAACGAAACGCGACAACAATACCATCACTTGACGTAACAGCAATGCCGCTGCCTCTTCACTCCGATCAATATGTTCGAAATAGGTCCTGGTACCCTGACGCGCCAGTCCAATTCAGCTGCTCATCGAAAAGACTGCAGGCGTGGTGCTACTTCTAAGATATCTAGATCTAGAGTGATCCGACATCTTTCCACAAAGCAATAGGATCTGGCCGATCGGAAAGTGCTGGGTTACCGACGATTCAGGCCGCTCTACATTGAATGCGGGCAAATGGAAGGAGCCGATACTGAGGAGCCCCCTTAAAAAGGTAACAGCAGTACCCAATATGAGGCCAATCCGGTGACTTGTTTTGCAAGCTGTGGCTTAACATGAAACGTCTCGTTTCAGTTGCTAGTTCCGATGTTTCTGAGCCCAAACGACTTAGGTTTGCAAGGCATCTGCGTGCCCCTTAATAATGCAAAAGTACATAGGCGTCATTCAGGTGAACCGGCTGCCCGTTTGGCTCTTGTTATATAAATTTTGTTCGGCTCTTGTACTACAATGCTAATTAGCATTTTGCCAAAATTCAAATCAATTGGCGCTTTAATTAAAGAGCTCATTACGTATTCAGTAATTAAAGGGTCTAATAGGTGTCACTGTGTTTTGCCATTAAATTTAATTCCAAAAATTAGCCTTAGTCCAACCTTTTGCAGCTTCGCTATATTGATATTATTAAAGGCATAGAATAGAAAACCTCTATGGGACGGCAAACACGACTAGTTATTCTTTTATCCTGTGGAATCACATCCTTGTTGGATCAAGGATGATGAAAATCGGTTCGGCCCGACTGCGACTAACTAGACTTTGTTTTAAAGATAGTAGTTTTATGCTCCTACATGCTTTGCTAAATGCTTTGTTTCCTTATTCAATTTGTATAATTATTTAACCTTATGTTATTTATTTTTTATAAATATTAAATTACTTATTCGAAACCAAATATTATTTTTATAGTAACAAAGTTTAATTTTTTTAATATTTTTTTTGTAATATGTATACATTATTTATATTATAAATTGTAATGTGTATTATTATTTATTTTTAATTTCGTCTTTCACTACTATCATTTAACAAATTGGATATGAAAGGTCAATTCTTATTCTGTTTTAAACATTTTGTAGTGCAATACGGCGGTAAAATTTTTCTCATATTTCATATAAGTCAGAAAGTATTACGTTTCTTTTGGACGTGTAATAAATTGGAAAGGATTCGTTTTAGACACTAGAATTTCTATCATTTTCACTGTGAACTGTATATACTTACTTATATACATAGTGTATACGAATACGAAATATTAAATTAAGAAATGTATGAATAAATACGAAACAAGAGAACGCCATCGGCCGCGATCCTGCGCCACCTCTGACATGTATATAACGTAATTTAAAATTTTTTTGGAAGTATATCGTAAACTGACCGATTATGTTTTAAGTCTAAAGTAAGTTACTGATATATGCAGCATCATTTCAACGTCCTCTACCAGCCAATCTTAGCATTATTTGGAAATAACGATACAACACTGAAATACAGCAATTTTTGCCATTTTAACCAAAATAGGCCTTTGTTAAAAAGACAATCAAATAATTAAATACCATTAAAATAACATTTCAATATTATTCATCATTAACTATAATTAAAATATGTAATTTGTCATTATAACGTCGTTTTTATCGAATTATAAGCGGGATAAGTCGTAATGACAAAACGTTTTTTGTGGTTTCCCAAAAACCTGATCTTGTGAGTTAGGTTACTTTACATTTAAGCATGCGATATGTACACTAGCTGTTGACCGCGACATCGCCTTAAAATAAAACTTGCTAGACCTCCTTAATCCTGTTGCAAAATACGTTTTTGACAAACATCTACTAACTACTTCTCTGCTAAGTTCTGCATGTGTAGCAATAAATGAACTACCTTCATACAAACTTGCCAATGTCCTTAGGCCTTCTAATTCTGCCTCTCTCAGAAAATCCATCCTTAACGGATGTCTACTAATTATAAACTATTTTCTTTTTTATTATCTATGATATGGCCCGCACTGCGGATACACTTCAACCCAGCTGGATCTTTGGTGCTCTCCCCTTCCCTTATTCCTACAAGGCTTCAAAAATCCAGACGAGCAGTTCTATGATCGCTTGCAACCTGAAGGAGCCGTAGTCTTTCGACCTTCGACAGGCCACGCCACGAGTTTCTTGCTGATTCTTCTCGTGGCTCGACTCTTCCGAATCAGTGGTAGCTTTTAAAAAAGTCTACTTGAATGAAACATCATTTAAATTTGAATTTTATCATTTGAATTTGAGGTGTGATCTGAAGTTGACCCTATTAGCGTTGGCACTGCTCCAATACAGATGAGATCTTAGGAGTTTATTCAACTTAAGCTGTAAACAACCTAATATGTTTTGAAATTTTCGTATGTCTACCTTTTTTTGCTAATGAGGATTTATTTAATACTTAAAAATGTTGCTTGCTGCAAAGTCAAAGATTTCTTTATCAACCTCGTCCTCGTTACATATATACGTATAATTGTCGTTATATAGAATACTTTTTAATGTGTTAATTTTTTTAATGTGTTGCAGAGATGAAGCCAAAATATTTTACCCGAAATCTAATGAAATAAAAAAAAATAATGAAATGACCGTTCCAGACGAGGGTGTGCCAGTTTAATATTGAATCATTTATGCGGTACAAGCTATGGCTGATCAAAGAATAAATAATGTAATAAGACATTTAAAGTATAAGACTACAATAATGAAGCATTGATACGTAAGAAAAAATGGAAATTGGAAGTAAGACCTATTTGCAAGTCTGGCGACGTTCCAATACAGACGACTGAGGAGATCTAATGAGAACCAAGTTACTATTCCCAATTTAATGTCTTGAAAATGTAAAATCAGCTTGAAGGAGTAATAAAATAAAATTACACTTGTCCCTAGTTGCGATTTGAATTGTTAGTAAATGATAGATTTTCCCAATCATATAAAATGTTACCACTACGAGACCATATGGTTCGCACTGTCAAAAAGTTATCAGGTGCCCTTTGGAGCACCGTCTCTAACTCCACACGCCCTTACTCTACACTTCGCTGACTGAACACCTTAGTCAAAATATGTGACTTGCTTTTTTACTGATTATTACTTTTTAGTTACACAATAGTCCTTATAGTAGCAAAACAACCACACCACATATTTTGACTAAGGTGTAGAGTCAATGAAATTACAGCGCGTAGAGTAAGGGCGTGTAGAGTTAGACTCGTGCCTCTAAAAAAATCTGATAATTTCTTCACAGTGCGAGCCATGTGGTTTCATTGGGGCAGTATTTTATATGAAAATGTCTTTGGTTAGATTTAAATTCTTTCTTTCTTTCTTTGTAAGTTGTTTACAATGTTTTTTTTTATTATATTCATTTTTGTCTCTTCCGAGGTCCAACCGCAGAAAGTACAAAACCTCATCAGAAGGTGGTCTGGATTGGGGCGTTTATTTGTGTTTCAAGTATTAATTGCAATTCGAATGGTAGACTCGTCGCTCACTATATTGGCAGTTAATAAATTTCAGCATTTTATATGCGCAAACTTCATCCTAATTTTAAGGGGGGGAGGGGGGTTTGAATTAGGGAAAATACATATTTCATTATTTATAACAAGTCGTACTTGTGCCAATTTTTAGACTTCTAACATCGAAATTTGTGTATGTCTCGTATAAACTTCCATCTCCAAGTTTAGGGAGTTAAGAGGTAAAAGTTCCGAAATTTAAGTTTCCATCAATATATTGATAAGTTTAAGTATACACTTTCAATATGGAAATGTCTCTTTTTATATATCTATCTATTAGCCTTTAGTCGCCCACTTGCTGGGCATAGACCATATATTTGCAGAGTGGCAGAAGCCACTCTTCCCTATATCTCGCAATCTGCATCCAGCCTTTTTCCATCACTCTTCTGATGTCGTCTCGACTTGGATTTCTCCAACCCGATCCAATCCAATTTATATATACTCGTAATAAATGTTTCTCGTTTACATATTAACAACGTTAAAAATGGTTTTCAAATAATAATAGATATTTATAACAATAAAATTCTATTGACGTAACTTTGTTAGTTCATTTAATGTTGTTAACAAAATTGTAAACAACATCGCGGACTTTTTGGCACCATCCAAAATAATTAAATCAACATCACATTGAGACATTTTCCGACCGCCGAGCTGTTCTGAATTATTTATTTGGTGAAATTACGCAGAAATGGGAGCAAACAAGTTGAGAAGACAATGAGAATATCAAAATGATAAAGGATTAATAAGGCACCGCAAAGCTCGTATTGAACCTGATTTCTGACGGCCTAAAAATGCGAGTAGTACAGATTTTAAGCCCTATATAAACGCCATTACTTGTTTAAATTTGAAAAATGTGATTATTTATAGTAAATTTTCGTACTCAGTATAAACATATTAATCCGGATTAATTTTATTTGTTTATTTACTTAATATAGTAAATCATACAGCTTTAAAATATCGCTTAAGTACAATTTTCATCGCTTAAATAAAAGTTTTAACTATTAATTATACAAAAGAAGTGAACTGAAATTGAATGATGCGTAAATAAAGATTTAAAAATAAGATATTTTTCTTAGATGAAATAAATTTAGAGAACTTACAATTTGTATAAAAAAGAAGTC
>JANCMC010048705.1:1597081-1621826 GCA_024363005.1 Charaxes varanes | reverse complement strand
TTCAAATTTTCAAAGCTATATATTTAGAGATGAACTTAACTTGGTGAACTTACAACTTGCTTAAAAGGAAGTCTTGAAGTTACATTTACAACTTGGAAGATACGTGGATCAAATTTAGATCAAATCAAAAGCTATCTTTATACGTGAAATGAACTTAGTGTATTTACAATTTGCTTTAAAAAATGTCTTGAAATTACATTTACAATTTGAAAGATATATATATGGTTCAAATTTTCAAAGCTATATATTTAGAGATGAACTTAACTTAGTGAACTTACAACTTGCTTAAAAGAAAGTCTTAAAGTTACATTTACAACTTGAAAGATACGTGGATCAAATTTAGATCAAATCAAAAGCTATCTTTATACGTGAAATGAACTTAGTGAACTTACAATTTGCTTAGAAATAAGTATTGAAATTACATTTACAGTTTGAGAGATACATGAATAAAGTTTCAAGTTTTATTAATCTCACAGAAGCTCTTTTACTCCTTGCCTAGCATTATCCCGGTCTAGTACCAGGCCCGCTTAAACTGCAAAGGGTGTGGCGATGGGGCGAATTGGGATAGCCGTGTCGTCTGATGTGATCAGAAAGATTATACAACAATTATTATATTAAATAGCTCCGCATTGTACGCTATTATATTAGGCAGGTAGAATAAGAGTGAATTAAAGTTTAAAATGAATGTGTTAGAAATAGTTTGACTACCCGACCAAAAACCTTTTTTGGTAAACTGGTTACCTCGCTTGCTCATTTTAATAATTTCACGAAACCTTGTATCCGCATCAAATTCATTTAAGATGACCATTAAAAAGTTTTCTATATACAATTCGAGTCTTAATAACAGTGTGGTAAAGTTTAATATCGTATAGCAAAATTAAACGCTAGTCAGTTTCACAACGAGGGTATTTTCCTGAAAATTCATATTTTACTTTCATAAAGGTAAACCCTAACTATTTTAACACGTGAATTAAGTTTCAGTGATATCTTTGTTACAGGGTAATTATTTTAATGAACGTTGTAAACACAAGTGCGTCGGGTTTTTGTTATAATTATTTCTGTAATTTGGGTTTCAGCGAAAAACGAAAACGAGTGAAATTTCACTTTTTTGTATGCTAAACGGCAAAAGAGAAAACATTTTTAAAATCACTAAAACGAGTTTATTTCAAAAATTATATATTTCCAATTAATATAAACTCTCTCATCTATTGTTTTCCCGGTCCAGTACCAGTGTCCGCTTAAATTACGTAGAATGTGGCTGTGGGGCTAGTCAAGATGACCGGCTGCAGTCTGACATATCCCCGGAACCTCCAAAATAAAACACACTAATATCACTGCCAACACGGAGGAGGACGGATATTGGAAAACCCAGAGTTGGAATAGGTCACCCATCTATGACCCAGCTGTGGTAAGAAATGCTCAACCTAGCGATTGTTTCAAATGCCGGTTACCGATTAAGCTACGACCTCTTCAACTTTAATTCACTGGTTATGGTGATTGTAATTTGATTTAACAAGGAGTTCAATGTTTTATTACTTTTGAAGATTTTTCAAAAAGCGATGTTCTTAATTTATTCATATTAGATGTTGTTAGACTGACCCGTTGGCGCAGTTTGTAGGGTCACAGCTGTTGTGAATTAAACTTGGGTTACTTTCCAACTGTATTCTCTTAGACGCTGACGTATGACGTATAGACAGTAGACAAAACATCACTTCCAACAGCCTTCCGCTTCGGGGGTTGTAGGTTCGATTCCCGCCTCGAGTCTCGGTGTATGTATCTATGTATATGTATTTATTTCAAATAAAAATTGCGTTAAACTTGCGGCTGTTGCCTTTAGCCCAGGCATTAAGTTGTCTACCTGGGAAACAGACGTCCGTGCGTCAAATAGTCCTATTTATTTATTTAATTGTCTTTATTTCATGTTTGTTTAATACTGTATACTACGACAAAAAAATCAAATACAAGATGGCCACGATATTCCGTAAAACTTGAGTTAAAAATAAAATGAAAAGTAATGTAAAAAGTTGTTAAATCAAAACACGCATTAAAGGAATTTGGTTTGCATAAAAGAAACCTGTAACCTTGTTCTTTTTTTTCTGTGACTCTAACCTGTGACTCTATGTAGATTTATTTATAATTCACTTGCATCATGCGAATAACACACATGTTCCCACTTCCGGGCGTAGCGAAATAATTCAAAGAAACAAAAAAAAAATACAAACATAACTATTGAGGTCATGAATTTATCAATAATTAAAGTAAAATAATTCTCTGTGGTCATTAAAAATAAAACCGCTTTTCCGTGCTGTGCACTCTATATTATGATTGTCTTCGTTAAAATATTAATTAAAAAAAATATATATTATTGTCTCTTTTGACATTTTTTCAATGACAATCGAAATACTAAACAATCAATATCATTAATAATTTATCTTTATTGGTGCAAGTTTTTGTAATTATTTTAATTTTTTTTTATTATAGCGGTGTCTCTTCATGTGTATATAGTGTATCATTCCAAAATGGCCGACAATTTACCTCTGCTACCGGATAAGGGGTGAGTGTATTCATTAAAATTAAACAAGGTAACATCTATATAGTAGGGGAGGGATCGGTGCTAATTTTGTAGCCACTAAAACGTTGTGGGATCAAATATATTACGTATATTAGGTGCAGTAACGAAAAAAAATTTAAGGTAAAGTCGTGTTGTATAGTCGACCAAGAAAGTGCTTTACCATTTTGGATGACAGCTCCTAGTTAAAGAAACTTTTGCTAAGGTTTATTGTTAGAAATTATCGTAATGCATAACAAGCAAAAATGAACCTTTTATCTAATTGACGTGTAAACGACATTCGACCTTAATGTGGCAAACCAATTTCTTGGTCGGCTATTCATAGAGCCTAGAGCGTGGTTGTTTTAACACAGCGATCGCTTTGGTCGAAAACTTTACAAAAAAATGTCAGCCTCCGCGACGGAATATTATTCATTAGAGTGCAAACAAGTTCGAGAAGAAAAAGAAAAAATATGAGCATATTTGGGAAAAGTAGGTATTGAAACTGCCTATTCACTGTTTTTTTTAGAGTTACTCCTTATGAATTGATATTAATGTATATGCCGGGGGTATGAATTTTATGGAGGATAAAATCAAACGTAACTAATCACATAAGCCGCGAGACGTACATAGATGAAATTTGGCAAGGAGGTAGCTTATAATTAGTAGATTCGCTAAAAACGGATTTTTTGGTAGGACCAGATTAAAGAAGTCTCTCTCTCTCTCACTCACATACACACACACACAAGTCTTATTTACGTGCACAGTACAAAATAGCTAGTGAAATCATGTGGACATAATAATAATTTTTAATCTACGTCATAAACGAACACCGCTAATTTATTTATTCTTATATATTCGAAATTCAAATTTGAAGTTTTCATAAGCCCTACTAAGTCGTCTCAGCGGATTCTGAGAGTTCGACTACTATTTAAATCGATTGGTAGCAGCTAAGTGGTGTGATAAATCTATACTGCCAAGTGCAAAGTGGATGCGACTTAAATCCAAGCACTTTATATCTTTAATATATTATTCAACCGTGTAAAAGCACGCTTTACGGGTAAGTGTTCCTTTAACCTTTCGTTTAAATTTACAGAGATATAATTTTAATACAGATTATGTCACTGAACTCTTACGAGGGAGACCGGGACAAGAGACCGGGAGAGGAGACAGACAAGAGACCGGGAGCGGAGACCACTTCCTCACTATGTATGAACGCTGTGTCCTGTGACCTTTTTATATTTGAATTTGACTTTTGCTTATTGTTGCAGAAGACTCGCATGCGGCGATGTTCGGGAAGTGCTACGGGAGGTGTTCCGGGAAGTGGACTACTTACTACCACCCGTTAAGGAACCTGCGAGAAAGACAGATACTCAATTGAAAAGTGATTATTGGGTACGATTTTAATTTTTTTTTTTTCAAAAAGAATATTATCTATACTTTTTAGCATACAGCCCAAAGTTGTTTGGATTGTTGAAAACGCCATAATAAATGAAATCTAAAAAGTAACCATCGATTCGAGACCTGGGAAATACTTTATTTTGGGTCACAATCACATAGGTCTTTGAACTCTACCATGTAGTGAAATTAAATTTCAAGTCTGAACGTAATGTCCTTATAACATTCCATTATTATTATTTTTAAAAGCTGGATTCTTCTGTGGAATATACAAGACTATATGAACACGAGGAAGAGCTGAGGAGGGAATACGCTAAGCGTATATCCAGGGAACCTCTGCCCAATATACATGAGCTTCATTCTCCGGTCACGTCCAGAGAAGATTTAACCTGGAAGAACTATCATGGAATCTTGCAAAGGAAGGATTTGAGACCATCCATCAAGCAAGATGCTGGCGGTAATATTTTTATATTCTTCTTCTTCTGTCTATAATATAATATAAAATAAAAATCGACTGTACAAGTCCCTGTTACCCTCTGGAAACGCTGGCCCGATTTAGATGAAATTTACTGGATTTTCGCTGTTAAGTTTCATAAGAAATTCATGTCATTTTGCTTTTAGTAAATTAATAAAGTTTTCGCATAAAACTATCAAAAGATAACAACGACACTGAATTTACTCGGGCAAAGTCGTGGGTTATATTATGTAATTATTTATAGATAAGTATTTGTACAGGTCAACAAACTCTGTGGGTCCGAAACATCCTTAACAAAAGCTCTGGTGACCTTCGAGCTTTAAAGGTGAAAGGTTCAAGATTACATCTGCCAGTTTCCCTGGAGCGAGCTTTGGAAGGTACCGTCCAGTCGTACAGGTGAGATAAAATAAAATTAATTGAATACAACTTAATAAATTATTTTTAAATAATTTGAAAACAGGTTAAAAACACCAAGTGACTAACAAGAAAAATAATATTCGAATTTAATGTTATTTTCTCCGCACTCTACTGAAGAGCTTTTGAAGAGCTTAGTTTTATAAACTAACTTGCCCACCCCGATTTCCTTTATTTATATTGTCAAAGTTTTTATATTAATTCCTAACGTTTTAGAAAATATTCTATCGTCTATTTTCATAAGGGATAAAGGATTTTAATGGTGAAAAAAATTTTCAAATCAATGCAGTACTTTCAGAGTTTCGTCAATGCAAAAAAGCGTTCCTAATTGTCCTCTATATAATATTAGTACATATAAGTGGGCACCACTGTCTCTTTCTATGACAGTTTTACTAAACAAAAAACTGCCTTAGTTCTATTTTATTGGCCAAAAGCCAAACAATGTTGTTTGCAATCTTTTATAATACAACGTCCATGGAAAATTGCATTAAAAGGAAGCTCGAAATTGATCAGATGAAATCCATTAGGGTTTAGATCGAACCCAGATTCTTTTGGGATATTGTCGAACCCAACTTAGAACAAGCTTTACGCTTAGTTGAAGAAAAACTAACAATATTAAGTATATAATTCCATAGTCATATCTTGCTTGGATCTTAAATCGATTCAGTAAAAGAAAATCTGCTGAAATTATGCCATTTAAATTTTCTTTTAGCTTTAACGCGAAGGCAATCACTTTGGAAACTAGTGGCTGTTATTAACATATTAAGGGTTCCGTACCTAAAAGGAACCCTTTTAGGATCATTTTGTTGGCTGTCTGTCTGTCAAAACCCTTTTTTCTCAGTAACACGTAGAGCTTATATTTGATTTTCGAGACGTTTTTCAGTACGTATAATATATACAACTGGCAGCAAATGTTTGATGAATTCTGTACGGTTGCGCAGACAACAAGGGTAACTAATTTATGTTATATTTCAATTTGTTTTATTATTTTATTGTTCACTCTGTTATTATTATTATTGTTTGTACTATCTCATGAATAAATGATTTTTCTTTCCGTCCATGAAGCTGAAGACTGAAGAGTGTTGTATTTTAATAAAACTGTAAAAAAATCAACTCTCTAACTGCACGCATTCAAAAGATAGCCATTTATGTCATACTTCCCATACATTTGCAAAGGTAACCAAAACCTATAGTACTTTCCGTTAATCTAGAATCTTGAAATTTGGCAAGAAAGTACCGTAAATTTGTAGTTACAACACTAAAAAATGCAGCGCCTTAGTCAGTAGAAGAATAGTCTTATGTAAAATATGAATAAAATGACCTGGTAAAGTATTATGTGACAGTACGGAACCCTTAGTACGCAAGTCTGACTCGCACTCGAGTGGTTATTGACTTGACTAGTAATTTAAATTCAATTTCGATACAGCTCCGACAGAGTCCTGCAAGTGACAAGTTTCGCTGAGCAAGTGACTTTTTGCGAACATTTCTAATACTGATTTTCTTACTTCAAATTAATCGGTTATTTTATTGATTACTAGCTATGTCCCGCAACTACGTCCGCGTAAAATTAAACTTGCCCTTAGACCTTAATACCTATAACTACCTACCTGCCGAATTCGACAGAAAGAAAGAAAGAAAGAAAGAAAGAAAGAAAGAAAGAAAGAAAGAAAGAAAGAAAGAAAGAAAGAAAGAAAGTCTGCCATCTGCGAACTATTCTGGCGTGCGCTGCAAATACCGTTAAGAGTGACACGTACATATATAGTGTATAAAGAAAATGCTTATCTTAAATAGTTCTACAAAAAAGCCCGCGACAGCATATAATCTAAATCTTTCATGTTAAAGCCATTAACGCCAAAATAGTGAACCATTATGGAACGGGAACGGGAAAAGAAACGGAAATGGGGACAATATTATGGGATGATAGAATGTAGTAAATAGTATGTAATTCAGCGTTCGGGCAAGACAGTGTCTGTCGAGTCCGTTAGTACTAAAATAAATTAAAAAATAGACGTAAAGAGCAAACTCTAGTCAACGAGGACAAAATATTAAAGTTTTATCGTCAGTAACTTTATTGCCGCGAAACATCTATTAGTTTTTAGTCTATGAGCTCTCCTTCAGTCAGTTGTGAAAATTCTAATACACGTTACAATTGTTATTTTACTTATCTTAGGTCATCATTTGTCGGATATTGTTGTTTTAGACACGGTCAAGTTTGAATGTCACCGTGTATATTGGTTCGTGCTTAGTTATTGTGTTACCAACGTACATACAACAGCTTTCGCATACTAATTACACCGCGAAACAATGCACCTATCGGTTCTCTGAATTGGTCCAATTCAAATTGTTTGCTCCACGTTCCAAATAAAGGGACAAACATGTTCAAACAAGTTCTAAGGTTAGGAAAAACCTTTTGATATTGTCAAATCAACATTTTTTTTTACTCGTGCTGTCTTCAGGCAATTATCACAGTTGCTTGAAGCAGCATAAAATACAGACTTTTAATTCAGTCATTGTATTAGAAAGAATATCAATTTTTGTATAGTAGACCAAGAAATCGGTTTGGCATGCTAAGGTCGATTGTCGTTTGCACGTCAATTAGTTAAAAGGCTCATTTTTGCTTGTTATAAATTACGTTAATTTGTAACAATAGCCCTTAGCAAAAATTTCTTTAAGTAAGAACTGTCATCCAAAATGGTAAAGCCCTTTCTTGGTCGACTATACAGAGGGCGTAGCACGAACTTTTCTATCGGATGTAGGTGGACGACTCGACCAAACTTAGGATAAAAATGTTCGTGCTAGATCCACAGAAGGCAAGTCTTAATCGTATCACGCTTTTAATGAATGCTAATGCGACCCGTGCTTACACTAAGAAGGGTTTAATTCGGGCTTAGTACGAACATTTTCATCCAAAGTAAAGTCGAGTCATTGACTTACTTTGGTTCGAAAATATTCGAAAAAAAGTTTCGATTTTTGTACAGTATTGGTTGGGGTTTAGAAAATACCATGGAATCCCGCTGCGATCTTCTAAAAGACATTGGCTTGTCAAGAACTATATTTGTCTTTGATACAAAATGTAATGATATGGAATAAGTTTATGTATCCTAATATCATGAAGAGGAAACATTTCATTGTTTGTTTGTATTGAATAGGTTCTGAAATTACTGGATCGATTTGGAAAAGTTTTTCGCTATTAGAATCCTACTTTTTATATCGGATTTGGCTAGGCAAGGAAGGGAACACTGGCAGTGAAGGTGAGTGTTAGTGATCACTATAAAGAGCGCGCTCTTAAATCTACACCTGGGTCACAACACAGGCATTAAGTTGTCTACCTTAGGAACAGACGTCCGTGTGTCATATAGTCCTATATATATTTATTTATTTATATCTGCCTAATGCCAGAGCCAGACAAAGCTCAAAATGTTTGTACATTTTTGTCCTTAAAGTCTACAAAGTTCTACAAAACTTTGTGCCGTTACTCAAAGTCCCCGGCCGCACTACATGATCATTGAAATGAACATTCAAATGAAGCTAGGTCTGGCTGCGGTATAACAGTAAAAAAACCGAAAGTCTAGATATCAGATTTTTTAAAACTAATATGAAAATATAGGACGTATAACGTAAATAATATTATGTGCATACATATGCCTTATAAAGCTTATAGATCTCAAAAAGGCTGGATGATTTTAATGAAATTTTCACGCAATATTTAGATTAGCCCAGCGGGAGAATTTTTTACTACCGCGTCTTTAGTTATTTAAATATAATAAACTAGCGGACCCGGCAGACGATGTCCAGACCGAGCCTTGGACTATTGACTACTTTCTTTTATCCTATATTATTATTCCCGAACCGTTCCCATTTCCATTCCCTTTCCCGATCTCGTACCTGTTCCCTTTACGCATTCTTCAAATGTTATGTCAAACACCACTAGGTTACATTAAAAAATCTGCTGATAAGTACAAACACAACAAATATAGAATTAGCGAAAACGGTACAGCCGTTCACGTGTGATACGATGACAAAGGGAAATAGAGTTTTATTTTATATAGATAGATTATTAACACACCGAATGGAATAAAAAAATTGACCTCATCTTTGACATTGACTATGGGTAAATACATAAAATGTTATTTCGAAATTTTATCTATATATTTACCGAGTTATTTTTTAACGCATTTTGTGCGTAATCTAATAAATATATATAATAAATTAGAGCTCAATTAATGCAATAATTTGGCTCAAATTACTTTTTTGCTTTGTATTACTGAAATTAATTTACATTAACGTAATTTATTTATTATCTTGCGGCCACTAAGTGTTTTTATTTTAGCTAGAGTTTATCTAAAGCTTCATTAATGAGTTGAAATTACGAGGCCCCCCTCCCCTCTATAACACGATACTTTATTTCCACATTATATATATTATAGAATAATAATAATGTATTATAACAGCATCGTATTATAGGGGGGATTCCCGTAAGCTATCTATACTTATATCATAAAGAGGTAAAGTCTGTAAGGTTGTAGGGGATAATCTCTGGATTTACTGAACCCATTTTAAAAATTCTTTTACTATTAGAAGGTATATTACCCCTGAATGCTATCTACTTTTTTGTTGGAAAATATTATAATATTCAAATTTCACATGATAGTATTTAATTATAAATAATTCAATTGCTTAATAGAGCAAACGTAAAATAAATTATACAAAAACGAGCAATTGTAAACCGGGTTGATTGTGAATGTATAATTTTATTTGGAAAGCTTTCGAGACCATCGAAAATCAGGCCTGTCCGATATATATTATCGTATAAATATAAAGCACATCCTGATAAAATAAACAAGGTTTCAAAATTTTGTTTTATTTACTTTTATTTATTCATATACGAGTATTAGCTAACAATTTTAATATTAAATAGTTCCCCGTTCCTGTAATACTAAGAATAACAAATAATTACGAATCGCTTCTGCTTTGTAATAAAGTGCAAATTGACTCTGATGTTAGGAACACGCCTACATTGCTTAGAAAACAGTGTGTGCTTGTAATAAAATATGGACTTATAATAAAAGCAATAAAGTTCAAATTGACTCTAATATTTTAGTAAGAAAATATTTGTATGGAAAAACGAAACGGCTGTTTTTAGGGTTTTCCCGATTAATTATTCGATTTCTCTCGCCGTAAAAACCATTCTTGGACTTCAACGAACATTTAAAAAAAAGAATTGGTAAAATTGGTCCGGGCGTTGTTGAGTTATGCGCTTACCAACACATTTTGCGATTCATTTATATATATATATATAGATATGGCAATGCTTTGGTATTAAATCACCACATGTCCATTCACACACTCACACACACACAACACACACACGCACACGCATGCACGCACTTAATAATAAGGACTTTATAATTATTTTTTCTAGCTTACTATTAAAATTAAAAAAAAAAACATTTTAAAATTCAGCCAATCTTTCTAAAAGTAAAAAAAATAATACTCCGTAACTGAAAAAACCGTTACTGACTACAAAAGACCACTTTTGCCAACGTTCTAAATAGTACAGGAAACGTGACTCCGGGCTCCTTCAACTTTAATCTTCAGTCTCATACGATAACGAAGTAACCCGGCCTAACCTTTAAATGTCTTTGAATACGTGAGTGACACTATCTCGCATTGTGTATCTAATTCCTAAAAACTTCTATACAATCTATTTAGGCCTTGTATAACGCACAAGGTCTTAGATCTTTTTGTTCGTCGATTTGCTTGGATAAAGGTGTCTAATACAAAGGAATGTGTATTTATAGAACAATACATTTACAATGTGACTCGGAACAAACACTAAATGATACTAGTATAGCCTAGATAATTTAAATTTAAACACTTTTCTCTTTTTTTTCATATAAGCACTTGAATTTAAATTTATATACGTTTTTAATTATAATTACGCGAAGTCCGAATTGATAATTTCAAACTTTAATAAGTTTTTTTTTTTTAAATTTTGATTGCATACTCTCTTTTTGTGTCTTGCTGCGATACGGCAATCATTTCAAATGATATTTTATTCAAGTAGATTTTTACAAGCTCTTTTGAATCGTCAGATATCTTAAAAGCTACCACTGATTCGGAGGAGTCGAGCCACGAGAAGAATCAGGAAGAAACTCGTTAGCCACTCTTTTAAAAATAGCTCTTACAGAAATTAGTTTTTCACATTTTTGCATTTTAACTATCAAGTACAAAGCTGTCAGCCATTTTTCTGTTTAATATGAAATTAGTTGTTGTATGGTCGTAATATTGGAGAGATACATCTCAATAGGGTGTCCCATTCCGTCCTGATGAATCTGTCCCACTACTACTGGGACACTATATTTCTTCAATCGCCTGTATAGTAAACTAGCTGTGCCCTACGACTTCGTTCGCGTGTACCACTCTTATCACTTAGAGGTTTAAAAATAGTTTTTGGATAAGGATTAATATTATGTTTATAAAAAGACGTTCACAAATAATGCTTTATTTTAGAACAAATTTGATTAGCATAAACGGTGTTTAAAAACTTAACTGTTAATATTTTAATCAAATTAATTTCTGGAGACATATTAATATCTGTTTAGAAAATATTGTATTTTATGTGCGTACTAGGAGACCTGGCAGACATTGTCGTGCCCGAATATTGGCTCGTCTGCTATTTACTATTTTACTGGTGAAATGACTACATTTAACCAATTTTCTTTGTTTTTTTAATCAAAACGTTTTGTTGCCTAAATAAATTAAGCGTGACACTGGCCGAATGTTTTGTGAAATAATAATTTTGTATGGCACGTCAGTTAAAAGTTCAAGTACAGACGCCATCTATTTGACTGTTTTTGAATTTTTTCAATTGAGTTTTCTCTTCTTTTTTTGAATGAATGAATGAATGAATGATATTTATTTGTGACATCACACTACAAAAAATAAACAAAAACAGAAACCGTACATTAAACAAACTGAATTAAAATCAACTAAGTTAAACTTAAACTATTAGCGTGATGTCCCAAAAAGGGATTTTTTTGCTTTTAAAGCTTCTCTAAAATAAAGGGAATGAGACCAAATAAACAGAATCCAATTTGTTCCAGCTGTTTTGTAGTTTTAGCGAGACAAAGAAAGGTAGCATTTTATATATAGCTATACCTTATCTTCCCGTTAATGTTTATCTTACAACTAAGTGTAAAGATTCTATAACTATGTCTTTATGGATTACAGTCTACTCTTCCCCCTATTGAGATTTTCGAGCTTTAGTTTAGATTAAATTCTTATATATTTTGTTAACTGCTTTTCCCAGTGTTTATAATATATTTTATTTTTATTTTATTTATTTATTTATAAGAAATTACAATATTTTTTTCGATTTAACATTAAAAAAACCAATGCGGCTTGTCCTTAATGTTATGGTTGACATCTGCATCCATCCTTGCCACGAAGTTTTTTTACTTAGTTTAAAAGCAGTTATTAGTAAATTTTTGAGTGTATTTTCGTAATATTAGATAAACGACTTAATCTTCATTAGGTAAATAAGATATACTATTTCGTTACCAAAATAAAAAAAATAACTTACAGGTGCATTACTTAAAAGTAGTACATTTCTTGTCTTATTCGGTTTGTTGTGTCGCTTTGAATATATCTGCTTTGAGTAAATTCATTGAATTACCTTTAAAATGTTATGCCGGAGCCAGATATAGCTTCATTTCAATGATCATGTAGTGTGGCCGGGAATTTTGTGTAACTGTACAAAGTTTAGTAGTACTTTGTGGACTTCAAGGCCAAAAATGTACAAACACTGAGCTATTTCCGGCTCCGGTATTATGCAAATTATTGTCTGCCATAAACGCATAAACTAAGAAAGTGATAGCAGTAAACTTAAATTTTAAAAAGCCGAAAAACAACAGGCCTAATGACGTTAATCAAAAATCATTTCAATTAAGTATTTATCTGACAAAACAAGATACATATAACTTAACAAACGTATTTAATTTTATATTGCGAGCGAGATTAAGACGGATTAATAAAAAAAGGCAACTGCAAAATACAACAATCCGCCATGACAGCTTAAACTAAACACCCAGCAGAGCGTATGACGTCACGTATATCGTCAGTGCGTTCTAATAAGCGATCGCAACAAGCCATTCTACCACTAAGCTGTATTAAGACTATACTTGACATGTATTATTTTTATAATATCTTAAGCCCTCAGTTTTTTTAATGCTAGTTTTGAATCTGCATCTTATGGGAAAAGAACCTGCTTTACCAAATTTAATTAATTAGGCAACGCTTGTTGAACTAAATCCATTTCAACCTTTAACACCAAATCATGTCTATATAATTTAATATTTCGCACGCTTATACCGAAGAGATAAGTATATATTTTTTGCATAACCATGGCCTAGTATTCTTGATATGATTTCACATTATATTTGATATCATAATATCTAAAGATAATTTAAACCATGAGAAAAGCCAGTGGTTGATAGTAAGTGTCAAATAAAATGTAATAAAACAGTTCAAGATTACAAGAGGACCTGTTTTCGAAGGATAGCAGAGAGCATTTGCATCGTAAACGTGCATTTCAAACGAGCAAAATATTAATAAATAAAACATTAAAACTTTAGCCATCTTAGCATAAATAGTCCTTTAATAACTATATGAAGTAACAATACCTGTTTAAGGAAATACGTCTTACCTCCCAGTAGCCTTGCCCCGAAGTGATCTGGCTGTACGCCAAAACCGCCATATTCTTGCTGGTCTTAAAGTCGAAAATCAGATTGATGCTGTTGCTCTGATTCAAAGGCCACCATATATGAGAAGTGGCGAAAGGATACGTGATGGGTATCACTTCTATATCGATCTCTTCAAATTCGGGATCTAGGACCCCTATGTAATGGACTTTAGGGTTGTTTTGCTTCAACTCGTAGAGTATCGATACGTCGTTGTAGTAAACATATTTGAGATTCCCCGCGAAATTGTTGAACGACTTGAGCCCTTTCATTTTGTGCAGATCTGGCCCACCGCAAATGTAGATTTCAGGGTCGATGCATACGTACATCGCATCACCGGGCATTTCGTAGGTCGTTCTTATATCATCAAGATATACGAGCACCGTTTTTTCTTGTAAAATAACAGTCACGTTGTGCCACAGATTATTATTAACTCTGTCACCCAAATAGTCCTCTACGGGACCATCGCCTAGATCTATTTGGATGGCGACTCTTTCCTGATGTATAGATAGAGCTATATAATGGTGTTTGTCATCGATTTGTCCGCTCGCGTAAAACAGAGCCGAATCGTCGAATCTGGTCTGTAAGTAATATGCAAGCCTTTTAGCGTCTGGCATTGAGGTTGTGGGTCGATTGTAAATCTTGTTTTTAATTGTATTTTTTTATCTCGCTAAATTGTATTCGCCGTTGTCTCGTGCTCAACAACAAGGTTTTTAATAGCTGACACTTTTGAACAACTACAAATCAGTATTTAATACCAGTTGTTGATATAAATGTTTGATTTGATATCTCGTTTAAGTGTTCGTGCAACTTTCATTTCACAAGCTCAACCTATTAAGATGGAAATTACTTTTTTTACCTTTTTAGTAATCAACTTTAAAAACCAGTTATCATTTCTGGCATTTAGTATTTTAATTATACAATTGTGGAACATTTATATATATACTCCTATTTTAATTTCCATTTACTTTATTTGGAAAACAAGCGCAAATATTATTAGTTTAAGTTACATTTTAAAGGCCTTAACGCACGTTTCGCTTCGACACCGAAGCATCATCAGGAGATAGACTCTACAAAGGTTATTCGTAAAGTCTTTTTTTAGTTTCTCATGCATATAGTATATTTAATAAATGTGACGAATACACGTAGATAACTAGGTAATTTCGCGATGAAGGCGACTGGAACTTATCATCATAAGCTATTCGAGAAGTTCGCAATATAACTCGCATATTACATGATACATATACTAGAAGAAGATAGAGAAAGAGATAAGGTAAAATCTACAGAATCTGAAATGAGAAGATCGAATACAAATTATAATACGTCTACCTGCATGCTATATTTTGAATTGTTAGTAACATCGAAGTGCCGTGATAAAATATTCACTCGTGTTGTAAAATATTTTATTATAGGTCAAAATGATTTGGTAATAAAAATGTTTTTACCACATAATCGATCAGAAAGGACACCTTTTCTGCTTAGAATCGAAACAGTGCAGTAATATTGTATGAAATTTCATTACTGCATTGTTTTTCAATACTGCACTGTTTTTTATTTTCAAATAAATTTACCACAGAGTTTGAATGTCCCCCATTAAGTTTCATATAAAATGAGTGCATTGTATCAAAAAGATTACTTATAAGATTCGAATATATTCTAAAAAAAAAACTGGCGCGTATTCTATACTAATGTAAAACTTTCATATTTAGCAAGAAAAGTTGAATAAATGGAAATAGAGAGCGATGTACATATGTGGGTGAAAGAAAATTATAATACGCACCTTGTTTAAGTCAGTAATTAATGCCCTCATGATAATTTAGCGAGATAACTCTCGTACTTTAATGATTCACTTTCCGCTGTGTGCAATAATCTAGTATTACTTACCGAAAAAGTAGTTGCATACTTCGACCAAACGTTTGAAAATTGACAATGTCGTCGAGAGCGCCCTGCTCCTTAACATGACCAAACACGGACATGCCGATGATTGCGTAGATAAAGGTGATTAGGGCTAGCAAGGCACCGATGTTGAATAGAGCTGGTAATGACACAACCAACGCGAACAATAGTTTTCTTATGCCTTTAGCGGCCTGAAAAAGGTGTAACATTTAAATGTTTGTTTTTCACTTGTTCATGACTTAATTCGGTATATATGTAGGTAATTCTCTCGTTATAATCGACTATACATTTATACATAACGAGACATAATAACTAAACGTATAAATATAACGTATAATAACTATACGTATAAATAAACGTATAAATAAATATAATTAACTAAACGTATAAAAGAAAGTAGCTTATCGTTCTTGTGGTCGTAGATCTTGTAGTCTAAGCAATGGATTTTAATGAAGTTTTCATCAATAGACAGAGTGATTGAAAATGTAGGATGTATACTTATAAGAAATATTAATAAGTATATTGGACTATAAACACACAGTCATCTGTTCGTAAGGTATATAACTTAATACCTGTGTTAAAGGTAATAACCAATACTCATATATAAGTTTTATTTATAAATACACACTTATTTACATATACACTCAGACTCAATGCGGGAATCGAAGCCGCAACTATCTGAGCTTAAGGCAGAGTCACTGTCAGCTGCGCCAACGGACCAGTTAAAGGCATAATAAAAACGTAATGGCCTTAATTACGAAATGCAAAAAACAAGCCGCAATAATGATGGTTTTAATCTGTACTAAAGGCTAATTCGATGCAACAAACAAGCCGCGAAATTAAGGTAGCATACAGTCGAGGCTGTGTAAAATAGGGAATTTGTTAATATTTATCAGAATCTGTCCGTTATTTAAGCCAAATTATTCGCCTGGCGATACCGGTACATTGCAACAGAGTGCATTTAAAACCAGATCTAATGAACGAATGTCGGTAGCTCGGGCTCCTGAACTAACACAATTCATACCCATATCTTGATATAACGACTTAGATAAACAAAAAATGCATGTTAATTGATTATATACATATATAAACTGAATCCCTGTTTCCCTTGGTCACGGCTTCACACGTGAACAGCTAGGACGTCTTTGCTAATTCTTTTTTTAAAGGGAAAGGTGGTAGAAGCGGAACGTAATGAGAACACAAGGTCTACCTACCTAAAATCAGGCTTTTTTCATTTATAACTTTTGTAAGTCTGTAATTGCATTCTAAGAATTATTAGCCATAGAACATACAAAAACATCAATTTTTATAAGCAATGAAATAAATTTGTAACTTTATTGTATTATGGTAATGCTAGTGGTATTTGTGATATTTGTGTAAATAATGTTTAAAACGATGTAAACCCTCTACCTAGTAGACAAGGCTAAACGCAACCATTTTATTTTCAAATCTGTCAATACTTTTCCAGTTTCTGGATATTTTCGAAATTTTCTTTTGGGACACTGCCTGCCCCCGCGTACCACCAAGAAAGCCCTGCCTAAACGGAACCTATTCCTATGTTTAAAGCGAAAATGAATATAGATGTTTTCTCTATTAAATGTATATTAGTTTTGTAGAATATCTCTGGTTACATTTATTTGCGTAACACCGGCGCAGGCTGGCATTTTACCATTTTTAATACATTGTATAATGTACTTAACATTTCTCGATATTAATCATGCTCACAGTAAAGGTTGTGCGTGTTATTTCACATTATGACAATATAAAATAATATAATTTATTGTAATTATATCATTTACGTTGAGTCAACAACATAGGAACACGACTACACGCAAATACATACACGCACGCACACATATTAAACAAGGTCATGTTATTTACAGCACTTATAAGTCAAAAACGGCTTTAACCAATTTTTATGAACTCCGATTTGTCGGATGTGTTTCCTTTTCGAATAGCAGAACAACTACGAACTACAAACGAAGCGTGCCGGGTCAACTTGTAACGATATTACCCCGTAATTAAATGTTATCTCATAAGAGATGAACATGAATTGAATGTAATTTTTTTCTATATAATATTTAAAATAGATACATCGAAAAACGTGAAAGGCACAACAATAATCTTCGTAGAAATCTTAATTAATGTAAAAATGTCTTATTTGTTATATGCAAAGTATTCTTGTTGTTGAGTTGACCTCTACCAGATAAATACGCGTTATTGTTAAGAAGTCGTTATCGACTTCAACTCACAATTTATGACATTATCTGGCTATAAAAAAAAGCAGAACCTTTATCTGTTAGTTGTGCGTTCTTCTGAATTGATATTGTGCGCGGAGAATCCTTATAATATTATTATAGCGCGTTAGACTTCATTCGTGCGAGAGCTTTTTAACCGCGCGTTAAAAAAGCGTTCAAATAGAACACATATGAACACCCAAGTTTGTGTAATATAACGTTGAACGTGAACGCTACGCTTTTTTATCGGAAAATGTTGTATGTTCTATTTTCAACGCTATACATGTATATACAAACACGCTATATTTTTGCATCAACGACGCTAAAAAAACGCCAACGCCGCGTTTTAACGCAACGGTTTTTAAACTCTCGTGCGAATATGGGCTTAATTGAAATAATTAGTGAACCTTGTTTTTCATGTAATCAAGACAGCATATTTGTTAATAAAGAATGACAACGAAGAAAAAATTAACTGCAGACTACATTACATTTACTAGACAAATGGATTACATGAAAATATAGTTTTTAAAGATCTTCACTAGTATAAATTTCATAACGGAATATTTTATAACAGTGCCCATAATTGAAAAATGCTCTACAGATTGCAAAGGCGCCATCACGAACTTTTCGAACCGGAGTAAGTCGACGATTCGACTTTACTTAGGATGAAAATGTTCGTGCTAGGCCCATAGGAAGAATTCTCAATCGTGTTACGCTAAAATCGGTCCACTGTGGGCATAGCACGAACGTTTCCATCCTAAGTGAAGTCGACTCGTAGAATAACTTCGGTTCGAAAATTCTCAGAATCTATAAGTGCTTCACTCTTATCCGTTTTTAATAGGAGTCTTTCCGGTCACAATTTTAAAAAGCCTCTAATTAATGGATTTTTCTTCAAAAACCGTTTTTTGATAAATGGTGCACTAGTTGATCATTTTTTACACAGAACTAATCCTTATTAAACTACAATCTTCAAAATAGTACACAAATTATCTTGTAACAAAGCAAAATTGTAAAAATAGACCCGAAAATGTACAAAGTTTTTTTTTAACGAAATAAAACTAGACTTAAATGCACATAAAAGGCACCGTTATAAAATATTTCATACAGGTACAGCACAGAGAATTTCATTACAATATACTTGAATGAACTTATAGATAAAAATGACGTGCATATGATTTAGGCAATCGAGGCCTTCCTGGTCAGGAACCACGTCTGCATCGGCTCTGCTTTTCCCTTCATGGAGACGTGTCCGCGGTAAGTCAGTTCAAACTGCTCGTCATAGTTGTCCTCTCGCATTAAGTAACTAAAAAAGACAATCAAAGTAACTACGTAATTCAAAACTATTAATGGGACTCGGGGTAAACGATAAATTGGTTATGTTTTAAGTGATAGTAAATAAGTGAAATTTAGTTATGTGATTGTTGTTAAGTGAAAATTAGTTATAAGTGATTGTTTATGAGTGAAAACTAGTTATAAGTGATTATTTTTAAGTTAAAAATAGTCATGAGTTATTGTACATAAGTGAAAATTAGTTAAGTAAACACTAGGCAACTATAATCTTCGTAAGTCTATTGCGTTATCTTGTTAATGGTTTATACTATCTATGTATATGAAAGCGAAAGGGCACCTAACTCGAAGTCTCGAAAACTGCGTGACAAAGATAGTAAGATACTTTTCTAGTTAGTAGACATCCACAATGAACGAGTTTTGCGAAAGGGTCAGGTCGGTCGCAGCCAGAGCAACTTAACTTAGCGATCGACTCAAATGCCGACCACTGATTAGGCCACGACCTCCTCAAATAAGAGAAACATAAATACGATACAAAAAAAGGCGGACAAATTCTCAGGCTCATGAAACTAGTCCGACTAAATTGCAGATCATATAATTATTTATAAAAAATGTATCAAAACTTTTTGCCTCAGAGCTACCGCTTATTAGTTAAAAGGATTAAAGAGTAATTTTTTTTTTTTTATTTATAAGTCGAAAAAAGTTTTTTTCTCGCTTTTCAGACAAACGGTAACTTTCACCATAAAATGGTCCAGGTAATAAAAAATAGATCACACAATTATCTATCAAAAATGTATCAGTACTTTTTCCCAAAGCCACTGTCTCGGAGAAATAAACATTTCAAAAAATTGTAAACGCTTTAAGTACTATCGCCTCACAGGTGACGTGGAAACGTGGGCATATGACTATTATGCGAGTATGTTCCTGTATACGGCGACTTTGTTTAGTTTATGATATATAATCTCCTGTAATGGGCTTTTATCCGTATCAGGAAAATAGTAATAACACGTACAATAATATGCGCTAAGTCTGTTTATTTATTTATTGGCAAACAAGTAAAGGCTTCATAAGATAAAAACTTTGCTATGCCGAGAGTAGTATGGTTATCTATTGTGAAGATTGAAAAAGGCGAAATGATTGAGTTTGAATATCTCCTCTGTTAACATCGATAACTGGCTTCATGATTCACTTTTTTAATAATACTATAATAGTAGATTATTGCACCGAGCGCAAAGTGAGTACTTATCAACACACGAGTTCAGGTGCGTAATCAGCAAGGTGCGTTTAAAATACTTTTCTTTGATCTACATCGCTGTCGATTTCCAATTTTTAAACTTTTCTCGCTAAATATGTAGTATCAAAAAAATATTTTTCTAAAAAGTATCAATGGTTTATAAGGGTCGAGAATGGGCGCCATTTTTAAGCGCCATTTTTTCATTCGGTTGTTTTTATTTTCAATCAATATAATAAAGCATACATTTTATGTTAAACTGAATGAGAGACATTAAGCTTCTCTGGTAAATTTATATGAAAATAAAAATAAGTGCAATAATGAAATTTCATACAACTTTACTGTATTGTTTTGATTCAAAGCAGAAAAGAGGTCCTTTGTGATCGGTTATGTAGTGATTAATGATAATATTACTGCGTAGTTGTTAGAATTATGATTTTACGTGCCTTCTTTTCCTGTTTGTAGCCGTGTCCGTCTTTTTGCGATTGCCAAATTTTTATTTTTTTTATTTTTTTATTGTTTCAATGACAATGACAAATTATTAGTCAGCAAGGTACCTATTATGGTATTGCCCACTTGTCCTCAAATTCAAATTCAAGTGGATAGCGTATGAAGAGATGTCGGTTGTCAGAAGGTTTTTGCGTTGTGTCCAATTCGGGGTCACCAATGTCGGAAAAAGGCGTTATTTTTAGTATAAGTTAATTTTAAATTAAAAAATATATGATAATGGTTTTGTCAATTTTGGCGCCATTTTATTAGAGCCTGTCTAATAGATTCTTAGCTCGACGCGCCAAGGTCCGAGCGGGTGGCATATTAAGACTTCTTGCAGGTTAATTTTAAGAAGATTTGATAATATAACACTGTTGCTTTAATATTATAATAATTCTAGAACTACGTAGAATATTAGCTTATAACAATAACGTAATGTTTTTTTTAATTTTTAGTAAGAGACAATTTTACTTATAAAATTCACTCAGTGCGACATAAACCACAGTCGGTTTTTCTGTGCACTGCTGATTCTTAAACGGTAACTTTTATACAAAACTATAATTTATTCCTATACTATTTGATAAGATAGTACAATGCATCATAAACATTATATACAAACGGTATTACGCAGTTTCGTTACCTTCCCAAAAATGCATATTTTTATTCTAGAAGTTCTTTGAATTCTACTGAGTGATATTCCGCAGGGGAAGGCTGAATTTTTTTTTAAAGTCTTCGAATTATTAATGCTACAGTAGGGAATTTTTGAGCATTTAGACGTAAATGTTAACATTACATGAGATGATGTCAGACTCCCTCTCTTTTTCATCCATTATATAATATAAATAAATATATAGAACTATAGACAACTTAACGCCTAAGTTGTGGGTAACACCTGCCTGCAGCCTGTCTTACTCATCTTTTTATAGAAATATATAAATACATATAGATAATACACTTAAACTCAGGACAGGAATTGTACTAGTAACCCTCGGTACGAAAGGTACAGTTACTGCCGACTGCGCGAACGGGACATTAAAAGATCAAAATTTTTGTTGAGGTTAATATAAACTTATTAAGAGGGAAAATGGTATTAGTCATATCTAAAAAGTTATTGAAATATTATCTTTATAATTTAAAACCTAAATGCCAAAATTGTATTAACTTGTAGAACTTAGATGGCCTTCATGATCATTTGGGTACCCTGTACCCTGGGATGCGCGCGCCGTCGTTCCGTTGCACGGAAAGACCTGAAGACGGAGCTTTGGTACTTCATTACTATTCAGACCGGCCAGGACTGGAGCATATCGTAATTGGAATCGTCAAAGTAAGTTATTGCTTGCCTCTTTAGAGTTACTTAAAAATGAACCCTTTCCAAAGTAACTTTCGCTCAGACCGACCGTCCGTTCACCCACAGTCCCGTAGTCCCTTACTCCCGTAGTCCCTTACTCCCTTACTCCCGTAGTCCGTAATCCCGTAGTCTCATAGTCCCTTAGTCCCGTAGTCCCTTACTTCCTTACTCCCTTAATCCTTTACTCCCTTAGTCCCGTACTCCCCCTGTCCCCCTCTAGAATTTCCAAACTATTAGATGTAGAGACTTTAAATTTTCCATGTGATTAGAGCATGCTACCACCACCACCACAAAAATTATTCCAAGTGAAATCAAATAACTTTAGAAGTTATTTAATAGATACCTCAATCTGTATCGCAGCTCAAATACGAAACCGTTCTACATAAGCGTGTCTTGACAGGCTCTTGGCCACTTTATTCGCGAAATTTTGGACTATTTCAACTTGAAAATTTATAAATAAAGTTAGTGCAAGAGGTTCAATTGTAAGAATCACGTAGTTTTCGGGTTTTAATTTAAGATTCGTCTAAAATATGCAGGGAATCGATTAAACTCTACACCTAAAAGTTACTGCCGCACTTCTAGCAGAAGCTTAAAATAAGAACTGGAGTGATCCTAATATTTATTATTTTTAATATGAAAACAATTATTATTTTAGACCAGTGTTTCCCAATTTTTTTTCAAGGTCCTTTTTGCACCTTTTCTGCGTGACCCACTAAAAGTTTAAGCATAAACTATTTATATGCTTTTGCGAAATACTGTAATAGTCTGCTATGTGAAAATAAAACATTAATAGCGTGAGGTTTTCATTTACTGTTACAGAATCTAGATATTAAACAATGTACTTTATTAAAAATCAAGAATTATTTTTATTATTCTTTATGATTTCTGTATATTCTCCTAAATATGAATGTAACTTAAGAATACTGGATCTTCTTATAACTTACGATGAAAATGTTCCTAGGCTCACAGGAGGCAAGAATTAATCGTGTCATGCCTTTAATCTATGCTAATGCAACCCGCGTTGACGCTAAGAAGGTTTCACTGTGGGCCTAGCACGAACATTTTCACCCTAATAGCCGCTACAAACGTTTCGATAAATCGTTGAGAAAAAGCTTTACAGTTAAATCGTTGCCAAAACGTTGTGCAGTTTAACCTGTACATTATTTTCGCAACGATTTATTGAAACGTGTGTATCGGCTCTAAGTAAAATCGACACGTCGAGTCAGTTCAGTTCGGAAAGTTCGTGCTAGACCCTCAGGACCGTTTGGGAAACGCTGTTTTAGACTGTAACCAGCAAGCTTCATAAGACGGAGGTGAAGGTGGACATCTTGAAGACTAAGGAGGAATGTGATCATGTTCAGTTCCTGATAACGGAGACATCCAATCCGGGCAGGGCTTCGGTACCGGAGATTGCGGAAATTGAAACTTTATCTCTTGGTAAGATGTTCTATTTTTCCATTTATCTCGAAACACAAAGCCATCCAATCATAATTGGTTGATCATACTCAATGATCTCTCTATGAATTGATTGAACGTGAAGCAAAAACTTGGTACCATTTCATGAAAACTGGACATAAGACAATTATCTATACTTGATATATTATGAAGCTAAAGAGATTGGTTGTTTGCTTGAACGCGCTAACCTCAGTAACTACTGATCCGATTTGAAAAATTCTTTCAATGTTAAATAGCCCCTTTATCAAGTAAGGCTTTATATATCATCACGTTTAAAAAAAATCACCTAATTTTACATAGACGAAATCGCGGGTAACAACTAGTGGTTTATATTGAGGAGGGATTTCGAATGATCATAGTTTTATTAATTGTGTAACTAATCTACATCTTTCACCTGTCATTTTTACGTGCCTTCAGAAACACGGAAAACTCTGATATTTGAAAAACCAGTGTTAGATTTGGTCCCATCCCTCACTCTGCCGGGGTAAGGCACTTATCCTAGCATCGGCTAAAATTCTGACCACTGATTAAACTACAATATCCTCTAAAAAGAATATAACATAATAATTTCTCAAAGGCTAGCGACATCTGTGAGCCCTCGGATAATGCAGTTAACTGCATGCCACGCCTACCCGTTTACATCTTGCCATATAAAAAAACTGCTTATCAGTATTCATCAAATGTTTCAGAACCAAAAGTGAGTCCGTCTACTTTTTGTCGAGTGTTTCCGTTCCATCTGATGTTTGATCGGGAGCTGAACATCGTCCAAGCAGGCCGAACAGTGTCGCGTCTGCTCCCGAGAGTGACTCGCCCCGGATGCAAAATCACTGATGTCTTGGACACGGTCAGTCAAATTTAGTTTCAGAAATATCCCCGTGTTCGAGTACCTGCTTATCAAGTACTTACTGAGCAACAAATATTTAGTACACTTAATATTTGAACATCGTCCAAGCTGGCTGAACAGTATCTCGTCTACTGCCGAGAGTGAATCGCCTTGGATTCAAAGTCACTGATGTTTTGGACACGGTCAGTCAAATTTAGTTTCAGAAATATCCCCGTGTTTGAGTACCTGCTTAACAAGTACTTACTGAGTAACTAATATTTAGTACAATAAATATTTGAACATCTTCCAAGCTGGCTGAACAGTATCTCGTCTACTGCCGAGAGTGAATCGCCTTGGATTCAAAGTCACTGATGTTTTGGACACGGTCAGTCAAATTTAGTTT